>BMAU01019605.1:0-150775 GCA_019973935.1 Trichonephila clavipes | reverse complement strand
TAGTGGTAGCGAAAATGTTTCGGATGAATTTCGCGAACTGCTTCGGAAAGCGCACCGAAGTTTATGCCTTCCCCAACCCGCGGGGTCCTCAACGGTTTCGCAGGGGGATGATTTCCATTGCTTTTCGGCAGCTCCTGTGTTGTTCGAAAGGGGAGGTTTCTAATCACAGCTGTGGTCATGAGGATTGTGAAATGGATACTTTCCAATTTCACGGCCAACAGAAACATCTCCCAACGCCGACATTGCAAAATATATATTTCAAGTATATTTGGAAAACTGTTCACTTCTGGATCTTAAAACCAATTAGGTTTTAAGCAAATTTTAATTTCTTTCTGAGTTTTGACGCAAAATTGCTGGTCATTTTTGTAAGTATTTTTGAATTCCCAGATTGAATTAATTAAAATATTTTCTTTTTTAACACAATCAATTAGTTTCTGTGTATAATGCTCCTTTGATGTTTAACGACTAAATCGTAAATATAAGAAACAACAGTCAAATATCACGAGTGCAGACGGCGCTCGCTGATATTTGAGTGAAAAAATTACAGCAGCATAAAAATGCGACCTCGTTTGAATTATACCTAATGTGCATATTTGGAACTGTTTAGCGTACTCGAATTAACTCAAGTGCACACGTTAAGGGTTTATATTGCATTCTAAGTCAACACGATGGCTACTGACGAGCGACTACGTATAATTTTGAACCACGGTTAAGTGACGAGGACGATGCCTGAACTGATAACTCCCTTCCAAACTTCCACATCACACCAACGTGAGGACTTTTGACCTCGACGTGTTTAACGTGCATCAGCTCCTCTTCAACGCTAAACTTTTGTGGTACCAGGGCTCGAACACTGGACACGAGTTCATAACCATGACCATCAGGCTACCGTGGCCGCAAAGGAAAATAGCAAGTTTGAAAGAAATGTAATGGAGAAGTATATTTGAAGAAATAACTTCAAAACTTAACGAAAAACCAAAATATCAAAATTTATTTTAGGAATAGTGAATATAACTTCGTACACCTAAACCACTTTACGCAGTGTATTTTGAAAGTGAACGTTTCCCCTTTTAGAGAAACTTACTATAATTATGTCAAATTCCTTTCATTTTGCTCTAAGGGGATCCCCGAAACAACGTAAGAAACAATACAATTCCCTACAAAATGAATGAAAACCCTTTTTTATCATATAAATTGTGTTTGAATAGGAGATGGTTAGTTAATAAGAACATTTAAAACGTGTCCGCAATCTATGGACCTGTGGCACGTGGTACAATTCTTAGTGGCACTCAGCACTACTCTACAAATTTGTTAATTCTTGAGTGGATGGAAGTTGATAATAGACCTTATTTGACAAACATCTTCTGAGAGAGAGTTATGGACATTTATGGAACTACAAAATAATCTGAAAGATAATTCTAAGGATAAATTTACAGCTATTTTGTAAATAATTGAGTGTTATTGCTAGGGGATTTAATTGTTGAAAAAAGAAAATTGCATGTACTCTGCTTTCCACTTATGTGATTCGGCATATTAAAGTAAAAAATATTTCCTAATATGAAAAATATTTCGACTCCGCAAAGAAATTGTTTAACAACTGAATGCTCAGAATCATGTCATGCATTATACCCCTGGTTTTGCGATATGAAAGAAGAGTCGTGAAAGAGTTAATTCGCATTACAATTTTTATTTAACTGTAATGAAGGGAATCATTTATATTTCACTTTGTCTATTTCTTATTTAAATAAATATGTTGGAAACATACATTTTTAATTTTTTTTATCTTTGTTGAAGAAATAGTAACATTTTATATTGTTTATTTTTATGTTAATAAATGTATTTTATTGATCCATAATTAATATAAAATAAAACTGTAAATCTAAATTATTTACCTCTATTCTTTAAATCTGCAAATATTACCGTAAGAATCGAAGGATTTCAAAAATTTTCTACTATGTGGCACGCTGAATGATACTGACAGATTGGTTTGGCACGTCTTAGCTACACAGTTGCCACCCCTGATTTAAAATGTTGGGTAAGATAACCATTATATTTTAAAATTTTATAGATATACAAAAGGAGAGTATTTTGTCAATACATGTTTTAAAAATTTTAAAAGGAGTAAAGTTTACGAGAACGAAATATAAAATTGCTTTAAAATTATTGGTACTCTATCAACCGTACTTCTTATATATATATATATATATATATATATATATATAAGAAGTACGTCGATAGAGTACCGTAGTTACTGCCAACTCGTGACAATGAATTGGAAATTAAGTTCACAATTCATTGTTATTAAAATATATAAAATTTTACATGACTTATTTTTGTATTTGTTATTTTTATATTCCTTACTGAAAGCAACAAATGGGAGTTCATTACCTGCCAAAACTGCAGAGGCCTGGTTGTTTACTCCACAAGGTCCTACCTTATGCTTACTCTGCCCTACTAAGTAAAAATGCCGTCTTCTGCTCGTCAAGATCATGGAATTGCAGATATTGTGTTTTCCATATATTTTAAATATTAGTTTTCTAACTTCTACATCAGCCTTTTAATAGTCTACACTCCTGTAAAGAAGTCTAAATTCAAAACTATAAAAACATATTATTCCCAACAATGTCATTTATACCTTTATTTTTTATAATCTATGAATGCGTTAAACTATTAATTTGTTATCGCAACTATTTAATATTAAATGCGAAAAAAAAACGAAAAAGTTTCAAACTGAAACTTAAATTGAATTTTTCAAAAATTGTCATCGATATTCTCATAACTTTTACATATTGTCATTTTAGTATATCACACATCTATCTTCTATGCAAAAATCTATTATAAGTTCATCAAATGTTTCAGCATATTTTTACTCATAACATGCAGTTTTCAACCACATTGTGGCCGCGGTAGCCGAGTGGTATAGGTATCGGAACGTGGCTTGCTTTGTCACGGGTTCGAGCCCAGTACTACTAAAGACCCGCCGTGTAGGGCAGCGATGCACGTTAAATCTGTCGAGAGCTGAAACGTCCTCCCGTTGGTGTGGTGTGGTAGTTAGAGAGGGGGTGCCAGCTCAGGTGTCGTCCACGTCACTTGACCATGGTTCAAAATTACGTGGTCCGTCGCCAAAAGCCCTCGTGTAGCTGAACAGTGCGACGTTAATATTCTATCTATCAATCAATTCAACCACATTGTGAGGCCGCGGTAGCCTAATGGTCAAAGTAACGGACTCGTAGCTGACGTGTCATGAGTTTGACCCCAGCACCACTGAAGATCCGCCGTGTAAGGGAGCGATGCTCAAGCGTCATCCTCGTCACTTGACCATGGTTTAAAATTACGAGGTCCGTCGCCAAGTGAGTGAATATTAACGTCGCACTGTTCAGCTACACGAGGGCTTTTAGTGATGGACCTCGTAATTTTGAAAAATGGTCAAATGACGAGGGTGACTCCTGAGTTGGCAAACCCTCTTCTAACTACCACACCACACCAACGAGAGGACATTTCAGCTCTCGATATATTTAACGTGCATCGCTGCCCTACACGGCGGGTCTTTTGTGGCACTGGGCTCGAACTCGAGACATGCCAACCATGATTCGATACCTTGACCACCTGATACCCCGGCCACAGGTCCGTCGCCAAAAGCCCTCAAGTAGTTGAGTAGAGAAGAGAGAGTGCGACTTTAATATCCCCTCACTTAATTAAATTATATGAAATTTAAGGTATACTTGAAAAAAAATATTAGAAGTCGAATATATATATATATATTAAAAAATTAATCTAATGATAATTTTAAATATCCAAAGAATTATTAGTATTTATGCTAAATATATATGTTTTTCAACTGAGTATGTGAGACACGCATAAATATCTTTTTCGAAATTCCAATGCAGAATTTTAGTGGAGCTAATACAAAATTCCTAGTTTTGCATGGTTAAGATTATAAAAATGTCCAAATTTTAATAACCTTTTCTTCAGTCAACCACTAATGAAACATGAATGATGAGGGATTATGCATAAATATATATTTTTTTAACTTCAATTTAAAAAGGATCTTTATATTTATTTATATGCGCAAATGTTAACTGTAAATTTGTCCAGATGCTTTTAAATACTCTTTATTTGAAGATTCAAGTTCAAAAATATAAACTTGAAGTTAAAGTTCTCTTTGAATGAAATTAATGTTTAAACATTCAAAATTCAAATATAATTTGTTATCTGAACAATACAAAACAAGGGATTCTATGTAAGATGCCCTGAATATCTGGCTTTAAAATTATGAAAAACTAAAAGATTTAAATAGGTTTTTTTTTAACAATACATATAAATTTTTTGCAAATAATGTAATACAGAAGCTTAAAAATTATTCATGCTTAGAAGTGTCCGAAATTTTAAAAGATTTTAAATTTTGAACCTTTTTTTTTATTTTTTGACACAAAACAAAATAATCATTTTGAAAAAAAATCCCTCAAAGTATTGATTAAAATAAGAAAATGAAACAGTAAATTATCCTCAATGTTTTCATATATAATTTGAATTTAAATACTACAGATATTTTTTAAAAACTTAGACATACATTAGAAAAACTTAATTCCATTTGAGAATTTTAAGGTAAAGTAAAAAATTGAGAACTCTCAACTCGTTGACTTGCAATTTATTTCCGTACACTTTAGAGTTTAAAGAAATTCTTCCGAGATTTTACGATTGCTAAAGGAACCGGTCTCCCCGTGACCCATAAAAGTTCCCCCTCAATGCCCATTGTGTCTCCCCGACCGTCTCTAACTATCTTTCAAGATCGTAAACCTTTAAAGGGGGAAAAGAATTCGGAAAAATACCACCTTACCGGTTTTGAGCACATTACTTGAAGGGGAAAAAATCTGTTTGGTTCATTTTTGGTGAGTCCCCGGCCTTAGGAAAAATTCAGTGTGGTCCGTTTTCGAAGCCTCTCTAGTAGGGCGGAAAAATTCGTGCTGTCCAGTTGGAGGGTTAAAGATGGGAAGTCTAATATCGGAAACACCAAAAACATTTGCAAGTCTCTAGAACTCAAACAAGAAAGTATGATGAGTTTTGGTCTTGTTTCGAAAGATATATAGTCAAGCCAGAAATGCTTTCAAAATAATCGATTACCAAGAAGAAGATCAGAGTAATGACGTCTCTCTTTCAGATGTACCAGAAATTTCAGTCTGCAGTTGCATAGCGGCGATAGAAGTCGAGAAGGTTGCACCAGTGATAAGTCTAAGTGCTTTATTTTGAACAATGTCCAACTTTGACAACGCATAATCAGAAGCAGTAACAAGAAGCTTAGTACCGTAATCAATAACAGGTCTAATGTACGATTGTAAAAGTGGAAGTCAGAACACTTTGGAATGATCCCCACTTAACACTAGCAATTTTTTTAACAGATTGAGTCTACTTGTTACATTCTTGACCACTTTAGCTGTATGTTTAGTCAAAGTTAGTTTGGAATCTAGGGTTATACCGAGGTAAGTAGCACAGTTGATCCTAAGTAAAGCATTGTTACTGCGTACCAGGTTTATGTTGTGCTCGAAAAGTTCAAAATTTGTCTTATCATAGCTTACACCGTAGTAATTTTCCAAGAATCAGTTCACAAAGTCCTCCAGAGCCGAATTCAGGGTACTTTCCAATTTAGGGATATCAGAACCAGTTGGCCATAGATCAAGATCATCAGCATATATTAAAGAATTAATCTCTGGCACTGTATTATAGATAAAACTCAAAAGATAATTTAACATAATATTAAAAATAGCTGGGCTCAAGACAGATCCCTGTGGAAGGCACTGTATAGTTTAGCCATACCTTAAGCGAGAGTTTCCAGATTTGACATTTAAAGAGCGCTGAGAGAGGAAATAACTTATCCATTTAAAGAGAGATGACCCAATTGTTTGGTATGGAAGCTTGTAGAGTGGGTACCATCTCATGTGTCATCCTCGTCATTTGATCACGGTTAAAAATTATGAAGCCTGTTGCCGATAGGATTCTCCATCTTATGGGTGTAGACACTAACATTAAAATTATTTCCATTATTAGTTTATCATCAATCTTAATTTCTTGAAAGTCCTAAAATATCTCTCTCTACCGTTTCTTATTTCAATAAGGCAAACATTTATTTATCACAAATTTTACAGTATTTTCTGGATTATGGTTCGTAGTAATATTTTCAAATGATATTACAGATCATTATCTTAAAATCATTACTATTAGTTGATGTAGAGGTTTTTATTACCACTCCTCACTTTCATGTCATTAAAATTCTTAAAAAACAAATCAACTAAGGACTGTAAGAGTTGACGTTTAGACTCTAATACTAGCTTACAGGTCAAATCCTGTATATCTGAGAGGTCTTGGTAGCCTACGGGTCAAGGTAACGGACTCGAGAACGGTTTGTTATGAGTTCGAGCCTAGTACCACTGAAGACCCGCCGTGTTGGGGAGCAATGCATGTTAAATCTGTCGATGCTCAAATGTCCTCTCGTTCATGTGGTGGGGAAGTTAGGAGAGAGGATGCCATGACAGTTGTCATCCTCGTCACTTGACAATGGTTCAAAATTACGAGGTCCATCACCAATAACCCTCATGCAGCTTTACAGAGTGACGTAAATATAACTCTAATAACTGCTATTATCCGAATCTAATTTAGGTATTAATCTCCATTCAAGTTACGCTACAGAATTTCTAACCCTGCTCCGTTTGCTTCTCAGTTCGATCGTTTTAAATTCAATTCCAGTTGTCTTTGGAGTTCTGTTGGAAGCGTTGGCCACTACGTGTTCTCATGTCCTCTAACTATAAAGCATACCATTTAGTTCCTGCATCTGAAAATGTCCAAAAATTACGGTTTCATTGGTCCTTTAAACTTCCTTTCTTCGTTCTGAATTGTAATCCTGCATCAGGACTGCTTCTGCAATCCATGACCAAATCTCTTAGATGAAATTGAGTCGTTTTTCGCTGCAATGGTAAAATGCATAGAAAAATGAATGGTTTCCCTTCTAGGAAATGTTATTCATATATAATAGAACGGGATAAAATATTAACAGGAAGTCATTAAAACAAGTGATAAGTTTGATGGGGTATTTTATGACACATATTTTCTTACTTTTTTATTGTGTTTTTGTCTTTTTGATATTTTGTTTCGGTTTTTGCCCTAATTATATATATATATATATATATATATATATATATATATATGCATTTGTATTAGGATTATCTATAGTATATCTTAATCTTGTAAGCCAAATTTGAATTTCTTTTTCAGATCCCGTTATTTTTCTTGAGGCTTTATTTATTTTCTATCTTTTATATAAAACTTTGCACTTGTTTCTTCTACCAGTTATGTTCAAACTTACTTTCTTCTCCCCCAAAGCGCGCGAGAGCTATCTCTTCAATATATGATGAATGCGGTGTTTCCCAGAGGTCGGTTCGCAGCCTTAAATTATTTAGGATGAGTTCGTTCCCCTCCCGCCAAAATCCCTCATGTTGCTTCACAGTGCAAAATAAATAAACAATCAATATAATGTAATTTATAGATTCCAAATCAAAAATTCTGAATGAAAAAAAAGGCCTTCTAATTTTTTCTAAGGTATGTGTGTTGATTTACTTCATTAAAACGAATTATCTTGTTTTCTTTTAACCCTTTAGCGGGCAGTGGCTAATACGTCTAGCTACATATTAAAAAAATTTTCTCAAAGCGGGTGGTGGATATTTAGTCTATCTATATGCGATAATTGAAGTTAAAACGCATAAAAATTAATACGAATGGCAGCACGATACCTTTTTTTGCATTTCAGATCCTCTGATGGGTAGTTAAAAGCAGTTTTTCTCGGTGTAAATCTATAAATTGTATTTTGATTACTATAAATAAAATTTTTAATATTTGAAAAAAATTTCGACATGTCTTAAGTATACTTTTCTCTCATCTGAATGAATTAAGCAAATTTGCAATTAAAAAAAATGTTTTATTTAGGTTTTTGGAAAGATTTTACATGTGGATAGAGGCTCTATCCACTGCCCACCTAGAACAGAAAAAAGAACCTAGAAACTTTCGCTTTTCTCCACTCGAGACAGAACACGTAAAATCATGTGAGAATGTTGGGGGTCGGTAATGTAAATAAACTTTGTTTATAATATGGGGTACAAGATTTTCGGGTTCAAAAATCTTTCATTACAGCTTTCCTGCTCGGAGAAAACGTTTGCATATTAAGTTCCACAGTAAATAGCTCATCTCAAATTTGGGAAATAATTTAAATTTCCAAAAATATTACTTTATTTCTAACTTTTCACACTAAAATTAAATAAAATATAAAATGTAGATATATACCAAGCTCAATGTATGTTCTAAGTATTCCATATATTTTCTAAGTAAGTATTCTATGTTGTACAATTATTCTATTACTATTAAATTGCACTTATACTTCGTATTTTTAATTGCTATTGAAATAGTTATTATATAAATGTTAAATTTTCATAAAAAGTTTATTGTAATATGATTCATTATTTCTGTCCTGAAAAGTAAATTAAATGTCCTAAATGCACAGTGGCTATAACGTCTAGTCAGCACTCAGGAAAAAAACCGCGATTAGATTTTTTTTTGTGACTAAATAATGTTTATAGAGGATGAGAACGTTACATTTATCAAGTACTTTATCACAGAAAATTCTATTTCAGATGTGTGCCCGTTAAAGGGTTAAGGAATTGGGCATCCTTGGTATTATAATCCAAAGGTCATGGTGCTGTATTTCGTGGATGTTTTTATAAGGATTAAGGCTCATATGTTTGATTATTGATTTCACTAAAAATCGGGATATAGAATAGGGGGAGGTACCGCACATTAGATTGAACAAGCCATTGGAAACTTCATGTGGCATGATATAAATGTTAGGCGATTGAGGTACCAGCTAAGCATTGACATTGTGACATTGTCAGGATGCAGAGAATAGTATGCCAGCTCATATGTCTACCTCGTCATCTGACTGTGGATCAAAATGGGAGTATATTGGTTGCGTCAAGCTCGTCATTAAGTTGGACAAAAATAGGCAAATGGAAAGATTCAACAACAACAAAAAACTCGTGATGTACGTTCTCCTTGTCCTCTTATCGAACTTGTAAATTTCAAGGCTCCAAGCCCATGTGCAGCAACAGAACGACTTTAATTGAAGTCAACCCTTTTAAGTGGGGCTTTTATTCAATTTTGCTCAAGTAATGGCTATATAAGGCTACATGACGGATCATTAGGACACAGATCTTATTGTTTTGAGCACCAAGAAATAAGGAAGACGACACATTAATTGATATTTTGTTCACTAAATTTTCTCACCAGTCCACACACACGATAAGAAGTAATCCTTAACTTCCCACTGTTGAATTTCTGCAACATGTGATTTATTTTAATTTAACAGACTCAATATTTTTTTAATTACCTACAAATCACTTATCTGAGAAAAAAAGATTACTGCAACGAAGTACATGCTAATTTTGTCACTAGATGGAAGTACATGTTTTCCAGAAATCACAACAATTATAAAAATCTCTGATGCCTCAAGAACTGAGTTTTTGCTATAAAAAGAATCCATTATATTTTATGCTTCATCTTGTTTATTGACGAATTAAGTTACCAGGTAAGAAATTTAAACATTTTATGTTCATTTAAAAGTAATTTTGATTTTCTAATGAAAAAAGTTTGATAGAAATTAGATTTTAATTATATATTGCGGGTCTACAACATTGGTCTTTGGTTACCATTTTGACATGGTCAAAAAGTGTATACTACCCCAAGATGAAATTGATAGATATATGAATAATTCGAATGAATTAAGTGAATTATAAGTGAGGATGGTCTTGAATATTCTGATGACGATGTTGATTTTTACCTGATTGTGTGTCATCTAATAAGATTCGGATAGTGACTGTGAAAATAGAGTATTGGTTCACAAAATACAATTCAGAATATAAAAAAATCCGATGATGATTGATATAAATTAGATAGAGATATTTCAGTCAGAGAACCTTTTTTAAATTTAATTTTTAAGAATAATGAAACATTGTCAAAGATTTTGTGATGGAAAAATCAAAACATTTCATTGAATAAAGAAGTAATAAAATTCCATGGGGATGACACGCTCCCTAGAGAAATGATGGATTTGGAGTGCAAAAAGTGTCCAGTAGGACTTTGTTACAACAAAATCAATAACTGCTTAAAAAATTGTCATTGGATGTAAGGCTAAAGTAATTTATGACAATGAATACTAATATCCTCATGTAAAGAAAAGTTTTATAATTTATATCACTACTGCGCAATGTTGCACTTCTGCAAAAAACATAAAAATGACTGAAATTCAATTTAAAACTGCTTAATTTTTTTGTATATATATTTTTCCCTTTTATTATTACTTGAGAATTAGCTGATATAATTGTTTCATAGAAATTTGAAAATGGGGAGGTTAAGAGCAAGTTGCTAGCTGCCGTTGTTTCAAGGGCTATAATTGATGAAATTTTAGAGATACCTCACCCAGATAGATTTCAACCATTAATTTACACAATCAGCTGAGTCATGATTTTACTTCAAAAATAAGTAATAAGAGGATACTTATTTTTAAAAAAATTCTTTTCTTCAAAAAACATTTTTTAACAAAACATAATAAAGATCTTAGGGTGTGCAATTTATTTTTTAATACTTTTAGCACATAATTCTTGCAGTATACTGGGTCGTGGATGACTGATAAGATAATTATCAGTGTCATTGTCAAATGCTTACAACCGTACCTAAATTAGTAGCTCACGCATCAAATCTCCTCACTCCACCTTTTGAGAATTTCAAGGCTTAGGCCGAAGCAGGTATTTGAAAAGCTCAAGAAATCGAATTTTACTTTAATAAATTATTGGATCGTTCTGACACAGAACCAGGCGTAGTCTTAGAACTCGAATAATTCTTCTATGGCAAACCTTAAATTTTCGAGTATTTCGTATCAGTGGCGATTATCTAACCTTGAACAAGACATTGCTTATAGTGTGAAAAAGTAACTTTCTTTTCAGAGAGAGATTAAGAAGAAAAAAAAAACATCTCATTCGTATCTAATTTATTTAGCAACTCTAGGAGAATATGCGTTTTATAGCCTATGTACAAAGTGAAACTCTTCAAAACAAAATTCGATAAGAAAATAGTGATTAAAATCAAATGATTAATTCCTAATCCCGCTAACGGTCACTGCCTAGGTTTAAGCCCAAGTATCTATACAGATAGTATGACTTGGATTAATCTTATGAATAACGAATTATGTATTTTATAAATCTAAAAGAATTGGAAAAAACTTTAGGATTTTCTTACAGTGATACTGTTTTGAAATCCATTATGTTAATTAAAGCAATTATAGTAATTAAAAACAATTTAGCTGGAGAAAAAAAATCAACTAAACAAACTATACAGTTACTGTTTACTATTTCTGTTTATTAACCCTTAAAGTTTGTGAAAAACAGCTTTTTTTTATACATATTCATAGTTTTTTATTCCTTTTTCTTATCTTCTTTTTCTTTAACGTTTTGATTGAGACTAGATTAAGAGCATTCACAAGGGAGGACCCAAAAATGAAACTACTTTTTTTATCCGAGGCCTTTTCTTTAGTGCAAAACCCTATTAACGTCTTGGGTCGGTTAAGAGTGTGAATTTTTCTTTTTATCTATTCTTTTTTTTTAACTTTTTTTTGTTTCACTTTAAAACATAAATTTCTTATTTCACCAATTTTCAAACGTGTTTCGAAAAAAAAAATGACCCAGAATGTTTACATCATGGGAAGAAAATATTTTTGTATATATATAAAAAAGGATTTAAAAAATTATATTAAAAGCATATTTCAGTTTGAAGAATATACAGACAAAAATAATGATGGAATAAGTAATTACTTAGGAATTTATATAAATATATACGAATTATATATAGATAAATATATATATATATACATATATATATATATATATATATATATATATATATATATATATATATATATATATATATATATATATATATATATATATATACTAGAAATTATTTTTTATATCATATATATTAACTAGCTGGTATACCCGTTCTTCGCACGGGTGAACTGAAAAATTAAACAACACACATTAAAGGATAAAGAAGTTTTTAATGAGTTCATTTTACGTGAATTGCAAATTAAACAAAAAAAGCTTTTTGCGTAGCTCAGCTAAACAAAAAAATAAATAAATAAGAATAAAACACCTTTGTTAAATTTTAAGTATGTAGATCGAATATCTGATAAAAAGGATTTTCTTTTTATTTATAACTTCCCGTAACACTCTTGAGGATCGATTTTTGAAAATACCTACCTAAGCTAATCTCTGCTCAGCAAAAGTAACACTTTGTTAAAAGTTTTGCGTAATGAACGCTTAAAATAGTGTAAATAATTTTTATCTGAAGGAATAATACATTAATATTATTTTCTAAAGCATTTATTTTATGTTAAAATTGTAATATTCGCAAGCAACGCCGTTTCTTAAATTATAATGACGATTCAATGAAAAACATAGCGAAATGTTAACGATAGAGTAAAATTGGCAAATGCCTAGCTACTTTGATAACTCGAGCTTTATTAGAGCTTTGTAAGACCCGCCGTGTAGGGGCGCGATGCACGTTAATACTTTATCCAACCGCATTATGATTTACTGCAGTTTTTTTCGTACAATATTTGTTTTGGATCAGTACATTGAAAATTAAGGGATATACATAAACAAAATACTCCACTTGGTAAAATTTAATCCGTTAGAGCTAATAAATTAATTAAAGATATTCCACTGTAAAATTAATTATATATACCATTCACTTAAAATAAGTATTCAAATCATTTTCGAAGGTCTTCATTAACATACAAAAACATACGACACTTAAATTTTGACAAACTATTTTTTCTGCTAAAATACTCATCATGGAACCCGTGCTGCCATATATCTTGCAAGAGGGGATTTCAAAGAATATTCCTGCTAAGTATTGGTAGAATATTTCTTCTAAGTGGGTGTAGTGTGGTAGTTAGGAGAAGGTGGTGCCAGCTTAGGTGTCATCCACATCACTTGACCATGGTTCAAAATTAAGTAATCCGCTTCCAAAAGCCCTCGTGTAGCTGAACAGTGCAACATTAATATTCACTCACTCTCACACTCCAAGAAATACAGAACAATAGTTATTGCGTTTTTAAGTGTAAAAATAATTATATCTGCCTATTCAAATAAAATTATAGCGTTATAATTAACTACTAACCACAAATAAATTTTGAAAATTTGTCCAAATGATGCAGTGTGAAAGAGAAAGCTTATTTACTTTAATTATCAGAATTGATAAAAGCATTTATTTGGAAAAAAGATCAATTTCTTACTACCAAATGTGCATAATAAGATGTTAAAAAAACATTAAAATAAAGAGAGATTTATAACAACCTCTCCCTTCAAAACTTAGTTTGATTCTGAAATAAAAAATAGGCATTATATCAGAGGAATTAATTAGAAGCGAGCACCTTGCGTAGCCAAAACAAAAAAGGTTTTTCACAAACAAAAGATAGATATATGCTGACGTGGGCTTTTTTGCAGTGCACGTCAGAATTGCTAGCAGATGACAGAATTTTTCCTACTTACTTGACAAATATCGTTATATTTAGGACTTCATACAATATCTTTATAAATTATAGTCTATGCTATAAATTATAGCCTATGTGCTATTCTGATGTATAAGCTATATTACTGTAAAGTTTCATTAAAATCCATTGAGTTGTTTTTGCGTGAAAGACCCTGAAACATCCTCACAAACTTTCGCATTTATAATATATATTAGATTCTCTTCAGTCTAAATTGAAGTTTGACCTTGAAGTTTTTTTTAATTCTATATTAGGTGTGCATATGCGCTCTCTATTTAAGTATTTTCTTTTTCAATAACAACTATTATTACTTAGGAATGTAAAATGCATTTGACTGTTTAAATGGGTATAACGATTATTATACGCAACACTTCAAACGTTACGAGAACTTCATGGGCGTAAACAGTAATTTGATCCAATGCAGAGATAGAAGAAAAAGCTCATAATCACAACAAAGACCACTTTTCCAGTTCACCTCAATCTTCGTTTTCTTTTTGTGATATCCAAGATGAGACAATAGTCCAGTCATATTAGTCAAAAATAAGGCTCAACTACGGAATTAGAGATAATAAGCTGAAAACTCGTGTAGACCTTTATTTTAATACTCTAAATGTTGTCTCAAAAGTCTCATAAAATCTCGTGTCCGCGTCTTAAGATATTCAAGGTCAAAGGTTAAAAAATCGTTTTTTTGCAAATATCTCGTTTTCCCTATGACTTAATGCTATTTATATTAATTATAATTATTGTAGATAATAAAATTTTCTATAACTTTTGTTTGAAACATTTTTTATACATGTAACCATTTTCGTGATAGAGGGCGTTGAACGCACAACGCTTAGTTATCTACAGCATAATGCAAGGTCAACCGTTAGTCACATGATATAATACGCCATATAAAGTCTATAAACCTTAAAAATATACTTAGTTATAAACATTTGGGATTTTTTATTCTTTATTACATTACATTTAGTAATAGTTTTTATTAATCAAGTATGTTTTTAATAAACATCATCTGTTCGTTTACTTAAAAAATAGTTAACTGAAATTAGACTTATTTTAATTAGATTTTAATAAATGCTAATTACATTTTAAGTGAAAAAAAATGAAATACAATTTCTTTAAAATGTATATACCTTCCAATTTGTTTCTTTCTGTACAGATTGTTTTTGGACCTGCGGACCCCTTTTATAGGAACGTTCTATTTATAGCTAATTAAAAGACAAATGTTTGGGTGTATAGTAAAGACCGATTCCCCTTTCAACAAACCAGTTTCTTCTTGCCACGTTTATTCGTTAGTTTTAAATTGTATTTTGGCAACGAAGGACGAAAAATTTGATAGTTATGGCTGATTGTTTTTTTTATTTTTAAATGAATCACTATCACAAAGTGTTGTTAATGTACCTGTTAATGTAGTGCGTAGTTAAAAAACTTTGAGAGCAGCAAGTATCGAACGAAAGAACGGTAACCTTGATTTTTTTTACATTCTTCAACCATCGTGAATGTACATAACGTGTGCCGAAAAGTGTACATTAGTAAAAATTGTATTTCATCATCGAAATGACACATTGAAAACAGCGAAAATTTATCAACACCTAGTGTACCTCTTAAAAGAAGTGAAGCATTTAATTTTTTTAAAAGAGACTTAAAAAAAAGAGAATTACAGCGGCAAGATCAGTAAAGTGAGTACTCTTGAATTTAAAGACAATGTTTTTAAAACAGGCTGAACGTAGGGATTCTGAAGGAGAATTAGTGAAAGATCGTATACTTTGTGAGTGTGATTTGATTACTTCTGAAGTAAAATATCATACTCTTTAATGCACTAATTTCTTAAATCGACTATCATCTACTGAAAAGAAGCCCCACCAAGATAATCGAGTCTCAGAAGCTATGGCAGAGATTTCTAATTGCATCGAAAATCACGATGATTCGCAATTTACATTGAAAGAGCTCAGAGATGTTCTGACGGGGTATGTACCAGGTGATAAAACTTTAATCACGAGACTTCAACAAAAGTATTTGACAGATATAATAATAACGACAAAAGTAAAATCCTTTGCAATCATATTTTTTCGTGATACACAAGCTAATACATTATCAAAAGATTGGTATGATAATAAAAAAGACCCCAAAGAAGAACGGGTACGAGTTGTAGAAGCTGCAACAGCTGTTATTTGAGAAGACATTCGGTCACCTGTCGTTGAAACCAAGTCTTATCTACCTCCAAGTAAAATGTTAATCAATGAAAATCTAGAAAGATAAATCCAAAAATACCAAAAGTCTATTGCATTTCTTACAGGAAGTCATAATGAAAAACAGATAAGGAAAATGGCTAATTCAAAAACAAAATGCACCTCCATAAGTCATGCAATAATGGCTGCATTACGAGAACGATCATTTTCATCACAAATACTATTTAACCCTTCTGTATTTCTTCATAGAAGATATGGATATAAAAGACTAATAGATGTGCTATATAGCTTGAGATTTGCAGCTTCGTATGGTAATACTATACAATACGAAATTTCAGCAGCTTACCATCCACAGCCTCGTATTTTATCATTGGAATCAGACGTGCTAGTACAATATGTTGGAGACAATGCCAATATAAATGTCCATACTCTTGATGGTATTAATACTCTCCATGTTATGGAGATGATTAAGATTGTTACTCCAAAAGATATATATTGACCATGTACAAAAATGTACAACCAAACCAAGTGCAAAAGTGTTAGCAGTAATATCACATATGTCTCTTCTAGCATATGAAAAACCAATTGTACCTGTATACAGCAAAATTCAAATCGAAAATTACATGATGATCAAGCATTAACAGAAAAGAATTTTAACGGCGTTGATTTTTTGTGATTATATTGAAAGTGGAAGAATATTTCATCGTGGCCTGGGTTGAATGGCTTTCTCGAATAGCTCACTAAAATTAATAAGGATTTTTCTTCTTCTCAGGCTATGTTTCTTTTTTTATTGATCATCCTGCCAGTAACGTAGACACAATTGATACTGATTTACATTGCGCGACAAATATTGCCCAGTTACATGACCAAAAAATGTGTTTAATTAATGTGTATCTGTTGATATCACGACAAAAACAGGCCAGAGATAATGGAGATGTTCTTATCGTAGAAACAGCTATTGAAGAATTGGAACATCACAAGACTGCAGTCGTAGAAAAAAATATTGATTCGCTCGTCCTTTTAATTGGACGTATTCAATCGCATCTAGAAGTGTTCTTACAAAAATGGCAAAAGGAATGTTAAAACTCAGATGTACTCTTCCAAAAGTTTTGATAAATATCAATATTGTAAGAAGCACATTTAATATCTGCACGCATTTAGTGGCTGTGACATGCCATCTGCATTTTTTAAAAAAGGAAAAAAAAACTTTCATTAGAATATTAGAGAATCTTCCGAATTTGGATCAACTCTCTCTCTCTCTAGCTCAAGTATTCGAAGAATAAAACTGTCCTGTACAAACATTACATGAAAATGGAGTACGAGTCTTGTTGGCGAAATACAATGACCCTAAATCTGAGAACAGTATTGATAATCTTCGTTGCACTCAATTCATCAAGTCAACAAAGCTTGTGACGAATCTTTACGGCACTTTTCCACTAATATTCTTAGGCGTCTTTGGGGATTGTAAATTCGCGTATATTTCCAATCACCTCTAAAAGAAGAAAATGGGATATGTAAATCGGATAGGGTATTTAAGGAGAGCGTTGTGAGTTAGCTTTAAGAAGGCGATTGAGCCAGGAGCAGTAGTGACGAGATTAGGAAGATTCAAGTGGATTAAGAGATTAGAGTATTGCTGTTATTATTCAGCAAAGTAGCCTTATAAAGATTAATCTACCTGGAGAGAACTACATTACAGCAAGGTGATATATTTTAACTTAGTCTATCTGACCATAAACGTTAATAGATAATAAAGTTAGTTAACTTTAATGAATGTTAATTCAAGTTGCGTATATTTCTCGGACCTCCTATTCCGGTAAACCCGTTCGATATTGAGCTTAGTAATTGATTAATTTCATATTTCGTAATTTAATTTAATAGTGAAGGTAAATCCCTTTGACGTAGACATATAGTTCTATATTTGTAATTAGAAGGTTGATATTTGAACTAAGTGAATAAATATAATTTGTTATTATACAAATGGCATCTGGTCATTCTTTGCCTCAAGTTAATCTTAGTGTCCAGGGTGGAACTCAGGGGGGTTCTCACAGGGGCACCCAACGTCATAATAACCCCGAGTTTAGAGTTGGATCTAATTTTCGAGTAATCCTCGAGCAATATTTTTGGGGGGTTGAGAATGTGACAGATTTTTTTAGACAACATTTTGATAATAATTTAACATATTACGAGATACCCACACAACTGGCTTGTGCATATCTGAAGGGTCATCTCACGGGACGGGCACTAGATTGGTTTGATGTTTTAGGTTATAGGGTTGTAGAGGGAAAAAAGGCGACAGATTACGCGCGCTTAAAACAAGCTTTAACGGAGCAACTCCCCGTGGTTCGAAATAGACCAGAGCTCGAAACGCGTTTCAATGCGTCGTACCAAAATCACAACCAAATACCTTCCGATTTTGTGTATGAATTGTTAAAGATACACAAACAATTAAAAGTAGGCATCGTGGAGGAAAAACTGCTGTATCATGTTATCAGTCGGTTAGAACCTCAACCTTTATATTATGTGGAGGTACGGCAACCGTAGGTCACGTTTAGCCTTCTACAAATAATTGATAAATACGAGGAGAGGTTTCTAAATAGAAGGACCAGGGGTTCGAGTCAGGAATTCCGTAACGCAACCCATAGCGCGAGTAATCAATTCCCAAACAGGAATAGGCAGGAAAATTGGCGGGATACCAGAGTTAACAACTGATACTCTGACAATAGCAGACCGCAGAGGGAATGCAACAGATTTGGATGTCAAGGTGTTGGTGATAATCGGAGGTTCGATAGTCGACGCCAAAGTGGTCAATCTGATCATAGATTCAATAATCAAGGCGGTCGACAGGGTGGTTCGAGGAACGGGGCTTTCAGGGGTCAGAATGGTCAAAACAGGTATTTAAACTTTTAAGCGATCGATGCGAGTCTGGGGGTGATCGATCGCAAAGTACAGAAAACCCTCCTGATACGGAACAACGTACTATTAGGATATCATCATTACGAATAACACCCGTAGATCTTCTTTTAGTTCCCATTTATTTGAACGAAACAGTCATCACAGACCTGTGGGACACGGCTCCCTGTGGGAGCGGAGAAATCATTTATATCCGAAGAGGTCTACCGCAGATACTTTTAATATAGACCACGTCAAAAGACTAAAGATAGAGTTGTGACGGCCCAAGGAGCCTCGTGTTGTCACTTAGGGCGGGTCGAATTGCAGATTCTGATCCGAGATTTCCAAAAAACCTGGGAATTTCATATTCTTGACTATATGCAGTACCAATGCATTTTGGGAATCGACTTTATGAAAGATTCCAAATTAACTTTAGATTTCGATAAGAGAAAAAATTAACTTTAGATTCTTTGGTCATTCCAGATGACCAAATTAAACAGTTGCCAATAGTGGAAAAGCCGGTCGAGATTGATCTATCCAATACAAAGCTAGGTGAAGGGCAAAAGCAAAAATTACAGGAATTATTTAATAGTTTTAAGGGTCTATTTTCAGACCAGCCTGGGTTAACTCATGTATTATATCATGAAATCGATACTGGGGACCAGAGGCCAGTAGTGTCAAGACCCTATCGCTATGATAGAGTCAAGCAGGGAATAATTGACTATCACATTGAGAAAATGTTACAGGAGGGTAAAATTCGGCCTATTCAACGCCGGTAGTATTAACGCGCAAAAATATTGGCCTTCCTCCAGATTCTATAGAGGCGTATCGATTCGCCATTGACTATCGCAAACTCAACGCAATCACTAAGTACCCGAGATACCCATTACCGTCGATAGATGACCCGATCACAAACATTCCGCACACAGCTATGATGTTAACACTCGATTTAAAATCAGGTTACTTTCAATTAAATCCTAAGGACAACGAGAAAACCGCGTTTATAACACGCACTTTTGCATTTCTCCACTTCCCATTTGGCCTTTCAGGGGCGGCGCCAAATTTTCAAAAGTCAATAGACATAATCCTAAAACCTGTTCTTGGGCGTTTTGTTAGTTGCTACATGGATGATGTAATCATCACGTCTCCATCATTTAATGAACACATAGATCATTTAAATCAGATATTTACAATGTTGCGAGACGCAGGTCTAACACTAAATAAGGACAAATGTCACTTCGCACGTGACAAATTGAATTATTTAGGACTCATAATTAGTAAGGATGGAATTAAAACCGAGGATAACAAGGTCAAGGCGATCACGGAAATGAAGCCACCTAAAAACAATAAGGAAGTGTCGAAATTTTTAAGGATGGCGGGTTGGTATCAAAAGTTTATTAAAAATTATGCAGATATATGTGAACCATTATATAGGTTAAAGAAAAAGGGGGCAAAATTTAATTGGTCGACGGAAGCACAGGATTCTTTTAATAAAGTTAAGCGAGCATTAACAGAGGCGCCAGTTTTACAATTGCCGAATTTTCAGGAACAATTTAACTTATTTACGGATGCTAGTAGGGTCGGAATTGGAGCTGTGTTGAATCAAAATCACAGACCTATTGCGTTCACGTCTAGAACCCTGAACAAGGCCGAAAGAAATTACACAGTTACGGAACGCGAGTTTTTGGCAGTGATATGGGCATTGAATAAATTTCGGACTTATTTTGTGGTACTGCCAGTGAAGGTCATAACAGCTAATGCGGCGTTAACAAAACTCACGAATGGGAAAAATTTATCTAGTAGGATGATTAGATGGGTGCTCAAGCTATCGGAGTTTAACATTGAATGGGAACATCATCCTGGTGCCCAGAACGTTGTCGCGGACGTGTTGTCTAGGAATCCGGTGGACAATGTGGAAGGATCACAAATCTCTTGCGTGGCTCTTCGAGCCTTGGTTTTGAACTCCAGGGAACAATTAATTCAAGAACAATGGGAAGATCCTGAGTTAGGGCACATCTATCGTTATTTGGAAAATCCGGACGATGGATCAGTTCATGCAAATGTATGCGAGGGTTGGTCCTAGGATTTTAAGTTAATTGATGATTTACTCTTTTACGTGAAGTATTGTACAACTATTGGGGAACTCATAGTATACATTCCTCAATCTCTACGCGAAGCAATAATGCATGAATTTCACGATCAGCCATTAGCAGGCCATTTAGGAAAGAAAAAGACGTATTTAAAATTACGTGATACGTGTTATTTTCCGTATATGAGGAAATATATTTTTAAATATGTATCAACCTGTGACCGGTGTCAAAAATTTAATTATAAAATTGCGCTATCGATTAATTCCGATAGTATCTAATTACCCCAATTAAATCGTGACGTTAGACTTACTAGGCCCCTACCCAGCATCCCGACCCGAAAGGTATAGATTTATATTGGTAATAGCTGACCACTTCACTAAGTGGAGTGAGCTTATTCCTTTACGAAAAGCTTTGGCCCAGGCCATAGCTAATGCCCTTTTTGAAAATTATATTTCCCGATATGAAGCTCCTATTTCTTTGATTAGTGGTAATGGTCCCCAATTTATATCCGATATCTTTGAACACTTAAGTCACAGGATGGACATAAAACATATTAAAACGGTAATGTATAGGCCACAAGCCAATCTTACGGAAAGAGTAAACCGCGCTTTAGTGTTGATGATAGCTTGTTTTGTAGAAGAAAATCACAACAACTGGGACCGATTCCTTCTCTTTCGCGCTACGCACAGCAGTTAATGAAACTACAGGTAAAACTCCGGCTGAGTTATTCTTAGGTAGAAAAATTATAACGTATTTCGTAATTAGTAAGAGTAACGGATGGTGCAGAATATGTGGGAGGCAATATTGAAAAATTATTTGATGAGGCGAGGCAGAATATGGGAAAACAACATAAGACGTGGGAAAAATATAATCAATAAAGGAGAGAGGTTAACATCAAAGTCAATGATTTGGTATTGGTACAAACTCATTTTATTAGTGCTGGGCGGTAGGAGAGTGGTCGGAAAGTTTATGCCTAAGTTTGAAGGGCCCTATAGAGTGTTGGAAGTTCGGAATAACAATTTGACCATTTGGAAAAAAGGAAGAAGGGTCACAGTAAATATTGACCAAGTGCGGAGGTATCATCCAAGACATTCAGACACAAGCAGTTTTGATAGTATTAATGAGTCACTATATGAGGGAAAGGGATCTAGTAATTGGTCGAATAGGTCGAACTCGGGAAAATCCAGACGTTCTAGAAAACCCTCGGGTAATGAGAGTAAGAGTTGTAAATCGAATAAGGGAACGGCATGATTGGAGAACCTGAGATTTAAACGCACTAAACCAGTAATGTCGACTGGGACATCAGAGAGGGGTGATAGAAAGTGGTCCAAAATATGCAAGAAGCGATCTCTTTAAGGGTCCGAATATAAAGATACTTAAAGAAAAGGGCCTGTACTGCCACAGGGGCTAAAGAGAGGGGTTCCATCATCAATATCTTCTAGAACTCGTAAATATATCAGGAACTGTTTTAATAAACACCCTTCACAGGGACCAGAGACAAGTCCAGGTACATCCAATCAACAACAGATGAGGAGTTTCAGTCCACCTAAAGAAGAGAGCAGGCGAGGAGCAAGAGTACAGTCTGACTGGGCCCGAGAGACCAGGACAACAGGTAGCAAAAGACACAGGGCAGCTGAAGGGAGACCAGTCTGGTCTGGAAAGACAACAACAGTGAGACCTTGCCCGTATTACCTCAGTAGCCTCTTCAAGGAGCCCAAAGGACTACCAGAGGAGCAGAGGAGCACTGGGATCAACAGTCTACCGCAGAACAGTCTCAGGAGAAGGATAGAAGAATTGATAGAAGCACATTGAAGACAAAGAAAAAAAATCAGGTTGTATGGTCCTTTTTCGTTTTCTTGCTGACAAGCAGTCAGGTATTTTTGCATAACCAAGTCAAGATTTTTTTTAAATATTTTTGTGTACAAGAGTTGACACTAAGTTGTGTGTATTTTTCAAGTAAGAAAAATAAACTCTAGTACATTAATTTCTCTTCTAAAATGTAGAAACAATTGTTTTTGGACATTTGTTTGCATTTTCTGACTTGAAGGTTCTGCGGGAATATCCAGCATTGTTTGTTATATATATTGTAAATTGTATGTCTCTGTCTATCTATATGTATATTTTTAATTCCCATCTGGTAGCTTGGGACGCGGCGTAGTTGGGTAATGCTAACAATAACACTAACAAGCGCAGCACGCATGGTATGAGAGTTTTGAGAAGCCAGATGTATTAATTAATATATTATAAAATGATGTGTAAAATATGAAAATGTATTTGTGCATACAGCTTATGTTTTTTTTTTCTTCAGTAAATTTAAAGAGTTCTCATTTGAGGGTAGCTGACTCTGATCATTGTTTAGAAATCACTTATTCGTCTGTAAATGAAGCAAGAATAAGTATGTTAAAAAGTCTAAGTAGTTAAGTAAAGCACACGGCCAGGTTTTTCCACTCTTGTGGTTTTTTCCTCGGCCCATAGCCGGAATTGGGTGTGCTGTAGGGAATTCTAAACCTGTAAATGTCTACGTCAAATAATAAACAATTTAAAACGGAGCTTGTGGTTGTCATTCTTTTCTTTCCCTTAGCGTAGTAAACTTCTTAAAGTATCAGATAGTTAGATATATTAAATTCGTACAGACTACAAATTAAGGTATCCGTACACCTACAAAACGTCATTTTCATCAAATTTTTCGATTTTTTAATTTAATTGTTATTTGAAAATATGAACTTTTTTCTTTAAAATGTTGTTTAAATTTTGTTTCTATCCTATTTAGAACTTAAGTTATGTCGATTTGAGTTTCATTCGATAGCACCTTTTTGAACCCGGAGAAGTACAAGTCTGCATTGCGAAGTAGAAAAAAATGTTTGTTGACATTTTTATTTTTCAAAGTATCGTTAAAATATGCAATAGTAAGAAATTTAAACTTTTTAAAATATGAATTTGAGTTTTCAGAATTATCAAAAATATAATTAGCAATAGGTTTTTATTTATATTTTTATCTAGAATCTGGCAAGAAAATACAGTGCTCTTTACTGTTTGTTTACATTTGCTTATGATTGCGTAGCTCTTTATAAGCTTTTGTTTAATCCTTTTTTATAGCAGAAAATTTTAATTTTTGTCATTTAAAATGGGTAATGCTAAACGTAGAGTTAGTGCAAAGAGAAAACGCCAATTTTGAGGTAATGGATCTACCATTAAACATTCAAAAAATAGCAGCGCAACATCTACCAACGCCAGTTCTTCAAAAATTAAAATACCTGCTGTCTTTGATGAAGAAATAGCAGAATATCAACGTAAACCACTTACTGGTAACAGAATAATTGATATGGAAGTCCTTTTAAATTTGTTTTTACAACTTTGCTGCCCAAGATGTTTCGAAGAAGGTATCCTGCTTTCTGAGGATTCCACATATGGTTTGTGCTCAAATTTTGTTATCAGGTGTAAACATTGTGACTTTTTCTCAGGGTTTTCTAGTTCAAAGAAAACTTTAAACTGTCCTGAAGTAAATACAAGATTTGTGTATGGTATGAGACAAATTGGGAAAGGTTTTCTGCTGGGTTTAAATTATGCGGTACGTTAAATTTACCCAGGCTCAGTAAAACTGCGTACACTAATCATGAGAATAAACTCATGTCCGTGATTTCAGAAGTTAGTGAACTATCAATGCAAAAAGCAGCTTCTGAACTGTTAGTGCTACATCCTACTAAAAATAAAATTGTTGAATGTGGCATTTCAGTTGATGGAACGTGGCAGCGTAGAGGTTACTCTTCCATGAATGGGTGTGTCGCAGCTTTGTCAGTTGACACTGGTAAAGTAGTAGACATTGAAATATATATATAATGTCGTCATATTGTCCCACCTGCAGAAAGATTTCTAAAATGCCTAGAAGCGTTGAGTCGGAAACTTTTGCAGCAGATCACGTGTGCCATAGCAATTTTCAAGGTTCTGCGTTAAAAATGGAAGCTGTTGGTGCTACGAGAATCTTCCAACGTTCTATTGTCAAACGAGGCCTTAAATATGCACATTATTATGGTGACGGGGACTCTAAGGGCTTTATCAGTGTCAAAGATACTTATGGGAAGGATAACGTCACAAAATATGAATGCATTGGTCATGTTCAAAAGAGAGTAGGTGCGAGATTGCGCAAACTAAAGTCTAAAAATAAAAATCTGTCTGGTAAAGGCAAACTCACCGATTCTTTTATTGACCGATTGCAAAACTAGTATGGGATTGCTGTTCGTAGCAATGTTGGAAACCTATCCGGTCTTCAGTAAAATGTTATTGCGGCTTTGTTTCATTGCTCATCAAGTGTCGAGAAACCGATGCATGGGCAGTGTCCCATCGGAAAAGATAGTTGGTGCTACTACCAGCGAGCACTATCTTGTGGCAAAAAGCCAAAAGAAAAATATCAAGGCTTTTCAAATGAAGTGCTAAACATGATGAAGCCTACATATTTAGAGTTGTGTACCAAAGAACTGCTCACTAAATGCCTGCATGGCAAAACACAAAATTCAAACGAGTGTTTAAATGGCGTTATATGGCAGAGAGTACCCAAGGAAGTTTTCGTGTGCCTCAAAACTTTAAAATCTGGTGCATTGGATGCTGTGATCCAATTTAATGATGGATACAAGGGTTGTGTTGAAATTTTTAAAAAACTTAATATAACTCCTGGTTATTTTACTTTAAAATCATAAAAACATCTTGACATCAATAGAATTAACGACGCAGAACGACATTCAACACCAAATGTAAAGCAACGTAGAAAAATTTAAAGAGCTACAAGGAAAAAAATCAATGTTTTAGAGAGTAAAGAAGGTGTTCTTTATAAATCAGGAGCATTTTAAGTATATCAAATTGTGTTTAATATTAAAATTTGCAGTTGAAAGTTTATTTCTGATTTATCTCAAAATGAATTTGTTTAACGTATAGACATCTGACAACGTAAATATCAGAAAAAGTGTTGTGAACCAAATTAGTTCAAATTTTATAAATATATTTGTTTTATAGATTTAAAGAACCCCTACTACTTTCATAATTATATAGTTGATATGTTTTTAGTAACTAAGGTATATATCATGCTCGTAATAATTTTTTAATTATTTTTCAATGTTCTTTTACTCGAAACTTGATAAAACTTGTAATAAATTGATTATCATCAGGAAAATAGTACCAGCCCTAAAAAATGTTATGATGATCATCATCAAATTTACAGAAAAGGGATATTTTTGTTTACATTTGAGTTATGTGCGTTATTCTAATAATCAATTTAATTACTATTTACACTATGCTTTACTCCCTAAATTTTTTTATGTACTACAAGTAACATATTAAATGTATTTTTCATAGTTTTAAGTTATATTTCATCAGTAAAAAATATTTTAATAGCAAATATTACAGTTTTTAAAAAAATTTTCTTCGAAGGTGTACAGATACCTTAAGTTTTTTTAGAGTTTGTTACGTAATTTATTTCAGGCCATTTTAGACCTTCGAATAAATCCCGTTTTCTTCTTGGAGAGGCTATGACGAATCTTTACGGCTCTTTTCCACTAACAATCTTAGGCGTCTTTGGTGATAGTAAATTCGCGTATATTTCCAATCACCTCACTGCGAAAAACCGGTATTCAGAACGGAGTACAAAATACTCACTTTTGAATACATCACATACTCAAAATAGCTCCGATGCAAACATACTCAAATTTGAGAATAGCCCATTCTCATTTTTGGCAACGACTATGTACTCAAAATTGTAAACATCGCATACTCATTTTTGAACCTGTTACTGGATCAAATTTCGGAATATAACAGCTAAATGAGTGTGTAATGCACTTATTTATGAGTATTTATGGGTCAAATGTGAGTTTGTATGTTATTTTTTTTCCGATACTGTTGTATCCAATACGAATTTTCAGCATAAAAATATACATCAAATCAAATTTAAAGGGATCTAAATATGTGATACTTAAGTTGTAAATTTCATTTTTTTCCATC
The DNA here is from genome assembly GCA_019973935.1 of Trichonephila clavipes. NCBI lineage: Eukaryota > Metazoa > Arthropoda > Arachnida > Araneae > Nephilidae > Trichonephila > Trichonephila clavipes. The sequence goes on along the minus strand of BMAU01019605.1, from coordinate 123,980 downwards.
TTATATATTATTTAATTTACATTTATGAAGTTTTTACCACTTAAGGTATCCGACTACGTTCGGAGACTTTTTTTTAAAGTTTTCCAAAAATCCCTAATATTTTTACATTTTTAGTTTCACTTTTATACACAATAATAAAAAGTACAGTTAGAAATAATATATGTATATAAAAATTTGCAAAAATTAAAATTTTTAAAGAAATTTTAATCAAATTTTGGAATTTTTTCAAACACTCTATTTTTTAAAATATTTTATATTTTCCATAAAATATTGCTGCAATACATTTTTAAAACACATTTCTAGAGAATGACCTACAAGTGTTAAATTACTTCTTTTGAATCAAAAGTTATGGCCAGTCGAGCTTGCGAACTAGGAAATTCAATCAAATTATCGTAACTTTCAGAAAGAAATACAACTATAAAATAACTAAAAATTGTTCAATTTCTTAGCTTGTAGGTCATTCTCTAGATACTACCAATAATAACATTTGTGTAAAATTTCATACAAGTATCTCTAATAGTTTTTTAGATATCATGTTTGAAATATCATGAAATTTACAAAAAATGGTTTTGAGAAAATGCATTTAAACTTTATAAAATCAATTTCAAAACAAAATATGACAAGTATATTACTAAAACTCTCCTGATTTATAAGTAACACTCCCACTCTTTGGAAGTTTGTTAAATTTTTTCTTTCTTTGGGCCTCCTTTTTTTTCTGGTTGATTTTATAAAAGGCAAAAAATGTTGTTTCGAGTCACCGACTCGAAAGATGTCAACAAATCTCTCATCACGCAGTATATAATTCCCTGCATTTATGCCAAATGCTTTCAAAATACCTAACACATCAATGAAAGCTTTTTTAAAAATAATGACGGTAATATATGGGTACCAAAGAAAATGGTTTTAGCTCGATAAAAGTTTCTTTCAAAATGATTTGCCACAAACAAGCGTTAAATGATACATTTTTATTTGTACCGTGGAGGCAATTTTATAATAACTGCTTATCACTCTGCTTTGTGTACACAGGTTTAACAATAATTTAAAGTTTCACAGAAATACATACAACTTTTTCTGTTTATTGTTTTCTGGTGTCGTTTCCTCGTTGATAGTCACACCAATTCTCAGCTCAAATCGGGCACGGCCCATATATGGGTTTCTCCCTGTTGGAGCAACAGTGAAAAAATACTGCTATTGTAGCACTTAGCATAGCTTTGGCGTGATTGGTGTTAGTGTTAAAACAGTGAAGAATTTTATTAAACATAACATTGATAAGTTTTCTTTCTCACCGAGGTTTTTCTCGCCTTTTTTAAAAATTTTCTTTTCCGACTACTCAATCTTTCTTAGAAGTATCTTATGCACTCATATGATGACATTGCTGACACCATACACATCTTTAACAGAAAAGTATCCTTGGAATCACCATCACAAAAGAAATACATATTTTTAAGATTTCGTAGTGCAAAACCATACAAAGATTTTGTACGCACTTTGTTTGAAGTAAATCCCAGATGATTGCAGGAACACGCATGTATGACTGGACATATAGAATTCTAAAAAACTTTGATAACATTTCTAAATCTAGAATTTCCCAGTGTCAATGTATAAAGTTTCTATAGAAACCACATTTAGCGATGAATGTCCATGTGTCTCTGCCGTCAACGGATATTCCACATTCTTCAACTGACATTTTGAAACATTTTTTAATGCTTTTCGCTTAAAAAGCAGTGTCATTCATGGCATCTTTAGCCGTTGGTGTAGCAGCAGAGACAAGACTTTCTTTCACAAAGTCTAAATGCTCCTTTTGTCATACAAGGCCAGTTCAGCTTAGAACATAGCTTTTTCACAGGTAAATATCATCTTTCAATCACTCACCTTCTAAAAAATAGGTTGCAAATTAATAACACTTTGCTTTTTTAGCTTTTCAGTAGCTGAAAAAAGGACGATAAAACTTTAATCGGAGCATTTTTCAAGTCACATTAGAAGTCAGTCCAAACATGTAATCTTCATGCAGGTACAGATTGTTCTCAAAACAATTGGAGAAACACAAACTTGAAAACACACTTCCCAATTTAAATAAAATATTCTATTACCTCTTAATGTTCCACTAAAACATTCTTTGTTCTGTAAAAATACCTTTACTTATCCCAGTTTTCGTTCATTACAAATTTGAGCACTTCAAGTCAAGAACATTACAAGTCAACACTTCCACTGTTTTTGTAAATGTCTCACCAGCATAGTTGCGTTTTCAAGAGGTTAATTTGATTCATTTTTGATAATATCAAAAGCAGAATGTTCAGAAACAATTAACAATTAAAAATTGTGCAATTAAAGCAAAAAAAAATCAGGTTTTTGAAGAAATTTGCGAGCAACATTCGAAAGATTCAAATCAAATCAAAAACATATGAGGTCAGAAGAAACAGATGTTGCCAATCGCAAAAGTCCAATTAAAAGATTGAAATTATTGCCTATCAATAAAATAGTTTAAAAAATGCCAGAAATTGTTTTTAAAATTATAATGGGTTGAAATTGCAAAAATTATGGGTAAAAAGCATGTGAAGCAGTCAACTTCCGGTTTCGATTTCACCTCTTCCGGTTTCAATTTCACCGCTGTAATAATATTTTAAACACCTGTAACTTTTTTTTTAATTATCGCACAGACAAAACAAAGGCAGATTTAGAAAGATAATTGTTTGAATTTTAAAAATATCAAATAAAAAGAAAATGTGATTTTTGACCGAAAATGACGATTTCAACGTAGTCGGATACCTTAACTTCGAAAATCTAAATTCTTTTTGCATTTATTGTGTTACAAAAAGGTACTTGCGTATCATCGCAAAAGTGCCAACGTTCAAGATAATTCACCGTCTCGTACGCGCTAAATTAGCAACCATTTACTTCGTTTTATATAATGTCGCCAATGCCAACAAAAATTTTACTTTAAGAAAAAAAAAATACAACCATTATTGATCAAAAACTTTGTCTTCGAACTTATACCTCAGATTTAAATCTGAAAATAACAAAAATAGATTCGATGAAATAGTTAAACAAATTTGTAAGCATTTGAACTAGTTTCAGAAGCAATTTGGTTTATTAAAAGTTATATTTATGTGTGTTTCTAAAAGAATTGTATTGTTTCTTTTTAAAATCCTATACAAGCAGAAAATTAACTTTTATTTAAATTCAGTCTTTCAATAATAAGTTATTAGAAATATCTTGGAAACATTAGGATGAATAACAGATTTTGTACAGTAAAAATTTCAAAACAAAGTAAGAAAGAAATAGTTATGTACATATTATGTAACGAAGAAAAAACCTTTTGACTAAAATAACACTCATTAGGCCCAGGTCTGTAAGTAATTTTTTATGAATTGTTTTGTTTAAATAGAAACACATTCATCCAGATGGAAATATAGAAAAATGTATTGCAATATATATCACACATTAAGCTAGTTTTTTATTCATATCAACTGATTTTATACTCTCTTATGGCCAAAGAAAACAAATATTATAGTTTTTAAGTTAATTTTTTTTAATCAAAAATTAAAATACTTAAAAATTTCAGTCCTTAGAAGAATGTAAAAACAACTAAAACAGTAGAACCATAATCCAATATACAGCATTTTATTTTCAATGTCTCTTTTTTTCTCAATGATTCACTGAAAACAAGAAAAATATAACAAACCAAAATCATATTTTTGAAATATTTATTCTGGAAATTGGACACATACATATCATACATTCAAAAAATAAGCAAGAATAGGAGTGAGATTTTTGAAACAACATACCTTCATCTATAAGTTATTTTTTATAAACACTACACAATCAATACTATAGTCAACTCCATTTTTTAATGTAATATACACTGGTGTGGTGCAAAAATTAAGGACGAGACGGTTTTTTCAATATAACTTTGTACAAAAGCTTTCCAAATCAACACATTTAATACCGTAAGATCCCCAATACGTAAGGGCATGCGTAATGTAAGCAACACTTACTAAAAGAGAAATCAGAGGGATAAAAAGAAGCTTGATTGAAAAAGTAGCATGGAGCGCAATGCGACTGAAGGCCGAAACATCCCTGTGATGGGTGTCCAGCAAGAAACATCCGGTCTTTAGTAGGGGATATGATCTCCCCTGACTACTAGGCAGGTTTCACAGCGTCTGCCCATGCTGAGAATGAGGGTGTCAATGAGTTGTTGAGGCATTGCTGCCCATTCGTCTTCCAGCGCCAATCGAAGCTCCCGAATCGCTACTGGTGGTAAGGTACGAGCTGCCAAGCGTCTGCCTAGAAAATACCATACATGCTCGATGGGATTGAGATCCGGAGATCGTGCCGGCCAATCCATACGTTCAATATCCTCACTTTCTAAGAGCTGTTCGGCAGCTACTCTGCGATGACATGGTGCATTGTCGTCCATGAAAAGGAACTGCAGACCCATAGCGCCTCTAAAAAGACGCACACATGGAAGAAGAATCTCGTTACAATAACGGGTCCCGTTGACTGAACCTGCGTCGAAGATGTGAAGGTCTGTACGACTACCAAGCATGATGCCTCCCCAAACGAGAACACCGCGACCTCCATACCTGTCCCTTTCAATGATGTTCGAGGGATGATTGCGGCTTCCCCGCTCTCTCCAGATGAGTATGCGATGAGAATCGCTACTCTAACTGAATCTGCTCTCATCTGTAAAGAGTACTCGTCCCCATTCATTGTCTCTCCAATTCCGGTGTTCCAGGCACCACAGAGAACGCCTTCTCCGATGGGCAGGCGTTAAAGGTACACACCGCACAAGGCGTCGTGCAAACAGACCACCACCGTGCAGTCTTCTGGCCACGGTAAAACGCGATATCGGTCGTCCAGTCGCCTGTGTCGTGTGTCTAGCGATTTCTCCCGCTGTCTGCCGCCTGTTTCTTCTGGCCTGTAAGACAATGTACCGGTCATCTGCGGGTGTGGTTCCTCGTGGACGACCGTTACTGAACCCCCGGATAGCTGTTCCTGTAGTTTGAAATTGTCTCCAAAGTCGTGAAACGATGCTGTGAGCAATTCCGAACTCTGCAGCCACACTCGTCACACTGCGGCCTTCCTCCAACTTCCCAATGATTCGACCTCGGGTAAAAGCATTCAGATGTCGTCTAACAGATTGATTATTCGCCATTTCTCGCTTAGGCAGCAACTCGGTGTGATTTTAACTGCTATACGGCGTGCAATCTCTTTGCCTTAAATACGGATCTTACACCGACAACATGCTTTATACTACTCAGACCCTACCCCATTACTTCTACCTGCATATCTGCGCATGTGCTACCGTACATCACCTTACTTAATCTCCTGATTGGTCTTTCTGTCCGCTCTGCCTCTTCGTTCAGCTGATATGCTAATTTTTCCGTCCTTAATTTTTGCACACCAGTGTATATTGCAATTGCAAAAATGGTTATGGCTCACGCTGTGGATGTAAGAAATCGGGCGTGTAATGTTCTTCAACTTGTGGCCAGAATAATGGGCAAGCTTGCTTTAATGCTTCACAATATGAGAGCGATCTCGATGAAGATTGTACTTTTGATCCCGAAATCATTCAAGATTTGGAGACAAATATCCTTGACGACGAAAATAATGAGTATGAATGGAAGTTTTCGAGTGACTGGAAGACAATGAAGAAGACGAAGAAAAAAAATTAGCATTCATTTTCGTCTTATTATTAAAATTTCTGTAAAACCTCTTCACATCCGAATTTCAATTGTAATAATTGTATCAAATGATGTTTCTAAATATAAATATAGTTAACGCTACTTATATTTTATTTTTTTTTCTACTTTAAATGTAACCAGTATATGCAAAAATAGAATATAACTAAAAAATACTTTAAGCATATCTGTCAACAATTTTTGAGCTACACGAACAGCGTAGTTCAAATGTTAGTTATAAAAGAAATATATATTTGATTAATGAAATCTATTACTAAATGTAAAGCAAAAAAATCTATTGCTAAATGTAGTGTAAAAAAATCTATTACTAAATGTAATTAATAAAAGAATGATGAATGTTTATAACTATGTATATTTTTAAGGTTTATAAGCTTTATATGGCGTATTATATTATGTGACTAACGGTTGACCTTGCATTATGCTGTAGATAGCTAAGCGCTGCTCGTTCAAAGCCCTCTATTTCAAAAATGGTTTCATGAATAAAAAATATTTTAAAGAAAAGTTATAGAAAATTTTATTCTCTACAATATTTATAATAAATGTAAATAGCATTAAGCCATAGGAAACGAGATATTTGAAAAAAAAACCGATTTGTTAACCTTTGACCTTGAATATCTTAAGACGCGGACACGAGATTTGATGAGACTTTTGAGACAACATTTATGGTGTCAAACTAAAGGTCTACACGAGTTTTCATCTTATTATCTCTTATTCCACAGAGAAACCCTAATATGACTGAACTAAGAGAAAAGAATTCACACACACAATAACAAGCTCGTATTCCAGTTGATTTTATCAATGCTGCTGCCATCTATGTGAATAATTCCGAGACTTAAAGTGAAAATGTTATTTATTCACCAAGAGGCGAACAATGATTTCATAATTGAAATGAATGTTGTCAGATATTTTTTCAACATTTCTTCATTTGAATTGCAATACAAATCTATCTTAAATTTGAATTACAATCAATGGAAAAGTAAAAAAGATAATTATTTTAAGAAAAATTGTTTAACTGAATTAATTTTACTGGTAACTAATTTTCTCTTTCATTATTTTTTTATCAGTAAATTTTTCAGTTGATAGGTGAAAAGTAAATCAAATCGTAATTATACCAACCTAAATAAAACATGAATTCATTGATATACTACTTATAGACAATTTTCCTAAAAACGATTATTTTACTTTTTTTTCTTTATAATTTGTCTTTAGAATTGAAAGAATTGTATCTTTAGTGTTTGATTTGGATGTTTAAATAATTAAATTTTTATTGACTAAAAAAAATTCTTTGATTGATGTTGTGGTCGAGAATTTCAATAATTATAACTATATTCACTTTATTTGTTTAAATTCTTAATTAATAGCAAATTGACCCATCTATTTAGTAATAACATTGTTCTGTATCAAGAGTCGACAAACCACGGCTCGCAAACCGAATGTGGCTGTTTGACACACGTCGTCTATGTGTGGCATCTATGACACGTTCGATGTTTGAGGGAATTGATTACTTTTTGTGAATTTTATAAAAAATATTTTAATATACATCACTGTATATTGGAATATTTTGCTTAAATTTTGTTCGAGCTTTTGATCATGCCACCTGTCTGACATAGTCAGATCGAGGCCCACGAAATTCATTGTGGCAAAGGGCTAGATGTACGCCTGTCATAGGCCTTTAACCTTGAGCACCATACAGGTGACAGTACGATTTAGCTCGGTGAATTCCCGAAGAGACGATAGAACATTACGATAGATGCCACCACCATTTATCTCCACCTTCACAATTTAGGCATGAACTGAAGTGGAGGGAAATTTTCTCCAGTTCCCTGCACTCGTGATTCAGCCCACAAGACTTTCGGACCCATTGATTTAACGAGCACGTACTCCGTGTGTACTCTGAGGTACGAGCATCAAACCCAGGCCTTCCGGTCCGGAGTCCAGTACTCTAACCACTAGGCTACCCACGGCTCTCGAGCTTTTGTTAAATCATATATTTATCGCTTACATTTTATCTATTTATTTTAAAGGATTTTTCAATTCCACGAGCTGTTAACAAAAAATCAGAATTAAAATTAAAAGTCATTAAAATTTGTTATAAATAGAGTAGACTTTTAGATTCCTGTTATTGTTGTCTTGCCCAAGCATATGGATATTTTTGATTTCAGCAATATTTAATGAAATGTTTTTAGTTTTTTATTTTTCCTGATTTTCTTGGAACTAGAAATGTATTGCGTTATATGTAATTAATAACAATATTTCTGAATATTGAAATATGTATATTACTCTCCCAATGAGGTATTTTTATAATATTGAATTTAAATTCTTCTCTTTTGTCATAAATATATTAGTAACTATAGCATTACATTTTAATTTAATTTCTATATCAAGAAAAATTGCTTCGTAGTTGTTACTATTTGTCTGCATTAAATTAAGATATTGTGGATAAAACTTAGTGTTAGGTTTAAAATTGTCTTCAATGTCAAAAATGATAATATCTGTTTAACGAAAAATGTACTATTCAGAATTATCAATTAAGCTATTTTCAAAATAATGTAAATATAAATTAGCAAGGCAGTTGCTAGCTGGGCCACCGTGTGGCAAACCTTTAATTTGTTGATAATAATTACCATTATAATATATATAGCTCTCTTTTAGTACAAACCTAAGCAGAGAACCAAATCTATCATAATTAACATTTTTAAATAAAATATCTTTATGTAATTTTACAAGTATTTTAATTATATCATCAATATTAATAGAGTTAAAAAGATCTTCAAATCTAAACTATAGAACGAAGAAATCTTTTTATCACTAATTTTGTTCAATAAGTTATTTACTATTTTTAAGTATGACTGACTGTGGATTTAAGATTACATATTGTATCTTGTAATATTTTATGGAGAATTTTGCCTCATTTGCTCTTATATGTATTAAAACCATTATTAGCTGTTCTAAACTTGACTGGGTCCTTATGAAATTTAGGAGTAAGAAACACATGTAAAAATTTAAAATTATTATTATTTCGTATTCTTAATTGTTTATGAATAGCCAAAATGCGATTATTTATTTCTCTATCAGAAAATGACTTAATAAAAGCTGTATTATTATCAAAATATTTGTTGATCATTAAACAATAACAGTATTTATATATGAAGGCAAATTACGTGGCACTTTATCAACATAAACTGTAATAAATTTATTTTGCAATTTTTTAGTCTGATTTTTAATATCATTAAGAAAGATATTATTATCTGTATTAAAGTTATATTTATTAAGCTGTTATGTAATCTTACATTTGAATTTTGTGAATGCCTCTAATGGCATACTATATTTAATGGCTGTTTTGTAAATGGCTTGCTCAATATCATTATATAATTGATTTTTTATAATTTTATTATTGGAAATCATTAGTCTAAAACCAGTACCTTTATTCATTAAATTTCTGAGATTATTGTCTTTTATAACGAAGGGTGTTTTTTTTAGAGGTATAGAACTTTAAATTGCAATAAAACAACGATGTATTATTCGATTGACATGAATTTTTTTTATACGAAAGATAATCTTGTGGCATTACATTTGTGAAGGTCCCCTTGGACCTCACTTTGAGAACGAGAATAAGTTGGAGCCATATAAGAGCCAGTAGCCATTTTTATAAATAACTTTCTTTATTTGGTTATCTTTTCCAAATAGAATCAAACACTTATTAACAAATATATCTAAATAGTTATATGAGGTTTAAAAAGGGACTTTCCTTTAAATAAACTTAAATATTTAATGATCCAATTAATTAACAATTAGAATATCGATCACGCAGAGATTACCGCGATAAAAGAGATCCCAGATTTATATTCAATAATGTTCCTATTGAACATTTAACTTTAATCTCACTCTAATATAAAACTTCAACGAGACTTTAAAATATAAATCAATATTTACCACACTGCAGCTCAGCTCTTCCCAAGATTTATCCACCTAGAAATCTAACTTCACCGTTATACCTTCCTGCTTCAATCTCTCTCTCCTACTGCTTTTTGCTTTACTATTCCGTTTGACTTAAATACTTTATCTAATCTGCATATAACAAGGAATCCTGTCCTCTTTTTGGAGCTGATTGGAAATAGGTAGGGGAATTAAATTTCCCTAAAAGAGACGACTCAGAAGGTTAGTGATAAAGTTCCGTATAGGTTTGTCACACATTTTAAATATGATTTCTGGCATACGACTGCCACGGCTGGCTCGGATGTAGTCCAATCTGGATGTCCAATTTTCAATGACTTTTTCCAACATTTGTGGCCGTATATTGGCAATAACACGGCGAATGTTGTCTTCCAAATGGTCAAGCGTTTGTGGCTTATCCGCATAGACCAATGACTTTACATAGCCCCACAAAAAATAGTCTAGCGGTGTTAAATCACAAGATCTTGGAGGCCAATTCACAGGTCCAAAACGTGAAATTAGGCGGTCACCAAACGTGTCTTTCAATAAATCGATTGTGGCACGAGCTGTGTGACATGTTGCGCCGTCTTGTTGGAACCACAGCTCCTGGACATCATGATTGTTCAATTCAAGAATGAAAAAGATAGTAATCATGGCTCTATACCGATCACCATTGACTAACGTTGTGGCCTTCATCGTTTTTGAAGAAGTACGGACCAATGATTCCACCAGCCCATAAAGCGCACCAAACAGTCAGTTTTTCTGGATGTAACGGTGTTTCGACATACACTTGTGGATTAGCTTCACCCCAAATGCGGCAGTTTTGTTTGTTGACGTAGCCATTCAACCAGAAGTGCGCTTCATCGCTAAACAAAATTCGCTTATGAAAATCGACCATTATTTTCGAAATAAAATTGCACAATTTGAAAGCGTTGTTCAGGCGTGAGTCTATTCATGATGAATTACCAAACCAAACTGAGAATAAATCACTTGACAGCTGTTAAATTGGTCACCATCTTGGAAAGTAATGCCAACTTAAACTTCTATACCTGGAAAAAAAACACTCTGTATTAACATCATCAGTAATAACATGTTGATGATGTTTATCTATGAATTCTTTAAATTCATTACAGTTACACTTTAAGTTTTCCTGCTTTATAGGGACATTATAGTTAAAAATTGATCTACCTATTTTTTATTGTATTTAAAAGTTTTTTAATAGTGATATTAGTAATCGGAAAAGTATGCGTGCGTGTGTTGACATGTGCTTTTTAAATATGCTTGAAAAATTAATATTATCATACGGTTTTTATTCATATGTAATAATGTACAAAATTTTGTTTGATATTTTTTGTTTACATTGACTTTTATTTTATGTTTTTGTTTCAAAATATTGTATATATATATATATATATATATATATATTGACCATCTAAAGAAACCCATGAAGGAAAAGGACCCACAATTTTAAAAAGACGAAGATTTGGACTCGTTAAAATTAGGATTCCAGTGTTATCTGTTTTTCTGAGTAGCTGCCTTGAACGGCAACAGATAGGAGAATGGAGTATCATACGGTATAAATATCAATTGGCTCATAAAACTTACTAAATTTTAAAATAAAATATCGAGCTCTTCCCTCACTGAATTCAATTTCTTAAACGTCTATTTCTATTTATTTTTATAAAGAGGAAATCGTTTTCACAAGGAATTTTTAACGAAATACAGGCTTTTAAAGATCGTAAACATCCACCACCAATAAATAAGCAACGTTGATAAAAACTTTCAAATTGATAAATTGAACGAGAAATAAGAATGTCAAACGCATACTAAATAATTACCTTTATACAATAATTTTATTGCAATAAATTTACAGCGTAGTAAATTTCCTTACTACGCCATATAAAAAGTTTTTAATTCATAAGAGAATTCATTTCAGAAATAAGACATTTTCTCACCTTCCGGCAAAAAAATTTCTCTTAAATTTCTTGTATGACATTTCAAGTTTTATTTTAGTGTTTTTGACTCTCGTGTCTTTTCCCGTCTACCAATGGCATGCGTTTGTGTGAAAATGAAGACTATTAGCATATAACTCATCCATGCTTAACTCTTTTAGAATTGCATGCTTCGTCGCACGTAGTAGTACAATAAGCAAATGTATTCTGTGATCATATTTTGCGGTTTTTCAAGGTGATGCAAGTTTTGTAAAAATAGCGGTCTGCATACTTTAGAATGCAACTAAACTAGCTACGATATGTCCTACTGCAGTTTCCCTAAATATGGGACATGAACAAAAATAAAGAGAATTTCCAAAATTTTAATATTCAGTTAATTATAAAAATATTTGGGTTCTCTCGTCATTAAAACATTAACCGGAGCTGATGAGTGATATTAAAAACTGTGAATATATCGAAACACATGACGAGATATTTATTTAAAAAAGTATCCAATTTAATAGCAAATAAATAGTTTAATAATAAATATAATTACAAAAACTATTTATTCTTACAATTTAATTTAATGTTTTTTTGTTGTTTTTTGTGATATACATGTTTCTTAGGTAAAAAATATTTCTTTCATACCATCCAAAAAAAACTATGGTTTTGTCTTATGAACATTTTTTCAATACGTTTAATACAAAAATGTAAAATAAATAAATAAAATAAAATAACAATGTTTCATCATGTAAAAAAGTACCCCAAATACATTTTTCACACACTTTAATAAATTATACTGTTCAGTTACAGTACTATTTTACACCCGAGTATCTAACAAGGATATTATAAAGGTATGAAAAATAAGTAACACACATAAAACTCTAGTTCTGGAAATTGGCATTTTAAGTCTTTTTGTTGATAAAACTCTTGAATTAAGATACTACTTGTTGAACGATAGCAGTCGAGTTACATAATTATTATAAATGTGATCATTTATTTAATAAATTACTTCTATAAGCAAAATGCGAGATTATTCCTGATTTATATTTGTGTATGATTACCTCATTATATATTACAAAGTAATAAAAATAAAAATAGTGGGCCCTCTGAAACTCTTTCCTCTCTCAGGTAAATGGAAATTTTGTCCCTGTCGCAACTGGTAAACTGTAACTGAAAAAGACGATGATCACTGACATATTTAGTTAGAGTATTTAAAAATCGCATTGGGGGATGCTGGGTAAAGAAAAGTGAACGATAACTGTCAAGTATAGCCACCAATTTTATTTAATCCACCAATTAGTTTACTATTTCCATATTTATATATATATATATATATATATATATATATATATATATATATATATATATCTGTGTGTGTGGCAACAGTTTATATATGTTACTTTTTTAGAACAAGATTATGTTGTTGTTTAAGTCAACAAGGCTCACATCTATTAGGTACATTTACCCGATTACTCATGAAACAAACAAACGTGTGAAATATACAAGGTGTTCCGAAACTCAGTGTCAAGGGGGCAAATGGGGAAAGAGAGGGGAGGGAGATCGCGTATAAGTTCTGGGAAATTTTTTTAAAAAAAATTAAATATCACTTAGTTAAGTGATTGTTAGCACATTTTTGAAAATGTGAAAAATTGACGCCTTACATCACATCCTTAAGTACTATGATCACAAATTCCATAATTTTACAATGATTTTTTTTCATTAACGTGATCTTACATATCTGTGCTATTAATCACAGCCACAAATAGAATATTTGTTGTTTTAGTTCAAATTAACGTAGTTTGACTCGGTTTGAGAAAATGTCAAACAATATTACATACTACCACGCCCCCCCTTCCCGAGCATACTACGCCTCTATTTCAAAAGATGACCCATTCATCCAAGGTTTCAAAATGACACACTTTCTACTTTTCTATCTATAAAATTATTGGCATTTTTTTTTCTTACGAAATGACTTTATTTCAAAAAACTTAATCTGAATTATGTAACTCAAATTAGGTAATATTTTTTTTCAAAAAAAAAGGAAAGCCTTTTTGTGTGTGTGTATAATACTTTAATGAATTAAATAAAAGTTCGAGGTATTGACCTTCATATGAATGCTATCTCTAAGTGATCACTGTATGAATCGCTTGAGTAACTAATTGAAATCTTTCAAAAGAAGGAAAATAATTTATAGCCAGAAGATTGCCAATACATTCATAGGCCTGTAAACTCACTAAAAATTTTTCACTTTTTAAAAATATGGGATGTCCAAACTCTTTGTCACACAAATACATTTATCAGTGGATAGAATATAAATAAATCAAAAATAAATTTAACTCTTAATTCAATTTGCGCAGTACAAATTAATCCTTTTTCAAATTGAGTTCACCTTTTCTACAAAGACATTCGACCTCTTGATAATCCAATCCTCCTTTTTCGAAACCCAGTTCTATCTTTTTCAAATAAGATTTAACCTTCTGAAAGTATAGCATACTTTTATGAAAAAGATTTTTGACAAATTTTAAAATCATTCAGTGGCATACATGCACTTTAATATTATTTTTAAAAAACACGGATGAAAGCGTCAAGTTCAAATTTTTTAGGCTAAAAATTAAAAATTTATTGGTGTGAAGGGAAGGAGAGATTTTTTAAACACCCACAATATGTCTAACTGAAAAAAGTATTAATTAAAACCTTTACAAAAAGAAGTTCCCAAAAGTAAAATGTTTGACCATAGTGTATTAATGTTATTTTGTAAGCAATAAACGGTTTCACTTACTGTGTAGATATTTTGTTTTTGGATAATGTTTCTTCCACACAATTTACTTTAATAAAACAATATAGACATTCGCTTTGTTATGTAAAGAAAATAATATACCAAGCAATTTTTTGCAGAATTTTTTCTACTAACCAGAAAAAGCAATACAACTTAGAGACAATTCCCTGTAATTTAGAAAAATAATTCATATTTAAAATTTTCAAAGCATTTTAGAACTTAATAGTCTTTTAATATAATTGAAAATTATAAATTAAGGAAATTTTTAATTTATAGAAAAGTAGTTTGTAGAAAAATTTTAAATAATTGTTACACATTTTTCATTAATTTTAAACAATATTTAACTTTTTTTACTATGCATTAATATCGGTATTTTAAGTGCTTATTGTCTTTTTGGCAATAGGAATGCCTTTTTTTTATGATACTGAAATGTGAAAGGGCCTATGAAGTTTGACAAGTAAAGGTATTTTTCTGTTACATCCTTCAACGTATTTAAATGTATTTTAAAGACAAATTACAAGTGTAGATGGCAGAGAAAAAAGTCCCGTTTTGAAACATCATTTTCTGTTTTGCCAAATTTAAAAGAAAAAAAAACATGGATTTCATAATATTTGGGGTATTTATAGCAATACAAAAATTTGACAAGCAATTTTGAAGTGAGAAAGTTTAAACATTTTTTAAAAAAAAAAATTCTACACTAGTGGAATTCTACACCACTAGTAGAATGCATTTGTATTCCTCACAAATCAACATTTACATTCATTTGAATTCTGACGTTTTCGAAAAAACTTAAATGTAAACAGGAAATAAATATTTAGTTTTTTAAGATGCAGATGTTGCTATAGACCAGGGATGGCGAACCATTGGCACGCGTGCCATGAATGGCACGTGACGCAATACTTTGGGCACGCCAGTGATCAAAATGGTTTGCATTTTATTTCAAAATAACAAAGCTTACTGTAAAATATTACGAACAAACGCTATTGGTCGCGGGTCGTTTGTTATTGTTTTGCCTTAGTTGCGTCGTGGACTACAATTACTTATAATGTTAAGTTTGTCTACGCATAGTATAATCAATTTCATTGATACAACTGTATTTTAAAGTTTATTTTTGTTATATTTACGATTTTTAAGCGTTATTTAACATGGCTAGTTCAGCTAAAGAATAAAAAGGGCAAGATGTAAGTCTAACAGAGAATTTCAAATTTGGTAAATCTAGAAATCTATTATTAAAAGTGACAAAACGGTGTGTGTTATAAGTTCTGAAATAGTGTGGTATGCAGAACGTCGTCTGTAAAACGGCATTTTGAAAAAAATTACAAATCCTCTTATCAAAAAAGTGAACCACAGCAAAAATAATCAATTGCTTGTAAACCATTCGACAGATGACTCCAATTCAACATGTGCCTTCCACTAAAAGTAACATCTTACAATAATAATATAAGTTACTTGTCATCCACAATCTGCAATAACAGAGCTCACACTAATATTACTTTAATTTGAATTACACGTATAACTAAAACACTTACAACTATACAGGGCAAGAGGTACTTTTTTTGTAGTAAATAGAGTTTTGTGTTTTCTTAGTATTTCGTTTTATTATTTTCCCAATAATCCCAAGTCCAAATTATTTGACGGCACGTCTCTACCTCATTAAACACTTCTATAAAAAAAATGGCACCTTGATCCAAAAGGTTCGCCATCGCTACTATAGATTATATACAAATATTTCACTCTCTATCCCTATTACATAAGTTAATCGTATCATTTCTTGCTTTGAATAACAGGAACATTTTGTGATTCGTCACCATATATTCAATAATAAATAAAATTATTATAAAAGATAGGTTTTCTGAAATTGACATTAATATCATCTTATTTAATGGCTAATACATGTCACAATTCTTTCATTTGCTTAAAGTAATTAAAGACATGCACACACAAGGCAATCATTACCATTAAGATATCACTGAAGCAATGAGCAAAAGAAGTAGAATCTAAAGAGTGTTGTCGACACTAACTGTGGTTACAGATGTTAGAGTTTTGTGATAACTGCTATTGCATCATTTTCGTTTAATTCTTGGACGACGCTACGTGATTAACGAATGAGGATTCGTTAGCTAATGTGTACGTGCATGTGTGCATGTTGGCTTTATCCTTTTTCTTCATTTCTAAAGAACGTCTCTTTGAAAGAAATAACACTTCTGAAAAAACAATCTTGAAATGAATGAAAAACAATAAATTCTGAAGTGTTATAATATTTTATAATATATCACAAGATATCAATAACGAATTAAAGCAACAAAAATTGTTATTTCTCAAGTAAGTTGTCTCTGTTTATAATTATTCCCCCCAGACTAACACGGAAATAACTGGATGCATATTGAAATCATTTTGATTACGAAATATAATGTCATTGCGTTTTTAATAGTTTGGGCAATACATTACGAAATAAAATGGATGCAAAAGTATCGCATTTAATATTCCTTATATTAACATTGTAAAAACAAAAGATGTCTTCTTTCTTTAGTTTTGAATAAATCTACAAAATGTATAACGCCATTCTAATTACTCTCAAAGCTCGAAAAACTAATAAAAAATTAAATTAAGTTTGTATATAATGATATTTTTCTATGCACTAGTACGCAGAACTTTCCTGATTTTACCGTAATTCAAAAAAAATAATTAATTAACACTTGGATACTTGTTATTTATACTACCGAGACACAATGTAATACTTAAAGAATGGAGAAAGCATAGTGTTGCAAAAAGTGAACAGAGGACGCATATAATATGGAAAGAAGTAGAAAAAGTTTTTCAAGTGAAAACTTCTTTAGCCGCGTTGGGAACTTTTTGGCAGGGGAAAATCTTATGGGTTCGCGTCACCGACATGCTCATGACTGGCGCACGCGCAGTGTACTGTGCGCATTAGTTGGATGGGTGAAACCTCGTGCGTTCACGCCACCGACATGTTTATAGCAGTATATCTGTAGCTATACAGCTGACGTATAGTGCTATGTATATATTATAAGTGAAATTGAATGGATTTAGTGAAAAGATCAAAAAGTGTATATACTGTGCATTGTTGAAATAGTGCTTTTGTTTGATTATTATTTGAATAGTTTAATTAAGGAATCATTGTGCAGTACAATAGTGAGCACTAAATAAATATACTAATATTTTTAAGATAAAAAAGTAAATAACACAGAAAATTATTTTAAGTACTCGTATTTATTTTTTGACGTTTGAAAATTTTATATTTTTTTAAAATTATTTTAAATCCTCGTTTTTATTCTGGCATTTGAAAATAATGTAGTATTTATTTTCTAATATTTAACCTCTGCAATACATTACGCAATCCGGATTAGTATTTAACAGTGTCGGTTGTCAAAGTTCTTGCAAAGAGCATTTCTTCCTGGTGCTCCTGGTCCATCATAAAACGAACATAGGCCAATAATAATGATTCATTTCCAGGTAAGGTTGACTCGTCCAGCTGAAGAGAGAAATGCGTCGTTTGCAAATAATTGCACAAAAAACTTTCAACATCTTGACTCATTTCATCAATACGTCTTTGAACAGTGTTGTTGAACGTTTTTGAAAAGTGTTGTTGAAAGTCTTTGAACAGTGAACTAATTATATCGGATGCTAATTTAGGTATAACAGTTTTTAAAACCTCTTCTCTCAACGGCTGGCAAAAAATCTACTCTTCCCCAATTGTATGCGATGTTCCGGATTTTGCTATAAGTAGCGAAATATTATAAAATGCCTGCAAACCATTATCGCCTCTTTGCAAAACAAACATTCTGTCAAAGCAAACATTCTGTCCATCGTAGGTCGCTTCTGAAGTTTTTCTTTGAGTATTTGAAAGTACTTCAAATCTTTACTTCTTTTATCAGGATGACATCTTCTCAAATGACCCTCCAACTTAGATGGCTTCATAGTTGATTGATTGATTGATTGAATATTAACGTCGCACTGTTCAGCTACACGAGGGCTTTTGGCGACGGACCACGTAATTTTGAACCATGGTCAAGTGACGTGGACGACACCTGAGCTGGCACCCCCCTCTCCTAACTACCACACCACACCAACGGGAGGACGTTTCAGCTCTCGACAGATTTAACGTGCATCGCTGCCCTACACGGCGGGTCTTTAGTGGTACTGGGCTCGAACCCGTGACAAAGCAAGCCACGGTCCGATACCTATACCACTCGGCTACCGCGGCCGATGGTTTCATAGCGTCATTACTTAAGATTCCGTTGCGTAAAAGACACCTAGGCAGTAGCGCACACAGGAATTTTTCAAGGGGGGGGCCAGGGTCAAAAATCCACCATTCTTGTATCATGCTCCTTTTGATTTTGTCGATTTTCAAGAACGAAAACAGTAAAAAACTAATTATTGAATAAATAATTAACATTAGTTAATAAAATTAATCATTAATAGCAAACATTTAACTAAATTTTACTTAAAATTATAATCAATGGGGGGGAAAAACCAAGGGCTTTGGGAGGACCCCTAGGACACCCCCCTTGTGTGCACACAGGCAATCTTTTGTCAGAAGCGGACTCAATAAAACCAAACTTCAAATAATCCACACTGTACTGTCTACATTTCTTTTTAGATTCGGCCATGTTTAGAATTAGTTTCCTGTGCAAAAATTCAGTTATTTAAATTAGACATGGCAAAAAAAATATTCTGGTTGCATAACTTTATTTTACATTTAAACGTATAACAGGGTCGACTCGAGAAGTTTTGCTACCTGGGACAAAAATGCATAAGGCCACTCCTCTTCTCAAAATAAAAATATATTATTAAAAAAGATAAATTGTTCACACACACACACACATAGAGATACACGCCTACAAAATCTGAATAGTTCGCGCTAACAGAAAGACAGCCTGACAATATTATATACACTGCTGGCCACCGTAAATGCAACACCAAGAAAGACAAGAGAAAGCACAACAAAATTTATTTTGTAGATAACATGTTGACCAAGTATCAAATGATTAAATTTATAGACTTCCGTGAAGTGTGGTTCCTCCCAGAATAGCCGCCATTGTTGGAGATCACCGCTGCCACACGCCTCGGCATTGATTCAAAGAGACTTTGGATGTGTTCTTGGGGTACAGCAGACCAAGCAGCTTCCACACGTTGCCAAAATTGATCTGGTGTGGAAGCTGGGGGTGTAATCTGGGTCAATCGCTGAGTAACCATGGAACACATGTTTTCTATCGGCGAAAAATCCGGAGAGCGAGCCAGCCAGGGAAGCAATTCAATCTGGTGATTGACGAAGAATCATCGGACAATGCGTACTACGTGTGGTCACGCATTATCCTTTTGAAATACGGCTGTGGCCAAGCCCTGAAGGTAAGGAAGGACAACTGGCTGTTTAAAGTACCGGCAATGCGTACTGGAAGAGTACGAGAGTGATATCCAATACAGCCCCATACCATAATACCCGGTGCAGGACCAGTGTAGCGCTGCATAACGCAGCTGTTCAGCATCCTCTCTCCACGGTGTCTCCAGACTCGAATCCGACCATCGTGGTGTTGCAGACAGATGGGAGACTCGTCAGTAAAGACAACTTCACTCCATTCTGCCGCCCACATCCTTCTTTCATCACACCATTGGCGGCGGAGACGTCTGTGGTTCTGCGTCAAGAGTAGACCAAGCAATGGACGTTTTGCGGACAGACCACTCTGCTGTAAACGACGTCGAATGGTACGCGCAGACACTGAATGATGTTTTACAGACTCGATGTGCTGTGCTACGGTTCATGATGTGACTGAGAGATCCGTCACTGCCAGGCGCACCATTTGCCTGTCCTCACGTGAAGTGGTGCATTGAGGTGGATGCGATCAACCACGTCGTCCCCGTCGTACCCTCCTGCATTCAACGGTCACATATCCGCATTACAGTTGTTTGGTTTCGTCCAACATGACTACCGATTTCCCTGAAAGATAATCCACAATCTCTCGGTAGGCCACTATCCTTCCTCTGTCGAACTCGGATACTTGATCAAAAGCTGATCGCTGTTTTCTACAAGACATAACTGATCGTTTTTTGAAAAAACCACAAGACAAACCCAATTGCTGAACTTGAAGTCGAAATTTCCAAGCCTTAAGTAGCGCTTTGAGGTGGCGCCACAGGCGCGCGTGCTGTGTGTCTGCGCTGAAATTCTAATCATTTGCATATCTCACCTCCGCTAATGCATGTTGTAAATTTCATGCTATTTGCAAGCTTCTTTCAGGGTGTTGTATTTACGGTGTCCAGCAGTGTATATATATGTATATATATATATTACGATTTTTAAAGAATTCGATGAGACTTTTCAAAATGCTATCGTAAATTTAAAAAACAAAGAATAAGGAGCCCATATTTTTTGCTTTCAATGAAACACTGTATTTACGTATACTTAATATAGTTGGAAATGGTAATTACATGGCAATACATTCTAACAATGTAGATTTTTCAAACAAAAATTATGCCGTCTGAGAGTATAACATTTAACTTTTTTTCCTACAAACCCACATGTAAATATGTATACAGCGCGCACAAAAAATTGCATGAAATTACATAAATGTGAATTTAAAAAAGATATTTTACATCTGCAACTCCCCTCACAAAGAAAAAGTACTTTCTCAAATCTCATTAATATAGCCCTAGAAATTAATGACCATAGTAATCAATCTTAAATTAACTTACACTAAGAAAAAATATTCAAGAAGTAGGCTACGATACTTAAATAATAATTATAAATGCATTACATTTCTCAGTCCAATAAAGTCCTGTTTTTTAGCTTCGTAAAAAAATATTTTGTCATTTTGAAATATTTTTAAAACTTAAATCGAAGTTATAATTATAACACATGCAATCATTAAAAAATATATTTGAAATAATAACAAAATAATGTTACTAAATTTATCTCTCTTTAAAGTAAAAGAAAGAAAACACATTGGAATAATATATTAATTACTGATCTTCAAACTTTGAATATTCAGAAAGAATTTTAAAAATGCTTTTCGGATACTTAAATCAACGATAACACAATGACTTATAAAAATGTACTAATAATAACAATATGATTACAAGATTTTTCTCTTAATGTATTTAAATGAGAAAAAAAATGTGCAAATATATATTTTATATTGATTTCACATTGGATGATTCAGGTGGAAAAAAATCGAAATTTACTATAAGCAACAGACAAAGGAACTGCAATTTTTTTTAATACTGTAAACAGTAATGATGGTTGTGTAACGTCTCGTTCCTAAAGTGAAAATTCTCTTACAAGAAAGGATTCGCGCGCGCGCGTGTCAACAATATTATTTCAATTAAATCCAAAGAAAATATTTTACAATCCATATACTGTTAGTATAACTTGTGATACATATATGCAAAATAATTTCATTGACAATAAAATAGCCAAGTTTTCATTTAACTCAGTATCGTCGCTATTCATTTGTTTAAATTTATTGCATTATATATATATATGAGATTTCATTAAACGAAGTATTTGATTTCGATTTTTTTTTCATAAAAACAAATACAATAAGACATTCCTTCACACTTATCTTAATATGATAAAAATACAGTAGTACCCCCCAATAAGGGACTTAGTGTTTGATACAATATGTCCTAGTGCAGGAAATATAACCTAACCAACCTAATGAAGGACAACCACCAGATCATATATTGCATATTTTGTCCTTTAACACTAAGAAACGTAATTTAATTAGAAATTCAAGCTGCATCAGACCTTAAGCAAATTATATATAAGTAAATACCTTAGTCACAAGTATTTTTTTTAAATTTGAAGCTATGTAAAATGGAAATTCTTAATTGAAAAAGTTTAATCATCGCATGTTTGAAATAATCGAATTTTGTACTTACAAAAATTTATTGAAAATAATTAGTTGTACAGATTTTTTTTAAAACCTATGTATTGTGTCAGCTTTAGCCCGTATTTATTTGATTTATTTAAAGAGAAACACAAACTTATCTTTGAAATCTTAAGAAATACAAATATTAAAGAATGTTAAAAAATACAAAATAATTAAAAAATTAAAAGCATAATTACCTGTGGTTATTTCAAACGCGTAAATTATAAAAGATGGAATTGTGTGCTTATTTTCAAAGAATTGGTAGAAGGGTAATAGAGGCACATGATCTCCAACGAGGTTTTAATCCCCTATCTTCAATATTGGTGGTTGACATTCACAGATAGAGCCTTCCATGATAGATTTTAAGTATTAAAATTTAAATTGAAAGTTACAGTTAAAATATATTTTCAAAGAAATTGGCCAACTGAAATAAGTCTTTTGATTCTAGAAATCGCAACCGTTTGTCTTAAAGTAACCCTTAGAAGTAAAGTATAACATCTACTGTGTAGGTCCCTGCTTCCAAAAGCTTCCCCGTCCCTTTTTAGTTAGTTATATGATACCGGACATCCTGTGAGCATTAGGGATGTCCACTGTGACCCCACTCTAGGAATGGGAGAAAATTGCAAAAAAAGGGTAAACACGTAAACCAGAAATATTTCAATGTCCATGTAAATACAAAAAAAAAAAAAAAAATCCTGAAGATGCTCTCGTAGACCCCTATTTACCCTTCATGGACCCTCGATTTATTTTTTCCCTGCCGTAGACCCCTTGGGAGTCGTCATCGACCCCTGGGGGTCAATATAGACCACTTTGGGAATCACTGATTTAGAGAATAAACAAATTAAATAACAAATATTATGTATGTAAGTGTTAAAGTTTGAAATTCCTTTCACTTATTACTATTAAATAGTTATTAAAAATTAGCAAATTTGTAATCACCATTTATAAAAATGTATCTAATTGGTTAAATAGTTTTTTTTTTTTGTGTAATGCAAGTCATGTACATATATAGTGAAAAAGTTATAGCAAACACTGTTTTAATGTTGTACATTTTCTTATAAAATGACAGTGTATGTTTATTCCTGAATTTTAGAATTGAAAATTAACTCATTGGTTATATATATATGATCTTCATACTAGTATTGTGAAATTTAAATAATCATTCTTCCACTATCCTGATATAACCTCATACTTAAGTAAGTTTGTAAGCAAAAGAGTAGAATTAGTTATAAATTCATAACAGCGAGAATCTAAATAAAAAATTTTTTTTGTAAAATAAAAAAGAAATTAAAGAGCATGATGTTAAGCGTTTTCATAGATATTCTCATATTCGAATTTATATATGTTATATAAAAGTTCAACTTTATGTCAAATAATTATTCATTACTACTGTTTTTTTTTATAATTAACTGTATTTAATGCATTGTCGACAGAAATTTTCTCATTAGTATTACAAATTGTGGGCATCTCATCTCTTAAATGTGTTGAAGAATAATGTATTTTTACATTGGAAAGTATGTATTGGAACAAAATTATCTATTGCTATTTATTTCATAAAAGTTTTCAGGATATTAATTTTTTTATAGCATCAAATAATATGTGATATAATAATTAATTGTGATATAATATATTGTGATTAATTGTGATATAATAATAATTGTGATATAATATATTAGCATCAAATAATATGTGTATAAATAGATATGTGTTAGCATCAAATAATTATGTGGTGAATTGAAACTAAAGTGTGTTTTGGTATTCTTTCTTGTAAATAGGAAGAGTTCTGTATATTATAAAATTACCCATTGTGTGTGTATGTAAATATGAAAATTGAATTTCTTTTTTAACACACTATTGAATTTGATTTATGTTTCATAATAGTTCCAAAATTCATGTGTTATCATTGCAGAGTAATTCTAATGTAAATATAATGCAATATTGTTGCTAAAAGTATAGCTGAAAATTACTGTTTTTGTTTCTTAAATATGTATTGACTTATTTTTTTTTATATATTTGTTAAAGGATCATGCTATATAATAACTTATCATTGAATATAATTGGTACATATAGTATCTTATTTGTGTGTGTGATTTTTCCATGTATATAGTATACTAAAATTTGAAAATCTTGTGTACTGCTTAGAAAGTTTTAGTAACTTGAAAAAGTACAATGATAAAAATGAAATGATTTGCTCCTACTTAAACTTCCAAAAGTTGAATTTTAAAAATGTAGAGATTGGAGTGGCGTGCATAAATAATATCAGTAAATGTGTCTTCTGCAAGATGTTAAAACATATATGTGGGAGACAACAAGGGGTCCAAGACATTTGTCTTTCTTCAGATTTATTTAAACTTAACAAAAATTAATTAAATTAAAAGGTAGTTATTCTACAATTGGATTTCCATGATGTGACGACGGGAACGCCTGCTCGCGAACCTCAGTCTTTCTCTGCTCTTTTCTCAATAGTCAAAAGTTTTTGTTTCGATTAGCTGCGCCTGCGCGCGAAGACTGCGTGCTTTGCTGATGATTGGATTCCACAACGGCCAGCCTGACTGTACGCTGTCCGCAGCGGTACTTATTCCTTTTCTTTTTCATGGATACCCGAGAAGAATCTGAAACATACAAAAAAGACGGAACAGACAAGGACTATACAACAAATACACAAAGATTTAACATATCATAATTTTGCTAAACTAGACAGTTTCTCAATCATGTGAAGGCACCTCTTCGACATCCGGAAGGTTCAACAGGGAAACATTTATTTTGCTATCTTGGTTTTTATCAGATCCATCAGGCATAAGAACGCCTTTTTTAATGAGCTCTTCTTTGGTTGAACGCATCGATATTTTCCTCTCTAGAGTTCTGGACGTCTGTTCAAAACGATCGCTCTTTTTCTTCCGTTTCCACTTCCAGGGCTTGAAGAGTCTCCGGAGCATCGCAAATCGACTATGTTTAGTCTCCATAGGTGAAAGGTTATCAGAATAATTTTCTCTTATAATACTCATTTTTAACTTAGTACTCTTAATTTTATTAGGTTTATAATTCTTAATTAGAGAACTCAAATCATTTCTAATACTAAAGTTTTTAACATGTGACAAATCATAACTAGAGTTTTCTATCACATTTGAAACAGATAAAAAAGAAAAGGCACCTAAAGAGGATTCACTTTCATTCAATAAAACATCGCTCTTTGCGTGGCTTATTTTCTTTATTTCAGTATATACACTGGGATGTATAATAAATTCTTCGGTCAAGGTCGGTGATATTGCCGTTCGAACACTTAAACTTGGAGAGTGCTGAGTAAGAGAAATACTTATCGGCTTAACTTCTACCATACGCCTTTCGTTAAAACACGTGCTTAATGTTATCCTCTCTTCGGAAGGTTTGTTCACTCTAATTAGTGAGGAATTTAGAACTGGGATCTGGCAACCTGAATCAATCAAGGCTGTTACGGGCTGATTTTCTACAAAAATGTTTACATATTGGAGCTGTGCGAACTCATCGCTTTTTTGTTTTTCGCTCTTGACTTTCAAACTGTTCACGTTTTTTCTATTATGGATGTGAGATTCTTTAGGCTTAAAACGCTTCTCACAATCTCTTGCGTAATGAGATGAATCACCGCATATATAGCAATTTTTATTTTGTCTTTCGAGATTTTGGGGATAGCTATCTTTAATCTCTGGTTTATAGTTTCGTGGTCTATTTTTAAAGGGGTCTTCGGTATATCCACAAGCAATAGGAGTTTCCTTACGTGATCCGCTTCTAGATGAAATATAAATATCGCACTCTTTAGCTAAATCAATAGGCCTAAACCAATCTCTTCCGCTTCTCGAATGCCAATATGAGTTGCGGTTTCCTTATTTAAAGTTTCAAATAATTTATCAGAAATTAAAAGATCACATAGAGATTCAAAGGAATTAACTTTTCTTAACGAACAATAATATTGGAAGTTTGCCGTCAATCTTGCAGCAAATTGGATGTATGTCTCGCCTGATGATTTTACAGCATTTTTAAATGAGTTTAAACACTCGCGAGGGTTACTTGGAATTCTCTGATTACTATAGATTTTAGTTTTCATAGTCATTTAATTCCTCCTTTTTAATATACAATAAGACATTATGAGCTCTTTCGCCCAGAAGATTTATTAAAATTTCAGATTTATATTCTTCATTTATTTTCTTGGTTAAAAATGCGCGTTCTAATGATTGGAAGAACAGATTAAAATTTTCAGATCTGGTGGGAACAGGAAGAGATAAAGTTTTAATGCTTTTGATCATATTTTCTATGTTTGTTTCGAACTGTTTCTCTTCGACTTTAGCTGCAGGATTTAAACTTAATGCTTTATTTTTAGCCGTTTGAAGTTCGACTTCTTTTTCTAACTGTGCTAACTGAAGTTTTGCGAGCTCAATTTTCTGTTTTTCTAAAGTTGCCTCTCTTTCGTTTCGCGATACCCTCTCATCTATACAGAGTTTTAACGAAATCTAGATCACTCTCAAATGTACTACACTTCTCAATTTTAGTCTTTAGTTTAGCTATGGTGTCCGTACTCTCCACAGTACCGTCTAGATCCTCAACAACTCTTATGAGATCCTCTTTAAGAGCATATTTTAGAAAATTCCTTTTTCCATATTTTAGAAAAAATATGGAAAGATCCTACCTTTTTTTTCTAGCTCCCTTGTTGCTCGCACGTACGATGTATCCAATAATTGAAGAAAAACTTTGATTCCACAGATCTCACCTCTTCGCAGGTTATATCGTTAGATGAAATATAGTTCAATAGTTCCGGCCTCTACACAGGCAGAATATTCACACTGGGTTCGAATGAAAAATTCAACCTCTACACAGGTTATATTGTTAGACGAAAAATAGTTCTTGCAATAGTTCCGGCCTCTACACAGGCGGAATATTCAGGGTTCGAATGAAAAATTCAACCTCTACACAGGTTGAGCCAAGTTTCCAAAAAATGGCGGTGCGTCTCCTCCACGGACGCTTTTGTTCAAGCGTTCCAAACTTTGATCAAAATCGAAATTTTATCGATCCCGGCCGAGCCCCCATAATTTGTGGGAGACAACAAGGGGTCCAAGACATTTGTCTTTCTTCAGAATTATTTAAACTTAACAAAAATTAATTAAATTAAAAAGGTAGTTATTCTACAATTGGATTTCCATGATGTGACGACGGGAGCGCCTGCTAGCGAACCTCAGTCTTTCTCTGCTCTTTTCTCAATAGTCAAAAGTTTTTGTTTCGATTAGCTGCGCCTGCGCGCGAAGACTGCGTGCTTTGCTGACGATTGGATTCCACATATATATTCAGTGTATGTTTGACTTAAAAATGTCAAAGAAGTTTAGATAAATGATCAACATTAAAAATGCTAGTGCATAAAATAAGCTTGTAATTGTAATCTGTTCAATACGTCTAAACTGTCCCAGCCATATTATTTTTCTATGTATCTTAACTTTGTTACTGGCAAGGGAGTAATGTAAAGGACAGTTTTTGTGGAGATTTTTCCCCACTAGATGGCTGCACCTGTCAGCTGTTTCCGAATCAGCAAAACAAGTGGTATGATGCGAGATAGTCCAAATTAATTCTATTCTAATAAATGTTAAACTTAATTAATAAATGTTAAACTTATTTTATGTAAATGCACTTAATTATTGTTAATTTTTAAAATGATCCTCATAATTTATATTTCAGTTTTATATTTTTACTTGTGTACTTCTATCGATTATACATATGTTTAACTGTAATGAAACTATATTTTTTTGTGAAACGTGGCATTTTTGCACAGTGTTTTTTTTTACTTGCTTTGCTGACGGTGTCGAATGGACACGCATAATAAATTCCCAGTAGTTATTGATAAAGTTTGAATTATGAACTTTTTGAAAACTCAACACTCTGAGTATTTATTAGAGTGTTACTAAACAAGCACCTAATAAGTTCGACCCATTCATTCATTCGTGAATATATTGAACAGCGATAATTACGACCAAAATCGTTAATATCGTGCGTATCAAAAACAATATATGAGCAAATACATAATTGAAATAATGGGCAAGCAAATGATTAAAACAATTACAACTCAAATATATAACGATGAAACACAAAGTACTATTCAATTGTGATTGATTAAACACAAGATTTGTTCCATAATGACCAACTTGTTATTGTACTAAGATATTATTTTTGGGGAAAAGTGTATGAAAGACGAGTCTCATTAATTAAGATTAGCAGTCTCAGACTGGCTTATGCTAACTTAATTCTCTACAAGAATTTTTAAAAACAAGTGGGATAATTTTAGGGGACAGTCATGTGACAACGCTGCTAATATGTCCGGCCAATATAATGGTGTGCAAACTCTTTTAAAAGAAAAAAATAAATTCACTAACTATGCGCCGTGTGCTGCACATTCTCCTAATCTGGTTGGTGCAGAATAAGTTAAGGTTGCAACTGAAATCGTGAACCACTTTAATTTAATGCAACACGTATGTTTTCTTTTCTGTTTTGACCCATAGGTGGGAACTTGTAAATCGTGAAATTAAACTGAAATTTACCTTAAAAAGTAAGTCACACCAGATGGGTCTTGTCACTACGATGTTGTTGAAGCCTTAAAAAGATAATTATGGTAATGTGGCGGTGGTATCTATATAAGTCAGTAACAGCCTCTCAACTGAGGGGATCATTTTAGTGGAGTGGTGAAGTTGCGTGCTTACGGAATCGAAGGTGCCGAGCTCTAATCTCCTTCAGTAATATCATGAATATTCTTAAGACATATATATATATATATATATATATATATATATATATATATATATATATATATATATATATATATATAGTGACAATGAGAAAATTGATTTTCGAAAAGAGGAAGTAAAAATTTATTTAATAAATTAACAAAACTCGAAACTGCCATTTTAATTATATTTTGGGAAGAAATTTTAGAAAGATTTAATTCAATTAATAAAAAATTACAGACTCCTGGTTTGGATATCTGTGAAAGGAATAGGTTAATTATGTCATTAAAAACGTTTATAAGCAGTGTACGATAAGAGTCAGATAAAAAAACTAAAGGAGTATCAAGACTCAGCCAAAAAATTAAGCCCTAGAGTAGGAATAGAATACAGCGATGTTGCCAAGAATATAGCGAAGACAATTTATTTCGAAATTGGCAGATAAATCCACAGAAAAAGCTGTGTATGGGGAGACAAATTTTAAAGAGACACGCTTATTGTTGCGTTAGATAAGCTAATCCTTGATTTAAATAGAAGAAACTAAGTATATATATGCAGGATATAGTACGAA
This sequence comes from Trichonephila clavipes, assembly GCA_019973935.1. Classification (NCBI taxonomy): domain Eukaryota; kingdom Metazoa; phylum Arthropoda; class Arachnida; order Araneae; family Nephilidae; genus Trichonephila; species Trichonephila clavipes. The sequence goes on along the minus strand of BMAU01019605.1, from coordinate 94,447 downwards.
ATTTAAATTTTTGATGGATTTGAAAAATGAAAGTAAGAAGAACGTTGGCCTGGAGAGTGTACGCGCTATTGATTACTATTCAGGTGACGCAGACCTGAAGGTGTTCAATTCAAAGTTTATCTAACAAGAAAAAAAACTGAGCTAGAGTCCTATACTTATAGTGATATGTTCAATTTAATTTTTTGAAAACAAACTTGCTGACGTTTTTCAAATTTGTATACCATTTTAAAGATTTTTCTAACACTCCCTATTACTAGTTGTGAAGCGGAGCGTGCGTTCTTCAAATGTCCTATATAGAAAACAAATATAGGACAGCTATGATAAATACTAGGCTTAATATTATTTATCACTTTTTTCTATTAATACTGATCTCACCAAAGACTTAAAATATGATGGGCAAATAAAAGAATTTGCCACACAAAAGTGTAGAGAAGTTTTTTTGTAAATTATATGTAATTGTTTATAACGTATTTACATTGTATAAAATAAAAAAAATTATATATAAACCTTAAGTTTCCCTCTCTCTCATATATTTAAATTTTCTGGCACAAATTCTTTTTTAAGAAAATGGCAAAAATTTTAATTATTTAGAGGGCCCCCAGATATTGTTAGCCCAGGGCCCCCAAAGGTTACGGTCTGGCCCTGCTTATCTTATTCTCATCTGTTCGAGACATGGACCAAGTTTCACATGTATAAGTTAATACTGATCTTAAGAGACTTTTTTGGTACCCCTTTCGTAATTAATAATAAAATTATATATGTAAATAATCCAGTAAATTAATGATGAGACCTTTTTCTTAGACTTCATTGCAGTCTGACATATAGACTTGAATTGATCTCAGAGCTTCACTGAGACGTGGTTATAAGTTTCTCTAAAAATTAAGGTTATAACTCAAACTATTTTTTATCTCAGGAAGATTACCTACCTACTGTAAAAAACCTTAAATTGTCGATAAGACAAATATGCGCAGTTATTCAATTCTTATTATTGCATTTGATTTTTATTCTAGACACATGAATTTTCCTCAAAACGTATTATTACATGTTACGTATCTTTTATTATATTTAAAAAATATTCATTTCAATATTTTTTATACAATTGAGATTGATAAGACCAAGTTTTAAATTTCGTCCTTGCATCCAAGTCCATTTTATACCATAATATCAGAATGCTTTTATCGACCCTTATAATAAAACTCATGCAGAACCTCTGGAGAACATAAAAGAGTTCAGTTTTGCACAATGAAAAAACATAATAGGTCAGTCCTGAAATGAAACGGTACCTCTAAAATTATTTAATAAGAAGTTTTGCGGCAGAAGATTGTTTGTGGTGCCATCTGTTACATGTCCCGAAAATAAATAAAAACGTTAAAGAAAAAGGAAAGCAAAACATAGAAACACAGGATTGTTTAAAATAATCAAAATAGGATAGAAAAATGCATTATGTTCAATAACATATATGTCTTAAAAATAATAATCAAAAATGAAACTTTTGTAAGTTCTTTAAATTTTATAATTCTTAAATTTCAGATATTTTAAAATGCATTCCAATCCTTTTGCCTCTTTTCTTTTTATTTTCGAATTACCAAAACCTCCCGAGACAAATATACTTCTTCAGAAGAAGAAAGTACTTTTATAAAGAATTTATACTTTTCAGATATTATTGCTTAAGATAATCACTACTCAATAAAACACACACACACAATAGAGCAACAAAGTCTTTGGATTTATCATAATTGTCCAAAATTTTGAAAAAAAAGGAGGCAAAGAATTAAAGATATATTTTTTTAAAATTTAAAAAATATCTTTTCTCTCTCCTCTTTTTTTTTCTAAACAAAAAAGAACGCGAAAAAGAAAGCGTGCGAAAAGGATTGAAAATCGGCCTACATTAAGATTCAGTGCTTCCAACGTCAACGCCCTTTTCTGACGCAAAATCATACGATTATACGCTTGCTCCTGATTGGTTAAAATCCTGTGGTCCTATTAATACATACATAGCTGAACTGCGAGCGCATTTTTTAGATCTTAGTTATGTGTTTTGTATTACTGGATCGTTACACGTATCAACAATGATAGTCAAACACGTGCGGTAAGTAAATGTTTTGAAATTTTACTACAAAAAAATCGTATTTTTCTTAAATTTAATTTCAATTAAAGCGGATTAATTTTCCAAATGAAGTTGTGCTCCCTCTTGACCCCAGTTTTTGGAATTTCAGGCATTGTCGGTTTGTAAAAGGAATCTCCCCCCCCTTTTACATGCCAGATTGCCTTAAATAAAGTACTTGTATACTAAACAAATTGAATTTTTTTTTTTCAAAAAAAAGCTTGTGTTTTGAATTGTTGATTTTAATGAAATGTTAATCTTTTTGCTTTCCGAGTAAATTTACAGAAGCAATTTGTGTTATACTCTTGACAACTCATTAAACTTACGTAAATGTTAATGATTTTAAAATTCAAACTAACCGTTTTTTTTTAATTATTCGCAAGGCTTGAGAATTATGAACTCTCAGTTTTAATTTATAAATAAGGTTTTAAAATTACTAGTGGTACTTGAATTACTCGCTGTTTTGAAGCTGTTGCCTTTTAATTCATTTTAATACAGTGAATTTCTGTTTAATAAAAAATTTATCATCTTATTTTTATAATTCTCTACAAATATTTAAAATTATTTTTATTTAAGTTATTTATTTTTATTTCCATTTGCTAAAGGTATTGCTTACAATGCTTGAAAATTATATGTATTCCATCTTAGAGATTTTTAGATCTAATTTAATTTAAAAATCATTTAGATTAAAGTATGTTTACGTTCTTTTCTAAAGTGAAATCTCCTCCCCCCCTTACAAATAAATACCCTTACATTTAAAGCTCAAATATATATGAAGTCAGTGATGTTTGCTATTGGGTTATTAACACTGCATATCTAGATTCATTATAATCGTATTTTTATATTTCCACGTGGTTTCTGCTAATGCATAAATAAGTACGTAAGAAAATATGACTTTGGAATTTCGAATGCAGCATTTATTTTATACCAAAAAAAAAAGAACGTATTTTTTTTAAATGAGTTAAGTAATAAATGTTACATAAACATTTTTTAAGTGAAAAATTTATAATAAAAAGATAAATATTATATCTAAAATTTGAGAAAAAAAAACGTGTTTTTTTAAAATTTTTATTTGAAAGGAATAATTTTAAATTCCTTTTTAGCAAAATATAAACATGATCTATTTATTTTGACATTAATTCAACTTTGAAACGGAATAATAGGTTACTGTTGTAGGATCGAATAAAAAAGAAATCTAATTGGAAAAATCCATACATAAGTACAATATATATATATATAATATATATAAGAGGAAAGGACTTGCATAAGTTAAAAATTAAAGACAAGGCGGTCGGAAAACTGTAATTTTCCCCCTTAAGAATAAGTATTTTGTTATTTAACTATGTAATCATAGTATAATGATTTTATAATTTGCATTAAATAAATATCTTTTTTTTTCAATAAATTAAAGAGTAATATAAAATATAAGAAAAACAATTGTGTTAAGAGTTATTGTAACTGATAAGAGCTTTGTTATTACATAATAAATAACATAATTTATTTGAAAAGTCCAGTTAGGAAATTGAGTTTTAAGATGTTTTTTGAAAAAAAAAAATTCTTCTAGGAAATAAAATATGGTATTAAACGAAATTACTTCAAAAACATTTAGGAAACGAGAACGTTTGATTTTATGTCAATAAGTGTTAAATTTTGTTAATTATTAAAATGGTTTTTCCTTTTCTTTGTATATTGTTGCTGATCTGGAGGGGGAAATGACGTAACCGGATGTGTTTATTGGTGCTGCACATAAGACCAACTCAATTTGAAGGAATCGAGCAAAATTAGCAAAAGGTGCTCTTGGGGGGTCTGATAAATAAAAATAAAACAAATGACCGAAATAAATTAAGAATATATGAACTATTTCTATTTTTAAAAAATATCGAAGAACAAATCAGACTGTAAGACATGAAGTTAAAAAAAAATCATATTTATAAACCAGTATAGGAATGCAATGATTTTCTAACTTCATAATTTAATTTTAGTTTAATGATTTAAGTTACTTCGATGTAAATACACCCAACTCTTCTTTTATTTTTACATGGTCTTTTTTTACACGATTTTGAAATAACACGGTATACAAATTGAACGATTTTTTTTTCTACACGAATTGTTCGTTTTAGCACGAATTCCTCAAAAACGTGGGGATTCATGTCTTTTAGACGAAGATGGTTAGATAGAATTAATGAAACTTTTTGATAATAAAGAAATCGAAGGGGAAGTTCAGCTATTAACAGCCGATTTATTTCGCGAGGACTTCTAATTTGTTATAATATGGAGCAACATTTTTCTAATTCATGATCCTGACATAGAGCGCGCATTAAAATTTCAACGTAATGTTAGGTTTTGTGTAGCAGGATATCAAGAATTGTGTACAAGCAACTTAAGAAAAAAAACGCTAGTAACAGACTTCGTAAAAAAATATTAACTAACCAACTGAGGCCTTATCTGACATATCTGTTGATGACAATATTTTTCATCCAATTCGTAATAAACGTGCACGCTTGTTATCAAGCAGCGATGAATAGTTGTTAGTTAATATTTTTTTTCTCATTTCAATTTGAATTTTTATATGTTTTATGTACTTATAAAATGAATTTTCACTATATACTATTTTTAATATTTTTTGTAATAAAAAGGATTTGTTTTTGTTTTATAAATATGTAACATGGATTTTATTCTTTCTTTTTTCACAGTTTTTTGGGAAAATATTGAGAGATTTTTCACCTTACACGGTCTTTAAAAGTTGCGTGGAACTTATCCCTAAATTGACCATCTGTCACATGTATTTTTTTACACGATTTTTTTTTTTTTTTTTTTTTTGCACAGTTTTGTAAGGAATGTATCTACCGTGTTAAAAAAAAGAGATCGAGTTGGGTGTCTATTAATAATAATGATACATTTGTATACGCTTTTTTGTTTTGTTTTAGCAACATGTTCCCTTGTCAAATAACAAATAAATATCTGCTTCCAAAATAATTTAATATGTGTTTCAAACGAATTAAATTACACTCATGTCCATAAATTAAGGATAATGATGTTCAGGCAAAGAAAGAGACAGGAGCAAAACAAATTTGACTTATTTGTAAAGCTAATTTATTAAACAAAAGGTAAAGAGCAAAAAAGATGCTATATGTTTGACAGAATTAATAAAATTGCGATTTTTACTCCCAGGAGCAAGTTTCAAAAAAGAACCTATTTACAAAAAACAGTATAACATGGTTAGTATGATGGTTAATACGGAGTATGTCTCCCGGACGATGCAATACAGGCCTTACAACGCCTAGGCATGCTGAGTATCAAATTATCAATCTGATCTTGGGGAATATTACACCACTCATCAAGCAATGCCCTCCGAAGTTCCGGTAGACGGGTGGGAGGGGGTTCACAGGCTGCAATTCGTCGACGAAGCATATCCCACACACGCTCTATTGGATTCAAGTCCGGTGAGTATGCTGGCCAATCCATACGGGTGATGTCCTCCGATTGAAGGCATTCGTCTAAAATGCTTGCACGGTCAGGACGGGCATTGTCGTCCATAAACAGAAATTCAGCACCCATGGCACCCCGAAACAAACGTACATGTTATTCCAGAATGACATCCCGTTAGATGTGGCCTGTCATCGTTACACTCTGAACATGCAGGTCAGTTCTGGAACCAAGAATAATTCCTCCCCAAACGAGCCATCCTGCACCACCGTAACGGTGTCTTTCAATGGTGTTCTCTTGGTGGTAACGGGTACCTGGCGCTCTCCATATGAAAGTCCGGCGAGAACCATGCTGCAAACTAAACCTGGACTCGTCAGAAAACATCATACAAGACCACTGTTGTGGTGTCCACAATGCATGCTCTCTTCTTCAGGTTAATCGCAGGTGACAGTGAGATGCGGTAAGTGGAACACATCTGACAAGCCTACGAGCATATAGAACAATGTGCCCTAAGCGTCTGTACACGGTCTGCCTTGAAACTGTCGTATCGGTAGCTGAAGAGAGCTGATGAGACAGGTTTGATGCTGTGCTCCGTCTGTTTCTTTTGGCCGTAACTGCTAAATACCGGTTCTCATTCGGCATTGTATCTCGGGGGGCGACCTGTGCTGTAACATCTACTCACATTACCATCATCTTGGAATCGTTGCCAAAGCCTGGAGATGACACTCTGGGCGATTCCAAGTTCCTCAAATACTTCCAGCTGGGTACGTTCACATTTCAGTCGTCCAATAATTTTACCACGTAAAAAATCATCCAAATGCTTCCTTTGTGCCATAACTATGCGGTTATTGCACTGAAAGGCTTTTAAAGCGCTTGTGAACAATTTTACTTCTTTGCCAGCATTCCTTATATACCCCTCTCTTACACTCTCGTCATTGTGACGTCTCGCCATCTGGTGGTTTCCTGTAATTTTCATATTCTTCAAGATGTGTGTGATAATTCTACAGGTAAAATTTTTATTTTAGAGTTCAATTTCTGCGTGATTCTGAATTATCTTTAATTTATGGACATGAGTGTAAATGTGTTTCAATAGTTATATTTAATTAATTATTTTATGCTAATGTATGTGGTATGATTCTGCATCTCTTTTAGTAGTATTTTTTAAACATACCTCTCTCTCCCTTCCACTCTGGCTGAAATTTGAATTTCTTTCTAAAAGTCACCGCTGTAGCCGAGAATTCGTAACCGAGGCTGTGAATTGGAGTCCTGGTATCACTAATGATCCCGTCTAGAGAAGCTGATGTATGTTCTAACAGTTAAGGCTCAAACATGGCGTGGAGGGGAAGTTTGGAGAATAGAGTTCCAGCTTCATCCTGGCCTCTTGGTTATGATTCAGAAGTATGAGGTCCGTCTCTAATAGTGGAGCTTCAAAATGTGAAGTAAATAAACATCAAGCATTCAACACTATAGAAGTCAATTAATTCATTTATATTATTTAAACATTTTAATATAATAATTCACACAATAGCAACCCGATAATAACTCTAAAGGATGGATGAGACCTTTTAAAAGGAGAGACAATATTTTATAATATTCATTATTCGATTTTTAGTGTGTTTCTTGCATAATGAACATTTTGTTCAGCTGCGACGTCAGTATATTTTTATCCATAAAGTCATTAGCTAAGTATTATCAATTTTATTCGTAAAAAAAATCTAAATTACCTGAAAGCTTGGTTTTAAATACCTTGCAGTTACTTTAGGCAAGTTTGTCAAGTACTTTAGTTATTCTTTTTAATATTCCATGCAAAGCTTTGATACGTTTTCCATTACTTGGAAATTTTAGAATAACATGTTATATTTATCGCCTTATTATTATCCATATTTTAAAAGGCCATTTAAAATGGGGCGTATCAGTGGCGTTATTTTTAATAAAATATGTAACTAGCATATAAAGAAAATATCGCTTTAAAATGCGTTAAATCAAAGAATATTGCATAAAATAATTAAACAGACTGAATGATAATGATGCATGAAATAAATTTTTGAAACAGCAATAAACCTGCGAGTGTATTTTGGTAGTTATTGTGAGATATTTTTTATTACATTCATTGTTGTTTAATAATAAATGTTCTTATATAAACTCATATCTAATATTAAGTCACACATAAAATCTGTGAAAACGGATGAACTATTCATTCTGTTGCAATGAAATTCGGCACAGATACATATTACGATGGGAGAAAGAATATAGCAACATAACAATATGGAAAAGACTTTAATCGGGAATTAAGATACATGGTATATCAAAAAGTGGGAAATCAGGAATCAGAGACAAGCATTTACCTCGGGAAAAGTCTGTCTAATATGGAATGTGACCATCATGCACCTCTATACAAGCCTCACAACAAGCCTTCCACACTGTTTATGAGGGTGTCAATAAAGGTGTGTGGCAATAAAGCCCATTCTTCTAAAAGAGCTGAGAAATTGCTCTTTCTAGATCCTCCCAAAAATGTTCAATAGGTTTGAGATCCGGAAAACTCGAGAGCCAATCCGTACGACGAAACACAAGAAATTCATCAATAACGTGAGCTCTGTGTAGCCCCGAATTATCATCAAAAATGTAGTTCTTGCTCATAGCAACCCGGAACAACCTCACATAGACTTCAAGAACCTCAGCCCTTTAGCGCTGTGGTTTGACAGTACCCAATACCACTAAAGACCCGCCGTGTAGGGCAGCGATGCACGTTAAATCTGTCGAGAGCTGAAACGTCCTCCCGTTGGTGTGGTGTGGTAGTTAGGAGAGGGGGGTGCCAGCTCAGGTGTCGTCCACGTCACTTGACCATGGTTCAAAATTACGTGGTCCGTCGCCAAAAGCCCTCGTGTAGCTGAACAGTGCGACGTTAATATTAAAATCAATCAATCAATTGACAGTACCCAAATCGAAGATATGCAGTGGTCAGCATTATGCCGCTCCAGACAAAGATTCCTTCGCCACCAAATCTGTCGATTTCTGTTACGTAGGAGAGATGAAATCTACCTTCGCTTTGTGTCTCCAAATAAAGAGTCGACGAGGACCACTCTATCTGGTAAACCTCAACTCATCACTAAAAAAACACGCCCCTCAATCTTGTGGTGTCTACTACTGATGTTTTTGGTACCACAATAACCGGCCTTTTCTATCGAATACAGTCAAAGCAACGCACATGACTGGGAGCCGAGCGTAAAAGCCAGTCTCTACCAGACGTCTGTAGGTTGTTTACCTGGAAATTGTTCTTCTACACACTGCAGTAAGATCACGAGAAAGCTGAGGAACCGATGTCCACCTATGCCATCAGGCGGTTAATGTCAAGTAGGGATCTTGTGCAGGTGTCGTTGCTCTGTGGCGGCCTTGGTCGACCTTCCTGGAGACTGTGTACCATTGTGTGGAATTGATTCTACAGCCGGGAGAGACCACTTTCGGTACCACATGTAACTATTAAGCTACCCTCACTTGAGGTTGGCCAGCTTCAAGCCTGCCAACGACTCTGGATCCCTGTCAAATCATCTGAGCGATTATGAGAACTCATTCTCACTGCAAACAGGCTAACTTGTTTGTTTTAAGGTAATATTCACAAAACTGAAGGCAAATCCCCTAGATGCTTAAACGGTCTTAATCCATAAGTTCTGCAAAAAGTAATGCTAAACTGCTAAACAACTTCTTTTCCTAAACCGAAAGCAGCTCTACCCGTTCTTCAAAATATATAAAATACAAATTCTATGAATTTTACTATTAGCAATTTAGAATTATATCGAAAACTGTGTTTGCAACCTTAATTTTGAACATGAATGATTGTATTTATAAATAATGGCGTACACAAAGGGAATTAATTATATGTGGAAAACGTATATTTCGTTCTCAAATTGTTTTCAAAAGTTTCTATGATTCAATGTAAAAAAAAAAAAAAACTGCATTCGATGTAGATGATATCACTATATCTAAATTAATTTACTTTTAACACACACAACAAATAACAAATTTATTTTAAAATCTTAACTACCACGCATACAACACTCTCACACGCTCCAATCTTTCTTTTGTCTTATTCATCATTCTCGCTCTATCGAGGGTACAATTGCGTTACACCGTTGTTGAAACAGTGCCATCTATATCCTATACACCCCTAAGAACAATTCTACATCTACAACATATAGATGTGGCTCAAACTGAAATCGGGAATAAGGGTAGCCAAAACAAACAAACAATCGTCGAACTGCTGGAGGGTGCGTTCGTGGTCAAAAGGAACACAGAAATTATGCATACTTAAGGAAAAATATCTTTATTAATGAAAAGGTTAAAGAAGTTGGTCAAATTAACGACCATCAACTGCGATGAAGGCATGACGTCGGAGACGGAAAGAATTTCGTACGCGTTGAAAGATTGCAGGCACTTCACGAGCGTCCTCAGCTGCGACGCTAATTTTAGTGATAAGGCCCTTTGGTGACTAAGCGTACATTGCTTTTTGTTAACTGTCCTCAGAGGAGAAAGTCCAGGTAAGAGAGATAAATATGAAGGAGACTAAGAAATGAGCGCACTAGGGCCAAATCTGCTGTGATCCTTTCAGTATTCGAATATTGCTTCACCTCTGGCTAACTCATTGATGCTAACTTCGCGTTTTGAAGCTACAAGAGGAGGATACCAGAGCTGGTGCCCAAATCTCCAAACTTCCACATAATGCGAACGCGATAGCTTTGAGCTTCAACCGCATAAACACCTCTACACGGCGAGTCTTCAGCTTTTAGTCGTGGTCACAATAACTTGAACCCACGACTTGACAGAAATAACACTATCCTAGAATTCATGACCATGACCACACGGCCACTGCGGCCATGCTCCATTTCCGGTAACAAATCACAGTTCTGCAAAACATGAAGTTGGAATAATTTCTTTCATATGAATGCTCCGCTCTGTTGAAATGTTTGTGTTGATTTTTATCTTTTGAGTAGTTTGGGAAAATATTGTTGATCAGAGTTGGAACGAAATTCTTTTTAGTTTTTAGGATTCAAACGGCTTTCAGGGCATACAGAGAGCATCGAAAGTTTCGGGGATTGTCTTCTGACCCCACATTGTTTTGAGACTTCAATTTGTTCCAGTTGGGATAGTCTCATTTCAATTTTTTTTTGAAAAAACATACACACGAACAGATGAAAAGTTTATTTTAATATTATGAAAATCATATATAGTGTTAAAAGTATCCATTATTGTGGGGTTTTTTTTCAAATAATCCAGTATAATAATTCGATAAAGGTTTCATTCTTTGAAAGGTATAGGAAAAAATTTCAGAAGTCAATCATTCGCAAAAGAATAAATAAAATGTGTAGTTAAACCAGTGTTTCTCAAACTGTGGGGCGCGCCCCCCTAGGGGGCCGTGATAATCCTACAAGGGGGGCGTGAGCGTATCGAAAATAATAGATTTTTTAGAAAAATTATCAATTTTTACTAAAATTAAATCAAAACAAAATTTATTGTGAGATAATAAAAAATACATATTTACAATGATATAATATACTTATAAATGTATAAGTACTACAATATGTATTTGAACAATAATTCATCATTACGAAGTTTAATAATTACTAATGTGACTCCATGGGCTTGTCAAAGTTATGTTCAAAACTTAAAACTTATCTTGATAATCTGTACGGTTTAGAATTAAAGACGTATTGCAGAATTAGAGTCTAAGTACATTATTATCTCGAATTCAGTCCATTAGTGTTGTATGACGGGGAGGGGCGCCATGAAAATTATGATTAAAAATTGGGTCGCAAGCATCCAAAGTTTGAGAAGCACTGAGTTAAACGGAACCAGAAAAGTTACAATTCATATCTTATTGAATTATTTTTAAAGAAGAAATGCAAGAGAGAAAATCTGGAATAATTTCTGTAATATATTTAATTTCTAAAAATAAAAATGATAGATACATTAAAAAATGCTTAAATTATTATTTTATTATTCACTGCAAAATATTGAATAATAAAATAAAAATTAATACATTTAAATACTTATAGCAATTTTAAAAAAACATTTGGTGCAAATACATTTATATTTTGGTTAATTGTGTTTTCATGATTATAAAAAGAATTTTTATGTAATATATTCAAATCTCTACGAAACTTTTCATTCTATTATTATAAATTTCGAAAATAGAAAAAATTTAAGTCTTAATTACTTGAGAATCAACAGAAAAACAGTCTTAATTTTGAGGTTATCAAAGTAATTATAAACCTTGAAGAATATGTTCCCTCTTCCCTCTACATAAAAAACCTACTTCTTACATTAAAAAAAGTAATTTTATAATTGTTGCATAACTTTAATTTTATGTGTTATATAAAATATTCAGCATACTTGTTATTAATACTTGTTAATATACTTGTTATTTAATACTTAAAAAGTAATTTTAGTTAATCCAGTGTTTCTCAAACTGAAGGGGGTGTGATATATCCCTGTAAGGGAGGCGCGAGCTTATTGAAAGTCGAAAATAAAAGTAATTTACTGAAAGGAAGTAAAACATTAAAAAAATTAAATACACATTTGCATTAATAAAATATACTTATAAATGCATTAATACTTCACAATGTTTTTGATAGTTAATTTATCAATATTAAATTAAAAACCAGTTTAATAATTACTACTGCCTCTCATGGGCTTGTCATGTATATAAAATTTAATACTTATCTTGATAGTCTACACTATTAAAATGCATAGGTAAAGTATGTAGGGGTTTCCATATTTTCTCACGAACCACATGATGCAGAAACTCGCCGAAGGTACCAAAATTTCGGGAATGATCCGAGAAATCCGTTTTGACCATTTATATTCCGATATTCCAATTAGTTAAAAAGATATTAATTAAAAATCTTAAAACGCATAATTAGTATTTTATAATGCACGTGGCGCCATCTGCAGAGAATCATTAAATTTAAAATTTCATTTACTTCGTCTTAAAAATTCTGTTTTTACAAAACAATGAAACTTTGCATACAAATAAATTTATTTAAAAATTAATATAATAAAACTATATATATCTTTATTTCAATTTAATTATTTTACAATTTTTTAAAAATATTTTCGGAACTTCTTTTTTTTTCAGAGGTTTTTAAAACACGATCTAATTTTTTTCAGGAAACTCACACAAAAAATAATTACAGATTCGTAAAGATCATATCATCATGATATGCTATAATTTATTTTACAAAATAATTAGATTTTGTAGTTTTTACGATTTTTTTAAAATAAGTCGAAATCGGTTCCTTTTTTTTGAATACGAATTATAAGTTGTTCCGCTTGAACTTTCTTTCGCGTTAATGAAAAAAATATTTATAAATAAATTTATTAATTAATAATAAATAATATTTATTATAAATAATATTAAAAATATTTATAAAAAGTTCATGCTTTTCTCTCTTCGAATCAGTCATTTTTTTTACGATTTTTCAAAAAAATACTCAAAATTTTATTTAAATACCTAATAACTTTATTAATAAAAATAATCTCACGAAACTTTTTTTGCGCGTGTAGAACAATATTATACGTAATCTGTACAAAGATTGATAAAATATCTTAAAAATTATGGTTAAAAAAAATGTGTTTTTTAAATTTTTTCCCTTTTGCGATACTTATGTAAACATTACTTTTTTTTAAAGTTTTTTGCTTAAAAATTACCGTTGTTTGCAATCGATATATGAAGTTTGAAAGTATTAACTTAAAAATGTAGCCCGAAAAAAAAATCTTTTACTTTAACGAATAACGAAATGGCGTATTGAAAAAAATCTACCTTTATTTTAAAGCTCAATTCAATGCTCTTCCCCGGAGTAAGTGACAGCTTAGCTTTTTAAAGCGCTGCTTTATAAAACGGTAGTTCCCATGTTCGAAACTGAGGAGACTTTTCATTTCGCATCACGCTACTTTTTAAAGTTTAAAATTTTTTTAATGAAAAAGGAATGAAAAAGGTTAAAATTAAAATGAAATATCAAAAATGTTTTTATCAGATCGATTTTTTAATGTTTTTTTTCAGTACATATATATATATATATACATATATATATATATATATATATATATATATATATATATATATATATATATATATATATATATAGGCCTTCCCCGTACTGCTTTTTTTTTTCTAACTTATATATTTATATGTTTAATCAAACGTTCAGAAAAAAGCAATCATTTCAATAGCTATCTGGTAAGTTGTCTTTCATTTATTACTTATAGAAATTTTATTTTAATAAATATATATATATATATATGATTTTTTAAAAGGATTATTTCAATTATTTCATTATGAAATTAATTCTTTGTTAATTCAAAAGTACATCGTCTATTATTTTGGATCAAAATACATTTTAGAGACATTTTTAAGCTAACTATATGTAACGATTGATTGACTCATGTAAATCTGAAATCTATTTTATTATTTTAGATTCTTAGAAACTAACTATTATTAAAAAATGATGGAAGTTTTTTGTTTTACTCTTAGCATCAGAATCGTTTTCTTTTTATTTCCTCAGATTAATAATTTTTTTTTAATTCTAACGCAATATTTTTTTTTATAAGTCATACATCGAAATTTGAAGCTATATCTTATCTGTGAGAAGGAGGGGAAGATAAAACAATAATTTTGCACTAAAAAAATCGTGTTCGGGCTATAGAGAGGGGAAAGAAACCTGCCTTAAATCAAAAATAAATGGAATGGAACAAATTTCGAAAAAGGGAAATTTTTTGACAGTTTTAGAAATCACTCACATTGTGCGCGTACAAACACACACACAGAAATGCTGGTGTCACGAGGAAAAGAGAAAGCCCGAGCAACGCTGGGCTAAGCGGTGGAGGGGGGGGGCGAGTCATTTTGAAAATGAGTATTAGAAATTCTGATTTTGTGAAAGAAAGGGAAAATTTATAAAAGTAAAGATAGCCCGTTCAACGCCGGGCCATGCAGCTGGATTGATTGAATATTAACGTCGCACTGTTCAGCTACACGAGGGCTTTTGGCGACGGACCACGTAATTTAGGGCCATGCAGCTTGTTTATAGTTAAAGTCGTATTGCAGCTTTAGCGTCAAAGAATATTTTTATTGCATTTAATGCATTATTTTTGTATGGAGGGGGAGGGAGCGATGAAAAGTATGATTGTGGAAATAGGGTCGCAAAAATTAAAAGTTTGAGAAGCACTGAGTTAATCCAACAAATGAGGGAGTGAACATTAACGTCGCTCTGTTCAGCTACACGAGGGCTTTTGGCGACGGACCTCGTAATTTTGAACCATGGACAAGTGACGAGGACAACACCTGAGCTGGCACCCTCTCTTCTAACTTCCACACTTCACCAATGGGAGGACGTCCGAGCCCAGACAGATTTAACGTTCATCAGCCCCGCTATTCTGCGGGTCTTCAGCGATTCTAGGCTCGAACTCATGACACGCCGGCCACGAGTCCGTTACCTTAACCACTAGGGTACCACGGCCTCGTTAATCCAACAAAGATAACACTGTATTTAAAAATTAAAATCGGATTATATATGATATAAAAAAGTGAGAAGAGTTATTGCAGACAAAAAAAAACCTATCACTTAACTGCACAGCATGTTACAATGGGATAAGTTACTATGAATATATTTCCTATTTTATACATTTATCAAATGAAAAAAAAATGAGGGTTTAAGTGTTTAGGCGCTTATGTGTGTGTTATTTTAAATTTTTAGTACTTTTTGATGTATTTTAACGTTTTCAAAATATCTCTATTTTTGACATTTATACAGTTAATGCCGATTTATGAAAGTAAATCAAATCCACCCAAAGATCTTTGGTAAAATCCAGTGCTACACTATTAATAGAATTTCGGCTGTTTTTTACTACTTTTACGTAAATTATAAAATTCTTAAATTATAAATCTTGAATTATAAAATTCAAGAGATATAAAGGGTGTTTTTTTAGAGGTATAGAACTTTAAATTGAAATAAAACAACGATGTATTATTCGATTGACATGAATTGTTTTTTATTCGAAAGATAATCTTGTGGCATTACATTTTAAATATGATCAAGCAAGGCGTACATTCGTCGAATGGGCCCAATACGAGATTGCCGTTGTTCCCGATTTTCATAAGCGAATTTTGTTTAGCGATGAAGCACACTTCTGGTTGAATGGCTACGTCAACAAACAAAACTGTCGCATTTGGAGTGAAGCTAATCCACAAGTGTATGTCGAAACACCGTTACATCCAGAAAAACTGACTGTTTGGTGCGCTTTATGGGCTGGTGGAATCATTGGTCCGTACTTCTTCAAAAACGATGAAGGCCACAACGTTAGTCAATGGTGATCGGTATAGAGCCATGATTACTATCTTTTTCATTCTTGAATTGAACAATCATGATGTCCAGGAGCTGTGGTTCCAACAAGACGGCGCAACATGTCACACAGCTCGTGCCACAATCGATTTATTGAAAGACACGTTTGGTGACCGCCTAATTTCACGTTTTGGACCTGTGAATTGGCCTCCAAGATCTTGTGATTTAACACCACTAGACTATTTTCTGTGGGGGGCTATGTAAAGTCATTGGTCTATGCGGATAAGCCACGAACGCTTGACCATTTGGAAGACAACATTCGCCGTGTTATTGCCGATATACGGCCACAAATGTTGGAAAAAGTCATCGAAAATTGGACGTCCAGATTGGACTACATCCGAGCCAGCCGTGACAGTCATATGCCAGAAATCATATTTAAAATGTAATGCCAAAAGATTATCTTTCGAATAAAAAAAAATTCATGTCAATCGAATAATACATCGTTGTTTTATTGCAATTTAAAGTTCTATACCTCTAAAAAAACACCCTTTATTATCAATTTTTCGGCTAAATGATAATAAAACCGAATCTTACTGCAATATTTGAGTGAGATATCGCAATCTATATCCATATTTGTAATTGATATATATATATTTTGCTGCATTCATAAATTCTGTTATATAGATTATTTCTGCAGATATAAAAGTAGATTTAATTTCTTGTCCATTAAGTTAAAAACGTGAAAAAATAAAAGATATTTTTTTAAAAAAAACTTTTTCGTCAATTTATTTCAATTTTTTGTGCAGTAAGTCATGTTGAAATTTTTCTAGAACAAATAAATTCTGACTGGAAATAAAAATATGTCAGAGGGTTTTGAGATGATGAGGAATATTAAGAATAATAAAGTTGCAAAAACAATCATCTGTAATATATTTTCTGTGAAAATATATTTAACATGTATAAGGTATTTTAGCCCATGTGTAGTGCATTTTAATATTACTCTAATAAAAAATGTAATATTTTGAATAATATAATTAAAAGAGCAAAAAAATACTATAAAAATCATATAATATTGAAGGGAACAAGAATGATTTCCTCAGAGTGTGAAACATATATTTATTTCAGCTACTTTGCTTGATTTATTAATTTAATTAAATTTGTTTTTTAAGTTCATATATAATTAATGTTTTAATGCTAATTACTTTCCAAATTAAATATTTATACATTAAATTTATAATCGACATAATAAAAGTTCCAGAGCGAAATAAGTTGATTGTAAGATTTTAATCTATCTTACAAAAGAATGAAAAATAATCGGTATTTTTTCTAATGATACCTTGGGAATGTAAATGAAATTCATTACATTTCTTGATATATTTCAAATTCATCTTATGAGAATATGAATAATTAGTGCCAAAAAAATTTTATACTTAAAATTTACATGTTTTTTTTTATTTAGTACAATTTAACGTATTTACCCAGTGACATACATACATAGACTTCTTTCATAAAGGGGGGAGGGGATGTATTTTAAAAAAATATGTTGATGAAAACACCGAGGCATAATCTTTATGTTAAAAATTAAGTCTTTTGGTGCTGTAGGAGGAGTTTGAAACCCAAAACTCCATCCTTGTGTACACCACTGTTACCAATATTCACTAATGTTTATGTACCATTTACATACAACTTACAATTTATTGATTACAATGCACTTTATTCTAGTTATTATAAAGTAAATAGGGTTGACTTGTTTAGTTTACATCACACTAGAGGTAAACAAACAGCTTATTCGGTACAAGTCTCAAAATCTTGTGGGACACTCGGGTAAAGAGAATAACACAAAGCTGATACTTACCTTTTTCAATTACTCAATTGGGAATCATAAGATAGACGTCAATAACAAACAAGTTCAAATGCAATCTTGATTTTAAAAATTCGGAATCCTTTAATAGTTAAAACAATATATTTTCCAATGCATGCAAGTTGCAAGCAATAAGAATAATGATAAAAGCAGCAGCATTATACAAATTATAATATTCTAATAACATTGTTGGAAATGCTTTGGTTAAAGTTACTGGAGATTCCTTCTTAAGAAAGAAGCTCAGTACAAATTCATAAGGTGCAAATAGAAAATTTTTTTTAAAAAAATATGAAAAATGGATCATAGGAAAATTAGCATATATATATATAAAGCAATAATAATAATAAATAAATAAATTAGTTTTTTTTCTGCAAAAAAAGGGGTTTTTTTGTTTTTAAAGTAACAGAAATATGACATGTAAATGATGGAAGGGAAATATTGAGATACAAAGAAAGTGGTTGGTTTAAGTTTTTTACATATTTCTATAACTCTGCTTTTCGTTAAATTTGTGAATGGTGAATGTAGAAATACAAGAAAAAGTTTCTTTTATCATCAACGAGAATTTTGTGCAATTCTTTTCTCTCACCATTTGTGTAAATTATGATAAAACCCTTTTCAAAATTAAATGTATACTCTTCCTAATGCATGGCACATTGCGATTTTCGTATTTTAAGAAATATATTCTTCTTTAATTACTTCCATTTATACAAATAATTCTTGAGCAAAATTTTTTCACTGAAAGAACAATTTTTTTCGATGGAGATAGTTATGTAGAACATACAGAAAAAGTTATTCCTGACTTTAAATAGCCTGTAATGAGTTTAATTCATATAAATAGAAACTAAGAGAAATGAGATAAAATAAAATAATAAATGAAACAAAAATTAGATATTTTTCATGAAAAAATGTGAGCAATACCTTAAATCATTACTTTATTACACAAATTTTGCAATATATGAAAATTAATAATTTTGATGTTCCTTCAGAAGCTTTTTGTTTTAGAGCACAAGTGATCCAATATTTTAAAACAAATTAGTTGAAAACAAATTTAGTATCTGACATGAATATTTAAATATATGTTATCTCCAAATGTAAAATTACAGTCAAACTTAAATAATTCAAAGAAAACAGACGAAAAAAAGCTATTTATTCAAAGAGGAAAAAATGAATTAAATATCTTCTCTGAAAGAAGAAAAGGTAAATTTAAAAAAAATAATAACAACATGATCAAAAATTTCAAACAAAAGCTTTATTTTACAAAATGCATGCTTAATATAAAATATGTATGTATATTTTTCAATTAAATCAAATATCTTTGCTATGTTCCTTAACAAGGGTAGGTTGATGCATGACATGAGGTAATAGAAGTCAAACAACAATCTCAACCAATGAGTAAGTGAATATTAACGTTGCACTGTTCAGCTACTTGAGGGCTTTTGGTGACTTGCCTCATAGTTTTGAACTCTGGTCAAGACAACCTCAACCAAAGCCATCTAGAAAGACTCATTCAAGATGCCTGTCTTTATCACGGGGATCCCACAAAGTTAAAAAGATATTCTTCACTTCTCTTACTCTTAGAACCAAAATAATAATGGATGCCAGCTGAAAAGTTTCATGAACTTTTACTATAATATCCTAAGGAAATAGCATCGGAAATTCGAATTATCTATCTTTCCATTATTTTAAAACAAAATTCTAGAAAACAGGCAAAAAATTGGAAGTATACAAAAAATTTCGAATAATAGATGTTCAACTGTATTGTTTTAATTGTGTTTATCTAATATATTACATTATAAAGGGTGTTTTTTAGAGGTATAGAACTTTAAATTGCAATAAAACAACGATGTATTATTTGATTGACATGAATTTTTTTTTATTCGAAAGATAATCTTGTGGCATTACATTTTAAATATGATTTATGGCATATGACTGCCACGGCTGGCTCGGATGTAGTCCAATTTTCGATGACTTTTCCCAACATTTGTGTCGGTATATCGGCAATAACACGGCGAATGTTGTCTTCCAAATGGTCAAGCGTTCGTGGCTTATCCGCATAGACCAATGACTTTACATAGCCCCCCACAGAAAATAGTCTAGTGGTGTTAAATCACAAGATCTTGGAGGCCAATTCACAGGTCCAAAACGTGAAATTAGGCGGTCACCAAACGTGTCTTTCAATAAATCGATTGTGGCACGAGCTGTGTGACATGTTGCGCCGTCTTGTTGGAACCACAGCTCCTGGACATCATGATTGTTCAATTCAAGAATGAAAAAGATAGTAATCATGGCTCTATACCGATCACCATTGACTGTAACGTTGTGGCCTTCATCGTTTTTGAAGAAGTACGGACCAATGATTCCACCAGCCCATAAAGCGCACCAAACAGTCAGTTTTCTGGATGTAACGGTGTTTCGACATACACTTGTGGATTAGCTTCACTCAAATGCGGCAGTTTTGTTTGTTGACGTAGCCATTCAACCAGAAGTGCGCTTCATCGCTAAACAAAATTCGCTTATGAAAATCGGGAACAACGGCAATCTCGTTTTGGGCCCATTCGACGAATCTACGCCTTGCTTGATGATCGTTTTGATGAATTGCCAAACCAAACTGAGAATAAATCACTTGACAGCTGTTAAATCGGTCGCCATCTTGGAAAGTAATGCCAACTTAAACTTCTATACCTGGAAAAAAAACACTCTCTACTTTTCAGTTTTAAAAATCCCATTCTTGCATTTAAATACAAAGTTCAAACAATGACTTTTATGCAGGAACAGAAACAAGGAGTATATGGAGTCCTTTTGGTGCATTGTAATTGCATTGCATTAAGATTTATAAATATGCAGTGTCTTTGCAGTGCAAACATAATGGCTCTAAATTCACATGGGGTTATGAATTTCTTCAATAGCTTCACAAATTCAGAAGTAAGTATTTTGAATCCAATCTTCATAAAGAATTAAATGAAAAAATAAGAGTTTTTTACTGTAGCTTTGTAAAAATTTTAAAAATAAACAATAAATAAAAATGATTTTAAAAATTAAAATTTTTGAATGATTAAAATTTGAACATCTTAAAGTATTACAAATGTGTAACTATTATTAAGGATAGGTACTAAAAATTTATTTTAAAAAAACCTACAAACAGTTAATTTCTTCTGTATTAAGAAAAAGTAAAGATGTTTTAAATACAAATTATGTTTTAAAAATGAAAGCTATAAATTAAAGTACAAAGTTTCAAATCAGCATGAACATTTTTCAAATAGAAATACACAAAAAAATAACAAAATATAGGCATATTTGTATTTATTCATCAATAGTTAGTAACTTATAATTTGTACACTTTTTATATTCCACTAATAACAAATAGTCTTGCAATTTAAAATATGTTATTTGATAAGAAATGGTTGGATTGATTTACCACTCAACAGTAATAAACAAATGTGCTAAGCAGAAAATCAATATTTGAATGAAAAACAAGTGTTTAAATAGATTAAAATAAATATTTTAAATTAAAATCTGACATACACTCAATGAAACAAACACATGATGCAGTATATTAATTTTAAATGAATGCATAACATTAGGAGAAAAAATACTTTGTTTATTCAAATAACCGTTACAATTATAAAGCTCTTCTAATTAATTTTAGTAAAATCTTCATGATTTTAGTAAACAGCACAATTATGCATCACATAATTTTCTAATAATAAAACAGTCGATATACAATACTAAATAGATTACAAACAAAATTTATACGTAGTTTCATTAACATAAAATTACAGAAAAAAATAAATTTTAAATAGTTCAAAAGCAAAATCTCAACACAAAATAACATCTTAAGATTTGAATTAAAAAAAGATAAAGTTTTCACATTGTAATTTCAGAAATCCATCGAAACTTTTCAGCAAATAGAGATATAATAATAACATATCCAATTCTAAGCTAATACCACTTCAGAACTTTATATGAATATAAATATTACTTGTTCAATATGAACTAAATTTCTCAGTTATCTGTTTTATTAGATGCAAATATAGAATAATTGAAACAATGAAATATAAGAGCCATACATTGTAAATTATACAGTACAATGTAATACTTCTTATGATTCTCATATAACAATTGATAGCTATCTAAATACTATAACAATTCTAAAATTCCTGACAAACTAAACTTACTAATGAATTATTTTTAGTTTCATAACAGGATTAGGCACTTAATGTGATATTCAAAGACCAGATTCTTTAGAAAAAAGTATTAACTACAAAAGTGTTTTTTTTTTCACCCAAATCTACTTAGATATTATTTTAAAGGTACATTATTAAATTACTTCTAAAATATATTAGCACAGTGTTATTAATTTTATAGCACTTTCAAGAAGGTATAGCTGATCCCAAGTAATAATGCATTTTATTTTACAATGCACATATTATAAGGATGGTCATTACAGAAACAAGTTATTTTTTAAATTGACGCTCAATATTTTTTTGTTCACAATCAATACATACTTCAGCTAATAAGTAAACTGGTACAATAGAAAAGCTTAAATTAAGAACATCAAATAATCAAAATGCAGTTTTAGAGATGAAACATTCACAAAAAATGTATTCAAAATATATTAATTACTTTCAGCAGTTCCAATGTTTTATAAATTGAGTCCTATTGCCGAATGCACATAAATACTTACCACAATATCATTTTAATTGAGTTATATATTACTTCAAGAGCAGAATTTTATTTTGTGACATAAACACATACTTTTACTTCAATACATTTTGAATTAGACTAAGTTTTTAATAAATTTTTATAAAATATGTTTCTAAACAAAAAAAATTGAGCAAATCATTACAATTTGTATTCAACATTCAAACACTACAAAGTTATTCTACACATACACTGTAAAATAATTTTCATAAAGCTCTTTAATCAACTAAATTTACAGAACATGATCAACTACAGTTTTACGTCACTGTGAAATAATAATAACAATAATAAAAAAAACAGATCTTTAAAATATAATAAGTTTGCAACTTCTGTTAACATCTAAAATATACATTGAAAATATTAGCAAAAAAAAAAAAAAAAAAAAAAAGAGTACTAATTATATAATGATTATGCACAATAATAGTCCTACAAACTGGTATATTTAAGCACAATTATAGTTTCAACATTACATATTAAATGGAGTATTATTTCTTACACATATTTTTTAAATAATCCATTTAAGAACTAAAATCCCAAGGCTGCAATAGTAACACTTAAAATTTCTTTTGATTCTATAAGTGCTTTAAAGTTACAAGCGCATTCCACTAAACACACAAATCCTAAAATGTAAATTAAACAAAATTGTTAAAACAAATGCAAAACACCAGTCAACTTCGAACATGAACCTATACATGAAGAAATATCTGTAATCCAAGTCTTTCACTTAATTTCTCATTTCTGTTTTGACACATGATTTGAAAGCTTCCCATCCTTCTGTTTTTACAAGATGTGACTGTAAAACCAAATTCATAATTACAATGTGTGTCTTAACTAGACGTTCAAACTGCAGAATAGATACTAAAGAGAATAACTAAACTGTAAAATAATATAAACTTAAGCGAGTTCCCCCTACATTCCCTTAACATTTTTAAAAAATAAAATATTATTTATGCAAAAAAAATTTCAGAAAACTTAAGTTGAAAAATAATTTTTTACTCAGCATTAAATGGTTAATTGAAAACACTTTTAAAGTATAATAAGTAATAAAAAACATCATAAAAATATCAATAATTTTTTTTTACTTAAAAAAAAATTGTACCAAAAGTTCTTATAGATCTCATAGTTAGTTTATACAAAATAACACATAAAAACTAAAAAAAATTACTTATGTTGTTCAATCCCTACCAGACTTTCTCATAAATTTACCCCGCAATATACACAACCTAAAAATTTTCCACCCTACACGGCTTTGCTACCTAACGGTAAGAGTTGAAGAGTACGACGGCAAAGGGGTAACCCAATGCTACTCGTGCAATAAATTTCACCACAATGCCGAGAGAACTGCCACTTCACACCCCGCTGCCTAAAGTGCGGAGAAGCACATCAAACTCGTGATTGTGCTATCAAAAGATTAGAAAAAAACATATTGCATCAATTGCCATGTGTACGGACACATGGCAAATTACTCTAAATGTCCCCTCTACCCAAAGCCCCGCAAAGGCTCCAATACAACACCAAACAATTACTTCACAGCAGTAGACAGTTTAATTCACCCAAACACCTCTTTTGCACAGGCCGCAGCACCCTCCAATACACGTAGAAATATCCTACCAAAAACAGACCAATCAAATTGTCACGCCAACCCCCATAATAAATAACGCTACCTACGAAGGTAATTCTCCACAAGCCCTTATTCTCCAAACCCTTCAACAAACAATTCAAGCTCTTACACTTTTAACCCAGCAAGTTACAGCCTTAAACTTTAATAAACCAACCCCCAAACCTAAAAAAAAAACAAAAGTAAACTCACAAAAAAAGAATTGCAAGCCTTATTAGAGGCTCTCATTGATAACGATGATGATGATTAGACACAATTTGATTGGTCTTAACCTTTGTTCATGGAATGCAAACGGCATTTTAAATAAAATTATGGAATTAAAAATTTTCGTAGAAAAATACTCTCCCGATTTAATTCTCATGCAGGAAACACATCTGAGACCTAAGCACAACATCAATATTCCGAATTACATCTACTACCGCAATGATAGAAACACGGACGAGAACGCGTACGGCGGTACTTTAATTCTCATTAGGCGAAACATTCCCCACTACAATTTACCCACTCCAGCACATCGAGGCTACGATCGTAGTTCTCACCCCCCTCCAACTTCAATCCCATTTCTATTATTTCAGTCTACATCCCGCCTAGATCGGACGAGAGACTGTTCACTCATGATCTCGAACAACTCCTCCAGACCAACAGTAACTGTGATTTTTGGCAA
Source organism: Trichonephila clavipes (assembly GCA_019973935.1). Lineage (NCBI taxonomy): Eukaryota > Metazoa > Arthropoda > Arachnida > Araneae > Nephilidae > Trichonephila > Trichonephila clavipes. The sequence goes on along the minus strand of BMAU01019605.1, from coordinate 69,745 downwards.
TCTAAATGCCTCACACAACGAGTGGAACTGCTCAGTCAATTCCACGCGAGGTAATCAGCTAAAACCCTCCACGGATAATCTCAATTTAACAATAGCATATCCTAATTCCCCTACCCGTTTCGGCTACAGGACTTCGAATACTCTAGACATAGCCGTAATAAATAACTTTAATTTCCCATTTACTATCGACTCCATTCCAGAGCTTTCCTCTGATCATAATCCGGTTTTTCTAAATTTCTCCCTTACTACCCCAATTCATAGTGACAACTCTAGAGCAGTTACCACCTGTTGGTCTGAATTTCGTAATAATTTAAAGAAATCCGTTCGGCTGTCTGACTTCTCAGGCATTCGAAACCCCAATGTGCTGGAAGAAAAAATTTCTCTTCTCACGGCGCCCACCACCAAGCGTCTAAGCCAATAGAAAACAGGAAACACTCCTTCACTCCGAACGACATCCACGATCTCATTTACCTAAAAAATAAAGCGAAAAGATGATATAATCGCACTCTAAATCCAATCCATAGAACTAATTATTGTAGAGCACAAGCTAACTTAAAAAAAGCACTTAAAAAGCATTCACAACAATCCTGGGAAACTAGACTCGAATCGCTCAACACAACAAACAGCCTATGGCAGAGTGTCAGAAGTACTTTCGTAAAAAACGCTCCTCTATACCTAATCTCTTCTGGCCTCGCTTGCAGTGATGATCAGAAAGCTAACCTTCTTGCTATAACCCTTAAAGATAACTTTACTGAAAACGAAAGGCCTGATGGTGATTACCCTATTGATAATAGGATTACTAGTACTCTAGAAAACCTTTTCTCTCACCCCCCGCCCCTTCCCATCAACCCTACTGATCCAGACGAAGTTCTTAGCTATGTTAAAACTCTTTCTAATAATAAAGCCCCAGGTAAAGACAATATTACTAATAAAATGGTCAAAAATTTCCCACTTAAGATTATCCTTCTACTAACTTTTTTAATTAATAAAATCTTACTACTTAGACATTTCCCAAATAACTGGAAAATTGCTCTAGTTTTCCCAATCAAAAAGCAAGGAAAGAACAGTAATTCTCCCTCGAGTTACAGACCCATTTCCCTCCTAAGTATTCTCAGTAAAATAATTGAGCACATAATTCTTAATAGGTTAAATAACTTTACGGATAATACTAATTTCATAAATCCTAATCAATACGGATTCATCAGGCACCTCTCTACTTATCACCCTCTACTCAGATTGACTGAAGAAATCTCTTCTGGATTTCAGAGAGGCAGGTCCACTGTAGCTGTCTTTCTAGACATTCAGAAAGCTTTTGACAGAGTCTGGGTGAGTGGTCTCATTTACAAACTTATTATTAACAACTTCCCTCCTGCACTAATTCATTTAATTAACTCCTACCTTGTCAATAGGTCTTTTCAAGTTATTGTTAATAACTCTCTATCTAACACTATTTATGTCAAAAATGGTGTTATGCAAGGAAGTTTGCTTGGACCCCTTCTTTTCAATATTTACATTAATGATATATTCCCATACATCCTCTAACTATGACTAATATTTATGCGGATGACACTTCCATTTCGGCTACCTACAAAAATCATGACACAATAACTAAAGCACTTAATGCACATCTACTTTTACTCGAGGAATTCTTTAACACATGGAAAATTAAAATTAGTGTCGACAAAACAGTAGCAGTTCTCTTCACCAGGAGAAGAAAACCATGCACACTACCTACCCTGTACTCCACACCACTACACTGGTCTCAGAGCACTAAATACCTAGGTCTTGTCTTAGAGAAAAATCTCACATGGAAACAACACATGATACACGCGCGTGATAAATTCCGGAACGCATTGCGATCAATTTACCCCTTAATTTGCCGGAATTCTCAATTAAATATCTATAACAAGGTACTTCTCTACACTGCTGTCCTGCGGCCCATTCTCGCGTATGGATGTCCTGTGTGGGGCTATGCAACTAATACTAATCTAAAATTATTGGATAATGCTCAAAACGCTTTAATTACAAGCATCACTAAAGCTTACAGGTTTACCAGAAATAGAAATATTTATAAAGTTCTTAAAATTCCTACCTTTAAATCTCATATTCAAAAACTAGGTCAAAAATTCTTTGGAAATCTTCCAAATATTAACAATGAAAATATTCAAAATCTCGAAAACTACGATCCCAACATTTGTAAAAAGAGGCACAGAAGAATTCTACTGGGCTCATATAATCCACCATAACAATAATTCCCGGTCATTCCCGAGTGGCGAATGACCACCTTTTTTGCTCAATTTTTTCTTTTATCATTTTTGTTCATCTTACTTATTTAATTTTATTTAAATTCAATTCACTGCTACCCACACAGGCATTCCTATAAAACTTAATTTCACTACTTGACACCAGGACAGCGAATAGAGTTCTTGCTCACAGATCCCTGACGACCAATAGCAGACGAGCTCCTCGTCTGCTAGCACGAATTTGGACTTTGAATTTTTTTTTTTTTTTTTTTTTTTTTTTTTTTTTTTGAGACCGCTGAAACCACCAGTTTTCTCATTCCCACTTTCTTCTTCCGTGTCCACCAATCAGGATGCACGATCTCCAACACAGGCAAACAACGTTAAGCGCCCAATACATTAAGTATGGGACGGAGGAACGCTTCGCGTTCCAGTGCCCTATGATGTCCAGCGACCAATACTTTTGTTGTTGTAACGCCTTCTTATTTTTCACTGTAAGAGCCGCCGGATGTATTTTTGTAATTGAGTAGTAAACAGTAAATAAAGCTTTCTTCAAACGAACCAGACCGATTACTTTCCATCGCATTCATTGTGGTCCATCAAGCACCACAGCATTTAAGTCAAATCATTTAATTGATGAAGTGTATAGCGGTCTGCGACATTTGTCGAAATAATCAATCACAAAAACATAATTTACTCAATAATCATCGCAAGCATTGAACTTCGATATTGGGAAGGTCACAAACAAATCCAACATGGTTGCCATTCTTAAACAAAAGAAAATCTTAAAAGGTAAGCTAACTCGTTTAGTTTCAAAAGTTAATGATTTACAAAATTAAGAAAATTCTGTGTGTATCCATCATTGAAGTTTATGAAATACATATTAATTTAATAGATATTGAAGTAAATTTAAACGATAATCTTCTAAGCACTTGTGCAGATGAAGATTTTAATGATTATGAAATGGAAATGCATGATTTATTTTCTAAATTTGATGTGCTACAAATTATTTTAAAAGAGCAAATAAAAAAACTTGTTAATGATAATAATACAAATGCATGCCAAAATATTCTTAACACTAATGTAAACAATTTAAAACTTACTCGCATAGAATTGCCAGTATTCACTTCAAATTATATGGACTGGACTGGATCTCGTTTCGCGATTTATTTCTAGCGAGTGTAGGGAATAATAATACTTTAAGTGATAGTCAAAAACTACAGTATCTTAAACTTTCTGTAAAGGGCGAAGCAGCCACTTTATTACAATCAATTCAAATAACAAACGATAATTATAAAAGGGCGTGGAATGCATTAACTAAATGCTATGAGAATGAAGCAGAAATTATACATGCAACATTAAATAAATTAGTTTCGCAGCCTATTTTGAAACAAGAATCAGCTTCAGGATTGCGAAAGCTAATTGACACTACCCAACAGTGCATTGACACTCTGCAAACGCTAAAGCAGCCCGTGGAATATTGGGACATCCTCATAGTTTTCTTGCTAAGTGGGAAACTCGACTCTGAAACATTACGCGTTTGGACTCTCGAACAAACAAACAAACAAAAAAATCCCTCCTTCTCCGAGTTTAAATCGTTCGTTTTATGCAGGGCGACTGTCGCGAACGGAGCTAACGAACTTGTAGCTTAACTAAAGTGGCGCTGTGAGCGCATTCCTTTTTTGTTTACGTTTGTCAGTAGCTGTAGTGGAGTCTGTAATTCGAACGTAAAATGTATCAGTTGTCTATTTTCCTTATCCGTTAATTCTTTTTTGCATCAAAAAGGACTCTCATTCTCTTGGTTAAGAGTCTATTTAATCGAATCTTTTAGGTCAAGCTCACCAGGCGTTAAAAACGGAAGAATAAGGTAAGTGAAACCTTTATTCTTATATAAGAATTGGTGAAATAGAAAATTAATTTTTTCACAGCGACCGCTATTGCGTCTTTAGCCAAGTGCCAGAAAGAAAAAACATTTGTTCTCTTCGAAGCGGAGGGAAGTAAAATTACCAATACAACTAAAAAAAATGTTCTACTCTTCACAAATAGTCTCGAATGTTTGCGTACACTGCAATAGCGATACACATTTTGGATTATTCATGTGCGATAGTTTTCTTAGAACTTCCGATTAAAGAAAAATGGGATGTTGTTAAAAAATACAAATTGTGTTTTAACTGTCTCAGGGAAAATAAAACGCATCACACTTCCAAATGACGTGCAGGTGTTTGTAAATTCTGTTCCAAGTTACATAATTCAATATTATGTTCAAAAATCCAAATAATAGCAAAATTTCAAATATCAACAAAAATTTAATTGACAACACCGTATGGGATATACGCACGAAGATTCCACGATAAGTAGCAATAACGCAACAGTACCTGCCGCTTAGGCTGTTTTATTGCCTACTGCAATTGTTAATGTTTAAAGACAGTAATGGCGCTTTTCAAAAATGCATAACACAAATACATGAGCCAGTCAAGGCTCATTTGTTAGAGAGTTGCGTAAATTATTACAACTTAAACGCACTAGCGTAAACATAAATGTAGACGGCTTAAATTCGCGAAAGGCGGGAAGGGTTGCAGGCTTAGTTCAATTAGAAATAACATCATTGTTTTATAAAAACACAAGTATTGTAGATGCATTAATTTTACCCAAACTCTCCTATGACCTTCCTCAATTTCAAGTCGATGCGTCTGCTTTGAATACATTTAAGCATTTAAAATTAGCGGATGTCAACTGTCTCCAGCCAGGCCCAATAGACATTTTGTTAGGTGCTGACGTATTTGGAGAAATCATGTGTGTTCAATAGACATTTAAATGTTCCGGGACAATCTTTAACTGCAATGGAATCCATTTTCGGCTGGGTTGTTCTTGGAAAAACAAAACTTTCTTGCCAAAGAATTATTTCAAATCATGCAAGTTACAATGCAAAAGAGTTTCAGCTTGATAAATTTGGGCAATTAGAGGAACTGTCTGAAACAAAACCTTTCACGAATGAAAATTCGCAGTTAATTTTCAAATTCGAGACTCTAGTGATGAACTTGGTTCATCTAGAGACATTGCCGTGCATCGTCTACAGCAAATTGAACGTCGATTTAGTAAAAACAAATCACTTTCCGATCAATATCACAAATTCATGAATGATTACTTGAAACTACGTCATATTGAGTTAATACCCGAAAAGAGATTGACGTTCCAGCTAGTTCCAGATTTTATCTCCCGCATCACCCAGTACCCAATAAAAATGGAGATAAATTTCGCGTGGTATTTGACGGATTTGCAAAGTTCTCACGTGGGGTTTCTCTCAACATAAATTGTGGCCGCGGTAGCTGAGTGGTATAGGTATCGGACCGTGGCTTGCTTTGTCACGGGTTCGAACCCTGTACCACTAAAGACCCGCCGTGTAGGGCAGCGATGCACGTTAAATCTGTCGAGAGCTGAAACGTCCTCCCGTTGGTGTGGTGTGGTAGTTAGGAGAGGGGGGTGCCAGCTCAGGTGTCGTCCACGTCACTTGACCACGGTTCAAAATTACGTGGTCCGTCGCCAAAAGTCCTCGTGTAGCTGAACAGTGCGACGTTAATATTCAATCAATCAATCTCAACATAAATTAATGGTTGGTCCGCAGCTACAGAGTGACTTAACAACATTACTCCTTCGCTTCAGGGCGCACAAAATAGCCATTACAGCAGAAATAGAAAAAATGCATAGACAAATATCACTACAAGATTCGGATTTTCAGAGAATCGTTTCACCTTTTGAGCCAATTCAAAACTTTAGGTCGACAAGAATAGCTTATGGCATCGCATCAGCGTCGTACCTTGCAATAAAATGCTTACAGCAGTTGGCATTAAACGAAGCAAATAATTTTCCTCTTGCTTCTAATGCAGCTCTCAAGGACCTCTACGTTGATGAATGCACTCTCTGAAGCCCTGGAACTACAAAACCAATTGACTCAAATGTTGTCCAGTGCCGGACTTGTATTGAGAAAATGGACTTCTAATTGCAACAAACTCTTGATTTCAATCGATTCAGATATGCGTTTATCTAATGCTTCTTTGAATATAGACAATGATGATACAGTAAAAACCTTAGGTATCCTGTGGCATCCAGCTTCAGATGTATTTTACTTCAAAATCACTCCTTTATCTTTTGAAGGCACCTTAAAACAAAAGAACATTACTTTCTACAATTGCTAAGACTTTAGATCCACTAGGATGGTTGTCGCCCATCATAATCCAGTATAAAACAATCATGCAAAGACTGTGGAAACATCAGTTGCAGTGGGACGAAAGGATTTCTCCAGACATTACACTTGAATGGGAACAACTTGCTAAGGATGTGCAATTAGTCAGACATCAAAATTCCACGATTCTTGTTCGTCAATTCAGACAACCAGTTTCTTTTATTTGGCTTCAGTGATACTTTTGAAAAAGCATATGGAGCTGCAATTTACTGTTGCTCTGTTTCAGATACAGGAAAAATCAACATTCAACTAATAAAGTCAAGACAAGAGTTGCCGCACTGAAACCTGTTTCACTTCCTCGATTAGAATTGTGTGGAGTTCTTCTGTTAAACTAATGGACTTTACTTGTAAAGCTCTGAATTACCCATATCACAAACCCAATTTTATACGGATTCTACTATTGTACTTGCTTGGATAGGATCCCATGCCAGCCAATGGAAGACTTTTGTAGCCAATAGAGTAGCGAAAATCCAAACGTTGTCTTATGCTAACCAATGGCATCATATCAGTGGAAGAGCAAATCCTGCAGATCTTGCAACCCGTGGTGTATCATCTTCAACTTTACTCACTTCAATATGGTTGTGTGGTCCCAAGTTCTTACATGAAACATTTCCTTTTCTGACAGACTCTTCTGTTCCTTCATTGAATGATGCTGTGCCAGAAGAAGGGTATTGTACATTACAACCAACTATTGTACCAAATCACTTGCCTGATACTAATGATTTACTTCATAAATTCTCTTTCTAAACTTAAACATGTAATATCATATTTGTTTAAGATTTGTTTATAATTGTAGAAATTCAAAAGATAAGATAACTGGATTTTTAAAAACTAGTGAACTAATGCTATGTATATATTAATTAAATTAGTGGAAAATGTTAAGTTCAATAATGAGATCAATGCTTTAAAATGAAATCAACTAGTACCTTGCAGAAGCAAAATTTTATCTCTAAATCCATTTTTAGATAATTCAAATATTCTCAGGGTGGGTGGTCGTTTGCCACATGCAAATCCCGCATATATATGGCCACAAACATCCCATCTTACTGCCAAAAAGGCATATTCTAACAGATCTCATTGTTAGACATTATCATGAAATTCTCTTACATGCTGGTACACAACTTGTGCAATCTTGTATTCAAGAAAAATATTGGATAATAGGTGCCAGAGATGTCATCAGATACTTAATCAGAAAATGTATAAAATGTTGCAAAGTAAGAGATTCTATCATTAACCAAATGATGAGCGATTCGCCGTCTTCTCGCATTTCTCTTGCTCCTGCCTTTATGCACTGTGGAGTAGATTATGCTGGTCCTTTTCAAATCAAAATCATTAAAGGAAGAGGTTCCAAATCCTTTAAAACATACATAGCTCTGTTTGTTTGTTTCACTAATAGAGCTATTCATCTAGAACTGGTGACTGATCTTTCAGCAGATGCATTTATTGCAGCTCTGAAAAGGTTTATTTTCCGCAGAGGAAAATGCAGTGATTACGGTCCCAACTTTGTTGGCGCAAAACACAAACTCATGGAATTTGAAAAGCTTGCAAAATCTGACAATTATAATCAAAATGTTAGTAAATTCTTAACTGATAATGGTGTTAAATGGCATCAAAATGTTCCAGGTGCACCACACATGGGTGGTATCTGGGAAACTGGAATCAAGTCAACTAAATATCACTTAAAACGCGTTGTTGAAAAAACGAAATTAACACATGAAAAATTTGAAACATTTCTAACTCAAATAGAGGCTTGTCTTAATACCAGACCATTAACGTCCATATCTAATGACCCAAATGACCTGTCAACCTTAAAGCCTGGTCATTTCATTATTGGAAGGCTTTGACAAGTATTCCTGAACCTAATTATATTGACTCAAATAATTCCTATCTAACTAGATGGCAACAAATTCAAAAACTAGTTCAACAGTTTTGGAAACATTGGCACAAGGAGTATTTAACTCGATTGCAACACAGGCCAAAATGGCTTCTGCCATCTAAATATTTTCAAGTGAATGACTTGTGCCTAATAAAAGATGACAATTTATCCCTTATTAAATGGAAAATGGGTAGCATTGTTCAATTACATCCTGGTCTAGACAATATAGTCAGGGTTGTCAATGCCAAAACATCAGACGACATATTTAAAAGAAATATAACAAAATTAAGTCTTCTACCAATTTAAATCCATGTTTTATTATTTGTAGCTCATTTAAATATGCATATACTACATTGTGAATATTTTCTTAAATTTTAATTATCAAGTTTAATTTATATTGTTATTATTTATATGTTTTATTAATGTTATATCTTTCACACACACATTTATGTAACTTTATATTGTTTACACATATATTGAAATACTTCAAGGTGAGCGGCATGCTGTAACACCTTATTTTTCATCGTACAAGGGTACCCGAGAGCCACCAGATGTATTTTTGTAAATGAGTAGTAAACAGTAAATAAAGCTTTGTTCTACCGGACAAGACCGATTACTTTCCATCGCATTTAGTTGTATTTTAATGTTATCTAAACACTAATATTTCACTCATTTTTTGTCAAAAATGAAATCTACCTAATTTAGGTATCTAAGCAATTTATATATGTATACATATAAATCCTATTAACTTATTATGAAACCTTGTATTGACAGATATTTTTTAAAATTTTAAATTTATGTTTAATAGTTTTGGAAGTATCATTAATACATTATTCTTACAAAGTTTCTTTTAGATAAAAATAAAAAGTGCTAATTATTTGTAAGTGAAATAAAAACATTTTTTACAACAGAAATATTCCTTAAGATATGCAAATTCAAAAGAATTTTAACATACTGTCTAGTTCATATTTTAAACAGAAATTTTCCAGGGGAAAAATTGTGCCTTTTTTCTTTATATTTTAAATTATATTCTACAGAAATACTATTTAAAATCAGAAACATCATAACATAAAATCAAAAGAAAACTGATTTTCCTAAGAAAAGATATATCATGCATAATATACTTATCTCCATTAAAAAATATAATGATAATAAAATGATTTCTACTGAGCTAGAATTGTATATATTCACTTATATAAATCTGCATAGCAGATAATAGATGCATATTTGAAATCTTCAGAAAAATCATTTTAAAACATAAGACTTATCTATGTTAATTAATACTACAAAAACAAATTTATTGGTACTCTCAGAAGTGATTGAAATTGACCCATTATGCATTTAGAAAAGAAGAGAAGGATTACTAAAGAACAAAAATTTTAAAGTTTAACATTAAATATACTTGACAAATCTTCAATTTTTTTTACGCTTTAGAATACTAGTATCACATGAACAATTCAAGAAATTAAATAAGCACAGAAAGAGCTAAGGAAAAAAACTAAAAAAAAGTACCAATCTTACCATCTTACCAATCTTACCATGTACCAGTGTGAACCAAGTAGATTTTTTTATGCCATACTTTAAAGTTTGAACAAGATTGTGTATCAGGGTAATAGATTCTCTAAAGTAATAAAATCATATATACTTCATATCTGATAACATACAAAGTGAATTTCCATTAAAATTCTTTTTTAAAATAAGGCAATTCTCAAAAGTTTTTATATAAACGCTATTTATATAAAGAATTGAAATTAACTAGATAAAAAAATACTACATGTGTGCCAATTTCTATTTTAGCACTCTGTTTTCCTTAAAAACATTTTCTTAATCATTCTGATGTATGAAGTTCTCAATTTCATTTAGAGAACCAATTAAAATAATGGTTTTTATTTTGATTAAAACCTAAATTATAATACACATACACAGAATCAATTACTTTTGCTTTTAAAAAATAGAAGTATCAGAATTATAGAATACCTTGAATCCTCTATGCAATCTATCTCTCATAATAGCAATGAATTCTTTGTATGACAACTGACCATCTCCATCTTCGTCAAAGATTTGAAATACAGCATTGACTAAGTTAGCATCTAAGCTATGTCCAGTACATATTGCAACTGCACGATGAAATTCTTCTGAACAATTAAAGAACATTTCCATATTAATAATAATAATATAAAGGAATTAATTCAAAGCAGCTAATCATACGAAAATTCTTTGTTATATATTGAAAGTAACTAGCTTAAGTTACATAGCCTGAAAGAGGGAGGAAATAAAAAAAAAAACATTCTGAATAAATGATATACTACATATTTGTTTTAAAAGCTAAAAAGTAAAGAAAAAAAATTACAGGAATTTACAAACTAGAAATACATTGCACATATATAATCAGTTATACTCTTTGTAATAAAACACATAGAGAATAAAGCTAAACAAGAAGTAAAATATTGTTAACAAAAACTTTTTTGAAGGAAATTATCTATTAAAGCTTTCAGGTTCTAAAACTGGTATGAATATTTGTTAAATTATACTTTTTAATTTAGCAACTAATTCAGTATACCAACAAATAATATACGGAATAGTTAAAATGTGAAAAATAAAACACTTAAAGATATAAATAAGAGAAAGAGAACAAAAATTCTAAAAATCAAAACAAAGTACATTTTATGATCTCAAACTTGTTGAATGGTATAAAATTCAACAAAGAATGAAAATATAATTAATTTGAAAATTGTCAAAAATTATATGAACCATAGGCAATTATGAAAAACACACAAAAGCGTTTGACAGCTAAACATTAAATTTTAGAACTAGTTTGATGAGGCAAATGTACCCTGTACCCCACAGCCAGGAAGTTTATACCAGCCAATTTGCATTGTAACGTAGTAACTCCCAACTGCGATCGGCATCTTTGGTGGATCCGACACCCACACGTGCATCTTGCAGCTGCAGCGCAACCCCTTTTTGACACCCGAGGATTCGAGCCCTGTCGACCGGAAGATGAGAGGGAGAGATGCTTTGAACTTACACGGGAGCGGTGGCCAACGATTCCTTCTCTCACAAATTATTGGACTCTAACAATCTTTAATTAAGTTTAATAACTTCAATGTATAATTCAGTAAATAATATTCAATAGTTGTGATGTAAATAAATTCAATATTTAAATTAACCAAGAAAACGCTACCGTTATTCTTTCAAACCATACAGCATGTATATCTACACTCTTGTTGATTTTCATGAGAGAAAAACTTTGCTTACAAATAAACATTTCTCCAGCAAATTTCTACAAACAAGGAAATTTTTCAAGTGACAAAAATTACTAAATGTCAAATTATGTCATAGCATGCATTTCCTTCACACTGTGATCTGAGTGCAAATCAATAATAAACTGAAACTGTAACTCCTCAGGAGCTGTATAAATACCAGCACTAATGGAATAACAGAGCAAGCTGAATTTGTGCTCAATTTTTTTAAAAATCTTGAATCTTGTGAATTCATCCTCCAAACTCTGCAGATGAACTCTTTATAGAAACACTTTCAGGTGTTTCGCTATCCTAATAAAGGAAATCTGTTGAAAAGGTAATAGTGAAAATTTCAAGACAAATCTTTGATTGCACACAGGAGAGAAATCTCGATTCAAAGTGTATTTTCTGACTGCCTTCAAAGGCCCAAAAAGAAATCTTTGTGGGCTGCATGTAGTTCGTGGGACACTATTTGTTCAAATCTGAGCTAAATTAACAATACAGCGTGAAACATTTTCGATCAAAATATACATTTCTTTCCTATAGGTCATATAATAAAGCTTAATTTTTATTAAGAATCTGTTTGAATTTCATCTGTCTTTTTCTAGTGCTGAGTTATAGCTGTTCTAATAATACTTGATAATGAAATTTCGCAATCAAGCTTTTCTATATACCGGAAATTGGCTGAAATGTTTACACCCTCGCCTCCTCCTATATTTAATGTAAATACATACCATTTATGCATAAATGGAGAAATTAAAATAAAAATTTTAAAAATGAAGACAAAAGCATTTTTTGCAGCACATGTTACTTTACTTATTTTTAAAATCTTGTAAAATTTTTTTTTTATCTGACCATCATGTTTACATTTGTCAATGAGCTTCTTTCAGAATAAATTAACTGTATGCATATTTTCCTTTTTATTTTGATGTTTTCTAAACACTAGAAAAAAGCATTTTCGGAAATACTTTTGCCAGTTGTATAAATGCCAGTTTCGTGGAGATAGACTTAAAAATAATTCGAAAAATAAAAGTTCTTTAACATTCATTAAAAGCATGTACTGCTAGTTCCTTATAGTTGGAAAAAAAATGTTACTTTATTGATATAAAAAAATTCAATGCTTGGTAACATAATCTTCAATCAAATTCTTTCAAATACAGTCTATAACAAAAAAAAAAAACGATGCACCAAAAAGGAGTTGCTCAATTATAATGAAATTTCGTAAGCAAAGACATTTGTACCGAACATCTAAATGAGTAAAATTTGGTGTCCAATGAATGAATAGCGGGAGCTTTAGCGCATCGGAACTGTGCACTCAATAGGTGTCTATAAGAAGCGATTTTCAATCTTATGGTCGAAATTCTTGTTGCAGTGCGGTTTAGGATCCCTTTCAACGACTGAAAAATGCCTCGCCACTGGATTCGAGATCATTACGATCAACTGTCAGAGTTTGAAAGAGGTCGTATCATTGGATTGAAAAAGGCAGGTTGGGCAAATCGGAGAATCGCTCGTCATATGGGTCGAAGCGATGCGACCATGATGGTAGCGGTCAACCTAGGGACACAGCAGATTGGGAGGACAGATTGATTGTCAGATTAGATGTCAAAGCGCCTGATTCCGTTATCAACTACCAGACCCGCACACAAGTGTCCACCATGACCATTCACAGACAGCTGATAGTGCGGAACTTACGCTCGTACCAACCGCTACGCCACGTGCCACTCACGCCTGCACACTGTCGAGCCAGAGCTTGGCTCAATCAGGTTGGAATCCTTCTGACTGAGGACGTATAGTCTTTAGCGACGAATCTCGCTTCCAATTGTGTCCTGACGATCATCGAAGACTTGTCTGAAGACGCCCATGCCAGCGTGCCGATCCTGCCGTCACTATTGCACACCACACAGGCCCTCAACCAAGAGTTATGGTCTGGGGTGTCATTTTTTTTGACAGCCGGACACTTTGGTCGTCACTAGAGGCACACTTACAGCACAGCGGTACGTCAACCACATTCTGAGAACTGCTTTGCTACTGTTCCTTTTGCAGTACCCTGGCCTTATTTTCCAGCAAGATAATGTCAGACCACATACGCACGTGTTGCTATAAACTGTCTTACAGCTTGTCAAACACTTCCTTGGCCATCCAAATCACCAGATCTCTCTCCAATCAAACATGTCTGGGATATGATGGGAAGGCGACTGCATCTATCAGGGAATGTTGATGACCTGGCCTGCAAATTGAAGCAAATTTGTCAAGAAATACCACAGGAAACCATCAGGGTACTTTATCACTCTATGCCACGTCGTGGGGCAGCTTGCATCCAAGCTAGAGGCGTGTCAACACCTTATTCAGCTCGTTATTTTGAGTGTAAATATGTAACTCTGAAATAAGTCATTCAATTTTTCTGAAATTTTAATCATTTTCTATTCTGTGCATAATCTTTCTACCCACCAATTTTTGTCTCCATCGGACAACTCGTTCTTGGAGCGTCGTTTTTTTTTTTGTTATAGAGTGTATTTTTAAATGAATTATGTTGCCCTAATTTTTCAGTTTAGCTGTGGGAATAATTTGAAGACTCAAGATATGGACTGTGGTCCCATTTTTTACTGTATAATGCAAAAGCTATTAGTTTCCTTCATTAAAAATAGTGAAAACCCTTGCAACAAATACTCTTTTAATTTATTGATTGCAACAGTTAAAAGCTTTGCAGCGGCTTTAAAATTATGTACAACATTCAAAATTTGCCCAGATCGACCAAAAGTTTGTATATAGATCATGAAGCAAAACTTTGGGAGGTGGTTGCAAATGTATAACTGAATAATTCATGTAAAAGCCTATGACTAATTTAAAAGAAAATCATTTTATTTTAAGTCAATCTCTGAAGAAATATAAGGGCTGTTAGCGGTAGACCTTTTAATTTTGAACCATGGTCAAATGATGAAGATATCAGAGCTGGTGACCCTTCTCCAAACTTTCATACCATGCCACGGGGAAGATTTTGAGCCTCGACACATTTAATGTATATTGGCCCCTCTATACAGCAGGTCTTCAGTGACGAAAGTTCACCATTCTTGTATCATGCTCCTTTTGATTTTGCCAATTTTCAGGAACAAAAAAAACAGTAAAAAACTAATTTTTGAATAAATAATTAGCATTAATTAATAAAATTAATCATTAATAACAAGTAATTAAATTTTACGTACTATATACTTAGAATTATAATCAATCAGAAAAAATCAAGGGCTTTGGGCGCGGGGGGTCCGGACCCCCCCCTTGTGTGCACCACTGATATTGACAGTATAGGGTTTTACTCTATCAGACCCTCTATATAGGGTTTTACTCTATAAACCCTTAGACAACTTCAGAATTCATAAATCAACATGAAAAACAGACCCAAAGTCATAAAAACATGGAAACATTTTATGGTTTTTCAAAAAAAAAAGTTTTTGAAGGTAAACTTTAAAAATTTGGTGTTTTTATATAAAGAAATTTAGTTAATGTTGTTTTTCGGCATTTTCTCAAGATGAATTTTTCAACGTTTTTCATTAATTTTTATAAAACTTAATTGATACAAAACTTTTATATGTGTTTTTAAAATGTTTATTTAAGGCATGAACTTTATACAAGATTTCAGATTAAAAATTTTTTACAATGCTATAAAATGGAAATGATGACATACAGAAATTTTAAGTATCTAATAATCACAGTATCCAAAATAAGAGTAATATTATCTTATGAAAACAGTTAATTTCTTACAAAAAGCCAACTCTTCAATTTGCAAAATGTCAAAACATTTACTTTCTTTTGTTAAAACGTTTTGCAAAAAGGAGCAATTTTTACTTATTTTTTTGTAAAAACTGTTTTCACAGGAGAGTAAAAAATGCAACCTTAATGGTTTTTAGAAGGTACTTTTATTTTAATACCTTATAAAATTATGAAAAATAAATTTGTAAACAAAATTTTAAGTAATTTTAAAACACTTTCTCCAAAGGTTTATTGATACCTAAAGGAATGCAAATGAACGGTTTTATTTGTGTGGTGTAGTAAAAATATATAACAATAAATCATACATACTTTATCTTAATACTTTCTTAGTTCTATTTTAAATAATAAACACTAACTTTAACTTTTTACTTAAATAAAAAACTGACAATATTTTGCTGTTTTAAAATTTGTAACTGCAAAGAGAATGATACAAATACCTTGAGAAATGGGCCTATTAGCAAATGTGAACATTCTCATCGCTATAGAAAAATCATCCAAATTATTTAGAAATTGACAAAATGCCTTGAACTGAGAGAACGATATACCCTATAAAGAAAAATACGGTTTAAATCAATACATAAACATAATATGATTATTTTTAAAATTTAAATATTTCCTGCAAATGTTATTATTAAAACACATTATTTTTTAAAAAATTAAAAACAAAAAGTACTAAGCAAACATGTAAGCTGTAGGGGATATTATTTTTTAGAAACAGTTCAAATTTATTTTACAAAAATTTATGATTGTTTAAGAAATAAAATGCACAAAAAGTTCTTCATAACTAATAAAAAGCATTTATTAGATTAAAGCTAAACACACTTAACTTAAAAAAGGGAAACATTTTAACTCACAAAATGAGAAAAGCATTGCAAAAATATTTTTATTTTGAATAACAAGGCAAAGAAAATTAAAATTTTTATTGAAAAACCTGCATGATAACATTTTTTGAAATATTTAAACACATTTTTTAGCATAATACAAACATCGAACATATTTTTAACAATTAAGGGGAAGATATACTAAAAGAATAGAGGTAAATATGCTTAATAAAGCATTTTTTTTTACTAATTCCTCAAAAGGCTATTAAAAATGATTTTGTACTATTTCCAACTTCAACCCTGATCATACTTTGGCAAAACTTCCATAAAATTTCAAAATCAAGCACAAAGCATATTTAAAAAAATATTTATCATTAATTAGGAAAGAATTTTATCCTACATAATGGATCAAATACTTTCTGTTATGACAACAAATATTTCTGGAGCTATAATTACATGCAGTAGTAGCCAGAGAATATTATCAAAATACCTAATTAACTAAACTGTATAGAATTAAATTTAACTTTTCTATTCTGTAATAAAAATGTTTCATATTTACACTTTTATGTAAAATTTTTTAACTTTGAATTTTTACAGACTAATCATCTCTTCATTAACAAAAAGATAATTTACAATAAATAAACAGATTACTTTAATAATATGCTTAAGATTCATAGAAATAACTATTCAAAAAGTTTACCATTTATCCATAGTTTTATAATTTTTACTCAGCATAAAACCAAAAGATTTAAAATTGAAGTAAATTATCTTTAAGCCATCTAGCATAAAAAAAAAATCTTTTTTCAAAACAAAATTTGTTTTTACATGAACAAGCATGTCGGAAACTAATTTTCTACATAGTTACCACCACTGCTCGAGGATTTGTCGTATCGCGGGAAACCATCTTATCTATACCTTCTTCAAAGAAAGATGCCACCAGTGAAGAGAGACACTGTTGAACAGCTCTTTGTGGAGACTCCTCACATAGCATTGTAAACCATCTGTTTTCACGAAATGTCTCATTCATTTTTCGGCGAAACCACCATTGACAACCGAAGGCAGCACACTTCGTGCTTCGTCATGAAATTAATGTGCTTGCTCATCATTGAATTGTCGAACCCACTTTCTCATCATAAATCTCTAAAAGTTGATGACAAATTTCAAATGGTTCGACATTCCTCGTGCTCAAAAACTGATTACAGAAAACTCAACTGAATCGGCAATCGTCTTAAATATCTTGAACATTCCCTAACACGTGTAGAAACAACTCAATCCGGCTGTAATGGAACCACTGGACTGACAATAAACCAAAGAAACGTATGCGTTGAATTGTAATACTACCGCTGCGGTCGAACAAAACGGTACTTACGTTTCCGCGCACGGACACGCCTCGTACATACATTAAATAAAAATAATACCTTTTCATCGGGAATCCGTTCATGGACTCGTTCAATGTATGCTTCATAATCACTACTATGTACAAGGGTATAGCGCAGCAAAATACGAGCAAAATCAACTTCAGATATAGTTGGCATTCCCCTTGAAAATTCTGTAAATTCTAATTCCAAAACTTCAGTCTGTAGATTATCCATGAACCTATCATAAAGTTAAATATAAGTCAATAATTTCAAAAGTACATGAAAAAGAGGGAACTAAGTTTTGTACTAGAACTAAGAGAAAATTATAACACAATTAATTGAAACAAACAAATTCTAATAGTAACCTATAAAAATCATCATAACTGAGATCTTCATTTCCTTTTTTACCAAATAAATGTATCAGCAACGTAGTATCAACAGTATCAAAATCAGAATCTTCCTGAAAATGAATTAAAATTAAATTATTATATATAACAATGAAAGCAAGCAACCACAAGTAACATATCTTGATTACTTTTTAAATAACTACAACTGCCTGAAAGCATTGGAGGAAAAATATACTTCTAAATTTAAGATAAACAATCAACTTTATTTTCATATAAATATAAGATACAGTTTCAAATTTTCACATTTTTTGAGGAAAAACAACTATTTTCTAGTAATACTATTAATTGAAGTGAAAGCTACCATATATTTTCGATTATAAGCCAATCCGTGTATAAGCCGAGAGTGTATTTTTTTTCAAAAATTTACCCCAATTTCGAAACCCGTATTTAAGACAAATTAGCTGAAAAAAATCATGTAATTTTCAAACATATTACCATGAGAGTGAAAATATTGTCAAATGGGTGGAATATTTCCCAGCCAAATTGCTGTGAAGTAAAACGCCAAAAGCTAATAATGATAGTTTTATTTTTGGTATACCTATCTGAAGTTAAGCCCTTTTTTTTCCCTCCGTTCATTTATTTTATATACTTACCTAACTTAGTCATACTTTCTGCACCATTTTTTTTTCTTGTTGTTCATTTGGAAAATGAGAAGGAAAAGAAATTTATATATGACACATGATTGTCGACATATATTTCCTGCCTTGGAGGATAAACTTGCCTACGATATGCATTCACACATCCCAATGAGTGAGTGAGAATAATACAAACTATTTGGAAACTTGGATTCAGACACTTTGAAGGATTCATGTGACTTTTGTTTCTGACGGAATAAAAGTTTCATTTAAAACACTTAAGTAAAAAGATTAAAATTGCTTGCATATGGCAAATGGAAAGTGTTAAAAATAAAGAAAAAAAAGAGTGAGAGAAATATTTTTTAAATCATATTTTGTTTTACATCAGCAATCCATATATATAAGCTGAACCCATTACTTCAACTACAAAAATGTTCCAAAATTTTTCAGCTGATACACGGAAATATACTAAATACATTTAAAACCTATGTACCGTATTTACCCGAATCTAAGCCGCTCCCCAAATTCTCCCCAAGTTTTTGTGGAAAATGAAAAATAGTGTAAAATGGTTTATCGATATCCTGTTTTATGAAATTACAATAAATTTAAAAGGAGAACTAATAAGAAGTGAATAAGTACTTATTTTACAATTATTATAATCTTTTAAATACATACATGAATCTATAATTGCTCTAATTGCCCCACCGAATGAATTTTTTTGTTCGATTCTAAGCCGCACTCAAATTTTAGTTGCTTTAACATTGGGAAAAAATATGTGGCTAAGATTCAAGTCAATAAGGTAATTTATTTTACAAAATTTTTCCAGTACAAAAATTATTAAGTTAAAAAATATATATAATCATGATTAGATTCTTAAAAAATGTTTCTTTAAAGTTTTGGAACAAAATTTAAAAACATTTTAATTAATTAAAAACAAAATTTTTAAATTTTTAATTCCATCAAGGAAGACACAAACTCTAATTTAGCTGGAGTGTGAGTGAATGAATGTTAGCGTCACACTGTTCAACTACTATAGGGCTTTTGGAGACGAACCTCGTAATTTTGAAACATGATCAAGTGACGAGGGCAGTTGAGCGGCACTCCCTCCCCAAACTTCCACACCACACCAACAGGAGGACATTTGAGCCTCGATATATTTAACGTGCATCGGCCCCCTCAGCACAGCGGTTCTCCAGAGGCAATAGGCTCCAACTAATGATAAGCCGGCCACGACTCCGTGACTTTGACCACTAGGCTACTGCGGTTCCACTTAGGCATGAGGGAATGCAATAAACTGAAAAAACTACAATGTTTGCTAACAATGTAAAAATAAATGTTGCTAAATTTCTAAATCTTTTCCACTTCAAAAGACTTTTCGAAAGATGTATGAAATAAAAAAAATTTCTTACAAATATTTTTTTTTTCATACATACTCACAGCGTAAAAAAGGTATTACAGCTACGTGTTTAAAAATATCTAAATCTTTTTAGTTTATGTACATCAGGAACTTTACTAGTAAAATATTTGTATACATCTATTTAAGTTTTATAATACATATTATTATAAGTGGAAGTTTTTGATTCTCTCAGTAGTAAAACATTTAGACATTCTATGTTATCATTTATAGTACAAAGAAGTAAACAACAAATTACATTTAAAAAATAATTAAACCGAGAGTTTTTTCCACTCATATTAAAAGAAAGTTATTGATCAAAGGTAGAAGTTCTTTTAATTTCAAAAGCATTAAAAAACTTGGGAATTTATTTACACTTAACATTTTCTTTAACTAAATATAAGAGATATTTATATAAATACACTGTTTTGGTCTAAAGCATATGTAATTACTGAAACAAAATATGCATTAAAGATTATCTCCAAATATTTCAGGACAGTGCAGTCTGAGAGGTTCATATCTACACATTTCATAAATTAACACACAACCATGAATCAATATCAGAAAAAAGAGATATATACACAACCAAATGCAAAAGCTAAATGTATAAAGCTCACACAATAATACTAACATACATATACAGTACAAATAACCAGCAATAACAGCATTAAGCAACAATTATAGTTACAAACCACAGCAAGCATAGTCAAAAATGAATCATAATGATAATCCACATGCATAGTAAAAAAAAAGTTTTGGTGAATAAACAGGAACATTAAAACCTATAATAAAGTTAAAAAATGCAAAAAAAGTAACACCAAATTCAAAGTGCATAATACAAGAACAAAAACGAAAAAAAAATTAAGGAATTTTCTTTTATAAGAAATTATAGAAATATATTGGTGCTAAAAAGTTAGTATGCTGGTGTGAATAAATAAAACAAGTCACAAATAAAAATTACTTTGAAAAAAAGCAACTCAAACAAGCATTGAGAATCAAACCACATATAAAAGCAACTGAATCAGCTCGTTAATAATCTGCTTTCAAACAAAATTATTTATCTGCAGCAGAAGTTAAACTTTAGCTTTTGTAATCAGAAAAGCAGGACATCTTACATCACTGCTAGATCGATCTTTCCTTCGTAACATATTTCCTTTTCTTGCAACTGTGCTAAAAATTTTCTCCAGCTAAAAATGCACAAAACTATAAGTTAACCTGAAGAATAAGTTTATAAAGAGCTATATTCTTGTTTTTCAATTATATATATATATAACTTGAAAATTACAAAAAGTGTAATAATTAGACAATCGTTAAACAACAAAATTGTTAATTAAAATAAGCACCATAATTATTTGAAACAATCACCAAAAACAAGAATGTATATAAAAAACTTATTAACTCTAATATTGATAATATAACACAAATCCTTACCACAAGGAATCACAGGAAAAGGTTTCACCAATGTTGCTTTATGATTAATTGTCCAAAAACTTAGACCATTTTATGCATTACCACTAATTTCTTTTAAAAATTATCATTTGTTGAATAAAACATCAATTAACTTGGATCATTCGATTGAGAGGAGGAAGTCGTCATGTCGATTCTAGAGAAACTTGCCAAGATCTCTAAAATGGAAGTAGATCCATCTGATAAAAATCAATCGCCATGCTTTCAACGTCATCAGATTTTGAAAAAGATAGAAATAGAGAAGATGACTCTCAAAACGTTCAAGGAGCTTCACCAAAAATATCAAAATTCCGATCCAAGTCTTACTGAGACTACTAATGATGCAGCTGTTGAACATCAACTGAAATTGGATGCCTTGGTGAGTGAGCGTGATTCTCTCCCCGAATGCCAAACTTTTAATTGCCAGTTCTGCCCAAAAAGCATTCACACCACTCCGGTAATTGTGAATACCCCAGTTAATAATAATAATGTTGTTACCCAGGATAAAATAGACAATAGTGCATCTAAAACTACCCTTAAGTCAAATTCAAATAAAATTAATAATAATAAAAATAAAAAAGTTTAATAAGCGTAAGCTTAAAAGATTCCATGGAGGACTTTGTCTTCCCTACGAAAACTGCCAGACCTGCTTCTCCTTCAATCAGCGAGCCAGTCGCAATAACCAACAGTTTTTCTAATCTTGAGGAAGATAAAAACCAAGAAGTAGAAGAAGAAGCGAAAATAGCAGTCGTCCCCAAACCCAGGCCCCCACAACCCATTCATCTTAAAATTACAGAAAACTTTCGAAATCAAATGAAATTAATTTACCAAAATTTTCCGGATATTACTAGCAAAAATTCAGGCAAATTTATCAAACTCTTCACTAAAGATGTCGAGGAAAAACGTAGTTTAACCCATTACCTTGAATCCGATAAAGATTTCGAATATTTTTGCATTAAACCTAAATTAGAAAAACCCATCAAAGTCGTCATCAAAGGACTTCCCATTTTTACTAAAACCCTAGAAATTCATTCTGACCTAGAGGAAGAAGGATTTACAGTTGAAAAAAAGTCTCTCAATTAATTTCTAAAAAACATAAAGGCCCCCTCCCATTTTCCAAATTACTTTACCGAGAAACGCCAATAATTTAAAAATTTTTGACCTCAAAACTCTTGGATACTTGCAAGTTCGCGTCGAGGGATTCCTCGTCAGAGGAATTACTCAATGCTTTAATTGCAATAATTTTTTCCACACTGCAAGTGACTGTCATCTTAAACCAAGATGTTTAAAATGCGGCAAAGATCACCCCACAAAACAGTGTCAGATTAAGGAGAGGCAGGAAAATCCATTTTGCATAAATTGTCAGGAATATGGCCATTCGGCCTGTTATACAAAATGTCCTCACTTTCCCAAACCCAGAAAGGGTTCGCCCTTACCAAAAACGCCGACTTTCAATAATAATAAGTACAAAGAAGGAGTTTCTTTTGCTAACATTGTTAGCGGAATAAACTCCCCTCCCCTTTCTACCCCAAACGAAAATGACAATTTACAATCAAATGAAAATAAAAATAGCAAGGAAAACCATGGAATCAATAAGGAAGAAACATCTGACCTGGCTCAAGTAATTGAGCTAATCAATTTAATTTCTATTATTCTTAAAAAATCCCCTGAAATAATTCAAATTCTCAAAAATCTTAAAAGTACTAAAGTTGAAACTGCTCAAACTTATCTTCTTGTTGAAGCTCTGCTTAACAAGAATTAACTTTCATTTCCCCTTTAATTTAACTTTTTATCTCCCCCCTTTAACTTTCCATATTTTAATTAAATGCAATGATTTTATTCCATCTCCATCGAATATTTTTCCTAAAACCTTTACTTCATTCTAACTTCTCGAATCCATGCTCACTCCCAACATTCAACCATTGGAAGACTCGGTTCTCCCTGTCTGCTCCTATTATCTCATTGGCTCTTGCCTCCGAAACTCCGCCCACCACCAGCCGCCAGGTCGCAACACCAAGCCAACCAAATACCAGATAGAGGATGGAGGGATTAGACCTAATCCCGTTTCCTTATACATGGCTAACATCCGGCTAACATCCGGCTAAAACATCAATTAAATAAAACATACACAATGTCAAATTTCTTTAAATGAAGACATTTTTTTAATGATTGTTTATCAATGTTGCACACTAGGAGACAATACAAAGGCAACCAGCATAAGACCTAGTACCTTTGAACCTCTGGCAAATAACGAGAGCAACACCCGAGTTAGCCCTCTAATATCCAAACTTTAATTGTTTTCCAGGAGTTAGCATATTATTTTCATAAGTCCTAATCTGCATAATATATAATATCCAATTTTTGAAGTTCTTACTCGTAAAAAAATAAGAGGTATTAAAAATATTTTGAAAAAAATACTAAAATGCTTCTAATGATACTTAAAAGGCAATATTAATACTTATTAAATATCAATTACTTGCATAGAATTGGAAGTTTTTTATACACTTCAACCAAAAGATAAGTAACACAATATACACTAAATTTCGATTTTAAAAAAAAAGGTAAAAGATTCTTCGTTTTTTAACTCCTTCATGACCGCCGATAGGAGAAATAAGTGTTTCCCCAGGCCCGCACGTTCCGAAAGTATACGCACGCACGGGACCGGGCGAATTTCCCAGCTAAATCCAATTTCATTTCAAAATTCGTATAAAATCTTTAAAGCAATCAAATACACAAAAATTTACAATTTACTATCATTGATGATATCTGAATATACAGTACAATAATTTTCGCTATATTTAAAAAAAAAACAATTGCGAATTTTAAAGAATGTTTTCATTTCAATAAAAAAAAAGTACTTTCGCCATGATTACTAAAATAAAATAGAAGCAAAACTTACAAAATACTATCTGGTAATTCAAAAAGACAAATTTACTCTCACATAACTTATTTAAAAGATTTGTAGCAAATCACAACAACTGCTAATATATCGTATTTTTTTATTTTTAATTAATCTTATATTGCTCATTACTTTCTGTTCTTACGGTTAAGGTAATTCTGGTTGCGATAGCAACGAAAAATAATCGTCTGTTCGTATTGAATTAAAAACGAGTCAGTAAGAACAAACGAATCTTCATCGTTAAAAATGAGGAGTCGTGTTTGTTCGATGAAGATATGATTTTTAAACGCTTTTGAGTATTAAAATTATTATTGTAAATACGAACCAAAAATAAAATATACAAACTAAAACTATTATTATAAATGTCTGATGCCCAATAAATTAATAAGCTTCATATCTTTTTCCAACTTAGTCAAAATATAGACAGAAATCCAGAGCGCAATAGATCACGAACCTTTAAATGCCCAATTCTCACGAAAAACTTAAACATGTACAGTTTTTTTTTAATCAAAAATATACCGGATTGAATTTTTAAAAAACATGAAATTAAAAAAACAAAACATTTACATAATCATGTAAACTAAAAATCAATTTAAAATCATAGCAATGTCTTCTATAGTCTTTTATGCAGAAAGAATGTGTGAATACAGAGTTTATTTAAAATTCTTAAAATTAACATAAACTTATTTAACATTGTATGTTTCATTATGAAACACAGAAACATTTAAAAATTAATTAAAGTACACAATCCAATGGCATTTATCCTTTCCTTTAACTATAAGTAATAGAAAATTCTGTTATATCTTAGACCCATTCAGTACTGACAAAACAGAACAAAATACAAGGGACTTTCTGAAAGTAATTTTTTTTTTAAGAATAGATGATATACCTGGTGAAACAAACAATCACCATTAATCCCACTGCTCATTCAAAGAACGAGCATCAACATGGGAGAAATGACACATGCACAGAGCATCAAAGAAGAGAGAGTAGCAGCAGACAGGCATGCCTTAGGTTTTATTCATATACAAATCCTGATGATAGAGAGACTTGCTGAGATTATGGTTTCCAATAAAAATACAAGCCATTATCTGGTATAAATCAGTATGGGGAATAGTGTGCCCATCATCCGTGAATGCCTACAAACTGTGTATGCTGAAAACGTCATCTTGTGAAATTATTGGTAGCTAGTGTTGCATGTTCAGTGAAAGAATGCAGAGTGTAGAGGCTGAAAGTCACAGTGGGTATCCCTCCACATCCACAAATGAAAACAACCTTGCTATATTATATGACATGGTGTTAGCGGACATGCACAGGATGGTGTGTACACATTGCATGTTGGTCATGCTCAGATCCATCACATGCTCCCTGTGTTGGATTTGAGAAAACTGTATGCAAGATGGATGCCGAGAAACCTGACCCCAGATAACAAGACTGCGAAAATGGAAATCAGCTTTGATTACATGATGTGAGAGAGAAATGTGTTCCTGTTCAGAATCATCACACGCAATGAGATATATGTGCACCACTTTACCCCAGAAATTATGGCTGTATCAAAGACATGGAAACATCCTAGTTCACCAGTGAGGAAAAAATTCACCATCAACAAAGAAAGGCCATGCTAGTGTTCTATGAGGAGAATGGTGAAATTCTCCATGATTTCCTTCATGAAGGGATCATCAATGTGGAAAGAAAGCTAATACAACACTGTAACCAAAATCAGGTCTGCCATTCGACCAAAGAAAACTGTTCTCTCAAGTGAAGGTGTGAAAATGTAAAATCCCACACAGCAAGGCTCACACAAGATCAAATTGATCATTTGAAACGGAATAGATTGGATCACCCAGTCAACAACCTCGATCTTGCCCCGTAGAACTTTCACCTGTTTCCTGCATTGAAAGCAGCATGTTAGGTTGTCATTTCCAAAACAATGCTGAGGTTGAGCAGGCTGAGTGACAATTCCTTGAATTGGATGACATCCATGTTTTACCAGAGTAATTTCTTCAAAAAATGATTGCACACTATGACATATGTCTCAATGTACAATGCAACTATGTCCAAACATAGTGCAAAATGAATTGTTCACGGTTATTTTTTATGTCAATTGTTTCCATGTGAAAAAAAATGATGACAACGAAAATTACTTTCAGAACGTCCCTAGTATTTCATGTAAGGATTCTAAATTTAATCATGTTTTTCAATAATTCGACAAATACTTTGTAGCAAAGGAATGAATGGTTCAGGACTGTAATAACACTTATCTGTATAACTACTCTTCTAAACATGAAATAAAATACAATATCAAATATCATGTATTAATTAATTAAACGAAAAAAGCAATTCATAGTGGGGAAATAATATAATTCTGTGTAAATGAATGTGAGTGGTATTTTCGATGATTTAATAAAATGAGAGAAATTTACATGAAAATATTAAGTATACATATCTCGATAAACATTGGTTGATTATTTATTACTGCCACATCCACAAGCGACACAAAGGCTATCAGGGACAAATCTTATAATTATGAACCATAGTTAAGGGATGAAGACAATACATGAACTGGCACCACAATTTCCAAGCCTCCACTCAACCAATGAGCCAACAGGTTTAAAGTGCATCAGCACATCTGTATGGCAGGTTATTAGTGGTACCAGGAATCAAATAACTTGAAAGAAACTCTACCAGCCATGGGCTAATGACAATGACCACTTGGATAACGCCATCACAAAATTCAACATTGAAACAAAAACAAATGAACATTTATTTTAAAATGTTGCCCTCAATTCTTAAAAATTCTAAAAACGTCAGTGTAAATTTAAGATAAAAAAAAAATTAAACATCTAGATGTTAATCATTATTCATAAAAGAAAATGCATAAAAATAAAAGTGAAGAATTTTCTCAAAAAGTTTCTCATAAAGGTTAGCCAAAAGAAGATTGTTGAAAAAAAAAAAAAAAATAAAGAAAAAAATAATTCATTTGCAACAAAGTTATTAAATACACTGTTCTGGAAAAATTCGATTTATTGCATACATTTTGAGTATAACTTACATCTCAAATATAGTTAGTCAAATAAATGTAAAGTACCTTTAGAAAATAAAAAAATATACTATGACATCTTTAATAAAATAAATTTTGTGAATTCTCAACAGATTAAAGTGCCCCTTTTAGAGCACAATAATTATTTCTTAAGAAACTCTTCATTAATAACAAAAATCAATTTTTTAAAATTCTACTTTAGATAACATCTGAATATTTAAGGTTTATCTATATATGAATAATAAACATTTCTTACTCAACAAATAATTGTGAATGAACTTGGATTTTAAGCCATCATATTGTCCAGAGATTTGTTATTTTAAATTAAAAAGGACTTTCAGAATGTTAATTATATTTTCTACTTTACTGCAACATAAAATATTAAACATGTTAGATAGTTTATAAAATCTAATTAATGTTTTTCCAATTTCCATGCTGTGATCTCGGATTCGAGTCTCGGATCCGATCTGTGGACGTTTAGTCATCTGCAGTTGGCAACTCCTTAAATGCAAATGAGGACGCATTATAAATATACAACTGTAAAAGACGAAGGAGATATGGATGTTTTTGTGTTCGAGTGACACGCGTATCCACGAGCTCGGGTCCGAATGATTTTTTTCTTTAAATGCTTTTAAATTGAAGTATATTTTTACTACAATAGATAGTAAATGTTTTTGATCCTGAATAAACTACTTTTGAAAACTTGATCTCGTAATCAGACCTGCCACGCGTCTATAAATACTCTCGAAGAGAACATCTAGTTTATGGGCCCTCTCTGAGGTGCAGTACTTACAGTGCAGTTATCCAGTTCAAATTTCTTAATCCGGTCTGAGTTAGCTGATTGTTAGAATAGTATTGAAAATTTGGAAGGGATGGAGAATAATAAAATTCCAGTTTTGACTCCAAATAACTGGAATAGATGGAAGCGTGACATGCAAGTCATACTTATGCATTATGGATACTGGCAATTTATCATAAAGACTGAACCAATGGATTCGGCTGTGGGGACAACCTACAAAGAAAAAAGTATGACTTTCAACTAAGAAAAGATGGATCTTTTAACTGTCATCTATACAAACGTCAGTCTTGATCTCAAAAATCTTATTTCGGATACAACTGATAGTGCAGAAGCATGAAAGATATTAAAAGATCATTTCGAACCGATGACAAGGGCATGAGTAATCCAGCTTCTAGATGAATTTTTTGGCACCAAGTATCAACTAGGAGAGGATGTTGGCATTTACCTATGTCGGGTAAAGACGGAAGTAGCTAGGCTACAAGAAGCGGGTCATAAAGTGGACGACCTTTACCTAGGATTCCAGATAAATAGATATCTTCCTGAAGAATTCCGATCTACAGATGAAAAGACGAGGAATTTACTGCCGGCAAGATAGAAGCGGAACTCATACTTGAAGCCAACCGATTACAGCTTATGAAACAAGATCTACAGACTGTTTTCCTTAACAATGCTTCAAACTATAAGAAATCAAGTGCAGTTTCTGACCACGTGGATGCAGATTCTGGAGATGTCAGTGGTAATAAATGGTACCAGAAAGATGACGGTAAGGTATTTGTTAAACATAAATGTGTTACAAATAGGACTGTTAAGAAAATAGGTCCTTGTTTTCTGTGCAAAAAGAATGGTCAGCTTAAAGTAAATTGTAAGGATAAGAATATTCATCAAAAGTCTCTTAACGAAAATTTTAATTCAGAATTTAGGATAAAACTAAAGTTTAGCGAGGCAGAATGCAGCTTAATAGGACAAAATGCCCAGTTAGAAACAAGTTGTAACTTATCTGAGGAAATCTTTGATAAAGGAGTTTGGGTAATATATACGGCTGCAATGAGCCATATTTGTAATGATAAAAGCTTATTTTTAGATATTAGGCCAGTTACGAATATGCAAATGTTGTTTGCTATAGACAACAGAGATTTCCAGTAGAAGAGATTGGAACAATAAGGTTTATAGTTAAAACTAAAGATTCCTTTAAAGAAATAACTTTGTCCGACGTTTTATATAATCCAAAATTGAAGAGAAATTTGATGTCTGGTTCTAGGTTGGAAAAGAAAGGTGCGCACTTTGTGAGTTCTAAGGGTAAAATTCATGTTTCTGATAAAGATTGGAACAAGTTGTTCTCGGCTGAATGCTGTGATAATTTATATTACTTTAAACCTACGCAGTATGTTACCACAAAGCCTAAAGAGCGAAATTCTGTTAGTAATATAATCAGCAAAACAAAGAGTGAATCAATAAAAACTTGGCATAAATGATTTTGCTATATTAACAAAGAATACCTTGTGAAAACTAGCAAGTATAGTAGTGTGAGAGGTTTCCCAAGTTTAAAAGATGATAAATCTCATTGTATTCCGTGCAAATTAGCCACACACACACACACACAAATCTAGACAAGTTTCATTTAAAAAGACGGGAACATCAGATCAAAACGCCCATTGGAGTTGCTGCACATGGACTTAAGTGGACCAATGCCAGTATTGAGCCAAGGGGAAAATAAATATTTCTTTACAATGGACGATTATTCCATGTAAGTTATGGTATTTCCAATTAAGAGAAAGTTTGATGTATTTCAAAAGTTCTCGAGATTTTAGAGACGCACAGAGCCCTTTCTAGGTAGAAAAATATTCTCGGTGAAGACTGATGAGGGACTAGAATTCTGTAATAAAGATATGGACTATTTTTTAGAACAACATGGTATTAATTGTGAGAAAACAAACTCGTATATGCCTGAACAAAATGGTGTTGCAGAAAGGTATAATTTTTTTTTTTTAACAGCTTTAGATGGAGTTAAAACCTTACTAAAATCTAGTGGTGTAACACAAAAATTTTGGGGCGAAGCTTTACTTTGCTTCACATATACTTGGAATAGGATTTTCTGCAAAGACTGTAATAAAACTCCTTTCGAAAAATATTCGGGTAAAAAACTATCAGTATCTCATCTTAAACCTTTTGGCTGTTTAGCATATGTTGGTAAGCCAAAACAAATTAAAAAGAAATTGGATATGCGAACCAAAATAGGTAATATGATGGGTTATGCAATGCATACAAAGGATTATTGGTTATGGTTGATAGATGAAAATAAATTAATTGAAACCATTAATATACGGTTCAATGAGAGTACTAAAGCTATTGACGAAAGTCAAAATAATAACTGCACCATCTTAAACTACTCGGATGATGAAGACAATTTTGATAAGTTAATAGATTCATTACCTGAACGCTTAATTTCTGAAACCAGTTTAGAATCTCCTTCACCATCCCGTAATGAAACTAGCGCATCGATTTATAGTAGCTTAATCTCATGTACCGAGATTAAGAGGATTCGAAAAATAGGATGAGAAGTAACTGAAGCAGGTGTTTATTATGGTATAGAAGATAAAGCCACCCGTTTAAGATCATTTAACGAAATAGAACGGTATTGTAAAGATAAAAAAAATTCATTTTGATAAGAATTTGTTTGATTTTAGTGAGGAAAATACAAAATCCGAAAAAATTAAAAGATAGCGCTGAAGGTCAGCATGAAGCTAATGTAATTGATGTAAGAATCCCTACATGTTATCAATAGGCAATTAGATCTAGAGAAACACCTGAATGGTGTGCAGCAATGAATAGGGAAAACAACGTAATAATCAAACATGAAGTTTGGGATTTAGTCAGAGGCATAGCTACCACTGTATCAGCCGTATCAATGATACAGGGCTCCAACATGTGTAACTACAGGCCCATTAACAAGGGTTCCATATTTAAAAAAGGGCCTCCTCAGAGCTAGCTCTGCCAGTGGATTTAGTTGATCCTCCTGAAAATGCAAAAGTGTTGAGAAACTATTGGGTTTATACTTTTAAATGTGATGTAAATAAAAGAGTGGTTAGATTCAAGGCCCAGTTAGCAGCACAGGGTAATACCCTATTAAAAGGAGAGTAATTCTGTTGTTTTATGTGGACAACATAATAATTTTTGGTAAAGAAATTAAAAATATAGATTTTGTAATAAACTTACTGCATAAAAATTTGGATCTAAAAGTATTATGTAGAACAAAGAAACTTTTAGGGATAGAGTTATAGGAAAAAGGAAATTGCTGGTTTATACATCAAAAGTCTTATATTGAGAAAGTTTGTAAAACTTATGTGAAATATAAATTTCCAGTTTTAGTTCCCTACCCATACCAAAGGGTCAAGATTTTTTAAAACTTGATTCACCAAAGACTAGAGATGAATTGTTAAATTTTCCATATAAGCTCTTTAGCATTTATTGCTTTTCAGAAAAGACCATATATCATGTATGCAGTAAATATCTTGTCTCAGTTTCAATCCAACCCTGGTATAAAAAAAAAAAACATTGGATTGTTTATTGAAATTATTGGGGTACTTGAAATACACACAGAATATTACATGCTGGAACTTTCAAAAGTTAAATCTATAAAGTTAAGATGTTATTCAGATTTGGATTTTGTGACAAACAGAGATGATAGAGTATGAATGGGAGGTTTCATAACCTTTATTGGCGAAACTCCCATTTTGTGGCGAATTTTTAAACAAAAATCAGCTAGCTTATCAACTATGGAAGCAGAGTATGTTGCACTTACAGAAGCAACAAAGGAATTTATGGGTTAAGAACGTATTGAATATTAAGGCTTGAATTAAAAGGTAAATGAAAATGTAATTTTTTGTGATAATCAAGCTACCATTAATTTCTCGAATTCCCTCGTTGAGAACTATAGGATAAAGCATATTGACGTCCCCTATCATTTTTTGAGAAATTTAATTCATGACAATATATTTAAAATTCAATAAGTTAACACTAAATTTAACTTGGCAGTCATACTCACTCACTAAACCTTTGGTTAAGGATAAATTATTTAAATTTCGTAGAAACATTTTTTCATATTTAAGTTAAATGGAATGTTGTCTTTTTAGTAATGATTATAATTTGTAAATTACAAAGCTGTTAAGGCTAAGAGTATTTTCTATAATCAAATTGTATAATTGATTCTCTGTAATTGATGATGGTGCGGAAATTATAAAAAGGGGGGCACTTGTTAGATAGTTTATAAAAACTAATTAATGTTTTTCCAATTTTCGTGCTGTGATCTCGGATTCAAGTCTCGAATACGGTTTGGACCCAATCCGTGGACGTTTAGTCATCTGCAGTTTGCAATACCTTAAATGTAAATGAGGACGTGTTATAAATATACAATTGCAGATGACGAAGGAGATATAGATATTTTTGTGTTCAAGTGACACGCGTGTCCTCGAGATCGGGTTCAAATGATATTTTTCTTTAAATGCTTTTAAATTGAAGTATATTTTTACTACAATAGATAGTAAATGTTTTTGATCCTGAATAAACTACTTTTGAAAACTTGATCTCGTAATTAGACCTGCCACGTCTGTGAATACTCTCAAAGAGAACAAAACATTACATACATAAAATGACATTTATTAGACATTTCATCAAAATGATAAACAATTTTGTAAATTTAACAAAAGATTCTATACATTTTTTTCAATTCCAATTCTTAAAATTTCTGTTCAATAAATATTTTAAGAGCAAAAACTGATTTGTAAAAGTTAGAGAATTAAACTCATACAAAAGAAAATCCATGTATAACCAATGAAAAGAAATTCGTAATTATTCAATAAAAATTGAGGGAAAAATCTTATGATATATATATAACTCAATTAAAAAAAAATCAAATATATAACAATTAGAAAGGGAAAAAATAGAAATGCTTAGATTCAAATACCACATAACTCTTAAAAATGTATAAAACAGAAAATGTTTTAAGTAAAACAGTTTTCAGAACTAAACTACTTACAACTGCAGGAGAAACACCAGAATAAAGTCCTATGCTTTCAGCAGTTCTTTTAAAAAAGGATTTTACTAAAAGGTGTAGGACCTAAGAAAGTAATGTGCTCAAAATAATAAAAAAGAACTTAAGGCATTCAGTAAAAAGCATT
The DNA here is from genome assembly GCA_019973935.1 of Trichonephila clavipes. NCBI lineage: Eukaryota > Metazoa > Arthropoda > Arachnida > Araneae > Nephilidae > Trichonephila > Trichonephila clavipes. The sequence continues at coordinate 36,473 of BMAU01019605.1, read as the reverse complement.
ACAATATTTTTCAAAAGTAACCAAAACTATAAAATAAAATACATATAATATAACAAGCAAAAATGCTGCAGAGAAAAAATTTGCATGCTACTTTAATTTTAAAAAAATAAATGTGCACAAAAATTAATAGTTTTAATTTATTTTAAATATTATCTGTAAGTTTGCGAAATCATTAAAATATATTTAAGCTTTAACTAAATGCTTCTTCCTTGCTCAGTGTAATTCAGGTTCATAAATAAATTGAGATTAAAATTAGTTTTTAAAATAGAAAGTTACTATTTTCTATAATGATGAAATTACACATACCATTATACATTATTTTGCAAGATATCATTTCTCAGTTTGATAAATACAAGATTAAAATTAAAACATTTAAGCACATGCATTACCACAAGGAATTCTTTTTTATCCACTCTTTGATTTCCATCTGTATCAAACATGTTAAAAGCAATTCGGAAACCTGATTGTGGCTCTAAAAGTGAAAAGACATACCAATATAAATTTTATTAATAGAGTTAGACAAGAGTATATGCAAAGGTAATCACAAAAATAAATTAAATATTTTTTTCTCGTTAATATTGATTAAACTACAATCAACCGAAAGGGTTACAAAAATTCCATTTAATAAAAATGATTCTTCATCAGATTGAGAAGTATACATATTCTTGACGGGGGAGGGGCCAAAAAATGGTATTCCTTAATCCAAAGCCCAGTTTACATGAAAACCCGCAAAATACCAGCAACTTCGAAATGCGGATGAAAGCCGGGATTATACCGGGATATTTTTTCAACCCGTTTACATAAGATTCTGGTGATTGGTTGATAGATTCATGTGATTATAAAATGTAACCATGGAAACAAATAGAATTCTTAGCGCGATTATCATGAAGAGGACACGTGATTAATTTTTCGTTTTTTTATCGCCAAACATTTCTTTGTTTACTGTTTTTTATGCTCTTGCGCATTTACATTATACCCGCTAAAATTTCATATTTGACTATACGTGGTTGCTCGATTACAGTAAAAGATGTCGATTGTCGGAAAAAAATCCTTTAATATCCCAGTAAAAATTTGAGTGTTTTGTAAACTTGGGTAAGAATGACATTTGTTTTCAATACCAACCATTTAGAAATGGTCACCACTAAAAACCGAACTCCCTTTTTACTATTTTTGTGCTCACATGAGAAACTTCTAAGCAGATCGAATCGGCCACTGGTCCGATAAATTTTGAAAAATTGCCAGTTTGGCACGATTTTGTGTGTTGTGTTTAAGAGTAGAAACCCTACGATTTGGCAAGAAAAAACTTGGCGGGATAAGTGGCCGAACAATCCAATCGGACTTTCGATAGATGTCTACAGGAATGGAAATTTTTGTTTATTTTAAATTAAATTATATAGAGAACATACATAAAAAGATAAAGTATATTTATTTAGCTTAAATTTTATTTGTTTTACACATCTTCAGAGTAGTTAAAAGAGATATTTTTGTATTTAATTATCTAAAATAAGAACACAAAAATCTGATATGTAATCATACATGTCATATTAAAACAAGTATATATATATGTCATGATTTTGAAGACAGAATCAGATTAAAGTTTTAAAAAGGAAGACCTTCATTCTATCATTTCTACATCTGTTCTGACACTGAGAGCAGGGAGAAAAAAAGCATGCCATGGTGGTAGTGGTTTCAAGTGGATAACACTTGAAAAACATGTGGTAAGTATCGCGGATTTGAAAGTTAATGCTGACATATGTTGACTATTAAATCTAACGATCTGAAATTAGACATGTTTATTGGCTAGGCCATATGTTCGGAAGAAATAAATGGGTGATTAGTTTGATACTTGAATATGGGAACTGAGAAAGATGAGTCAAGTGCTAGATAGGGAATTTAATTTTTAATCTAGTTTAATTATCCTTACTTCCCAATTTTAAAAGGGAGTCATGGCGTGGTTTTTTCTCTCTTTACAAACTTAATCAATTTTCAACAAACACAAAAAAAATACATAACATTAGAAATACACACAGTAGAAATATTTAAGTAATAGTAATACTAAAATCAAAATACAATACAATAAACGAAACTATAACAACAAACACAGTAATGACATTTCCAAAATATTAATTGATAAAAATGAATTTCCATAAATATATTATTGAAGATTAGTTTGTTCAAATCTATTCGACATCTAGAACAAGAGCTCGCGTTTCCTCCTATTCCTTCATAATAATAGATTTGTATTATAGCTAGTAGATATTGTTTTCAAAAAAAATTTTATGTTGGAAAATAATATATCAAACAATAAGATAGTAAATATAAAAATATATGATATGATATAAATGTTAAAATAATAATTTTGAATAAAAATCTACTCTGGCGCCATCGTAGTAATACCTTATATTGTTACACACATTTTGCATACATGAAATACATTTTTTAAAATGATAAAAAAAATATACACTAATAAAATGAAATTATTAATATGACAACGGTGTACAACACACAACTGATATGTGCGCTATTCAACACAATAAACAATATCTTATTTCATATGCATTATAAAATATAAAAATTATAAGAATATAGAAATATAAAAATTATAAGAATATAAGAATTCTTTTTCATTATTTTTGAGTCGGAAAGTGGACTCCCTTCAATAACCACTTTTAGTATTTATGAAATTTTCTCAATATATATATATATATATATATATATATATATATATATATATATTCATTGTAACTTAACAATATTGCATACAATATTTTGAATCTTTCTGTAACCTTCTAAAAATTTGTTTCATAGACAAAATTTCTTGAGTTTTTCTTACATCACACATTCACTAATATAAACTGTATCACATTACTTAATTTTGAATACATCTCTCTGAGAAATCTGCGTGATCAAATCACAGATGTTCAGGGATGCTAATAAGAAACAATGAGAGGTGTACATATCAAACTAAACATGTTTGTCCTCTTATTGTTTCGAGACATATACAAAGTTATAATGATTGGTATTCTCCCTTATCCACTGTATAATATCCAAAAATAAGCTTCAAGTTATTAAATTAATTTTAATTTTAGATAAGGAAAATTTTAAGAAATAGTAAGTCCTGATATATGGCCGGTATATCAAAACACACAATTTCTAAATAAAAAAATTAAATGACATGCAATAAGATTACTGCTGAATAAAATAATTAACAAAACAATTAAATTCAGTGGAGAAAAAAGAATGCAAGTGACTTTACTTTTGTTTCTTCTCAAAATCAACATCATTATATATAATATTAGTTAACCCTTAGAGTCATTTCTCTAATAACTTAATTTATATCTTTCAACTTTAAAACACCAATTTCTATCATAACTGTTAACTCATTCGACATCTTAAGATAAAATTATGAGAAGTATATTAAAATTTCTCAAAATTTTGTATGACAAAACCTATATACTTTATTTTCTCAATTAAAATATAAAGAAAATATCTCATTTAACACAACCATATTATAAAAATTAAATATCATATCAAATCATATATTCTTTTTCGCCGAAAAGTCTTGTTAAGCAGAACTCTGTTACTTCTGTATTACGTAAGAGGTTTCTTTTAGTTATTACCTTCTTCTCATTATTATGGGTATTTTGTTGAATGTAATTCAACTGAAAATTTTCAGATGGATGAAAATGTTTTAAACGAACTGAATGAACCAATTCAGTGTCAGTTTTATTAAGGGCATTGGGTCTATCAATTTCAAATAATACATCAGAACATTTTCTTAAAATGGTATAAGGGCCTGAATAAGGGGGACTTAATTTCCTTGTATTGGGGTATTGAAATTCCTCATACATTACTAAGTCACCAACCTTGAAATCAGCTTCCTGAAATTTTTTATCATATCTAATCTTATTTATTTTATAATATTGTTCGGTTCTTTCTTTGGCTAATTTTCTTGCTTCCTCTAAGGGAGGATATATTTCATTACCTTTTAGAGAAATTTCGAAAGGTAAATTACCATACATTAAGTAGGTTGGAGGGAAACCTGTTATTGTATGTGGAATTTGATTATACTGATGGGTTATTTTTTCTAGAATTTTTGTCCATGGGACTTTACTAATTTCACGCTTTAAGCGGGTAATGATGTTTTGATTTACACATTCAACCTTTCCATTGGTTTGTGGTCTGTGAGAAGTAGTTAATAATTGGGTGACATTATTATGTTTTAAAAAATGCTTAAATTTTCAAGAGGTGAATGCAGTATTTCTATCACTTAAATTTTTTTCCGGTATATGATTTTGAAAGATTTGTCTTAAACAATTTATATAAGTATCTGTTGTTGCATTTTTTGATGGGAAAGTCCAAATGTACCTAGTTGAATGATCAATAATAATGTGCAAATATTTTTTAACAGAGATGTAATAATTTAAACCACCCACACTATCTATCGATAAAAGCTCAAAGGGTTTTTCACAAAGGGGAAGTGATTGCATCAGTCCGTATTTTTTCTGATGTGACTTATTTATTTGACAAGTTTCACATAATTTCGTATATCAGTAATAATGTTTATCCAATAATATTGTGGTGATATTAATTTTAACATGGTAGCTACACCAGGATGGCCAAATTTTTTATGAGTTGTTTCCATTAATTTCACTCTTAGAGCTTTGGGTGCAATCATTTTAGCTAAGCCTTGTCTTTTAACTACAAAAACACCATCTCTCTTAAAACATTTAGGAGCTGATGTATTTTCTATATTTTGAAAATGACTTATTTCATTGATATCTAATAAAGATTCTGGGGGTGTATTAATTATATGATAAGCAATAGGATTTCTTGTTAACATATCAGCTTCAACATTAGTGCTACCTTTCTTATATTTTATATCAAAATCATACATAGAAACTTTTAAAGACCATCTAAAAAGTCTACCCGGGGGATTTTTGAAATTTTTAAGCCAAACTAATGCATTATGATCGGTATGAACTGTGAAATGAGATCCATGAAGATAGCAATGGAATTTATCTAAACTATCAATTATAGCTAAGCATTCTAATTCAGTTATTGTATAATTAATTTCATAATTTCTCAGTCGTCTCGAGTGGAATGCAATCAGATGTTGATTTCGATTGGGATTTTGTTGTCTGAGGATACATGAGATTGCAGTTTTTGATGCATCTACATAAAGATGACAGGGGTAATTTGGATTGAATATAGCTAAAATGGGCTTTGAAATTAAGCTGTCTTTAAGTTTTTGAAAAGATTGTTGACATTCTGGGGTCCAATTCCAATTTTGATTCTTTTTAAGAAGATTGTTTAAGGGCATTCTTAATTTTGCATATTGAGGAATGAATTTATAATAGACATTAATACTACCAAGAAATCTTTGTAAATCCTTTACATTTCTAGGGGGTAAAAGTTTTTTAATTATTTCGACATTTGTATTATTTGGAGTGTATGACCCTTGTTTTATTTCATATCCTAAGAAATCAATTGTATCTTTGCCAAATTTACACTTTGATAATTTTAATTTAATATTTTCTATTCCACAAATTTTAAAAATTTCCTCTAAATGTTTTGCATGTTCTTCAATTGTGTGTGTGTGTGATTCCAAAAATACTATTATATCGTCAAAATAATTTAATGCAAATTTTATTTGGTATTTATTTAAAATCTGTCTAATAGCTCTTTGAAATATAGCTGGGGAATTTTTATATCCAAAAGGCAAACGATTAAATTGAAAAAGACCGTAATTTGATGTAAATGCAAGTTTTTCAGATTCATTATCATCTAATTTAATGTGCCAATAACCACTACATAGGTCGATGGTTGAGAAAAATTTTGCATGTGTTAATTTGTCTAAAACTGCATTTATTCGGGGATTTAATCTGCAACTAATTTTGTAATAGCATTTAGCTTTCTGTAATCGATACATAATCGTGTACGAGCATTATCCTCTTTTTTAAAAGCCAATGTTATAGGGGCAGCGTAAGAACTATAAGATGGTTTTATTATTCCTGCTTTCAATAATGCATCTAATTGCTTTTTTATTTCCGTATCTTTAAAAGATCTCCTATATGGTAGATTTGCAATGGGTAATTCTGAGGTAAGTATTATTTTAGGAGAATTACATTTTAACTCACCCACATCAAACTTAATTTTAGCAAAGACATGTTTATATTTATCAATAATCACATTAATAATATCATAATCACTATTAAGAATTATTTCTATATTAAACACATTATCAGTTTTCTTAGTGGTAATTTTATTATTATTAAATTTAAGAGTTTCATTTTCTTTAATATTTTTCTTAGATTCATAATTTTTTTTAAAAATTTTCCCTCTCCCAAAAATTTTTGAAAGAGGGGAAAAAATTTTATAATCACACTAAAATTAATATTTAATTAAAAAATACTCATAGTTTTATTAGAAATTATTAAATATTTCAGTACTACATTTATTATGAGGAATTTAATACCTATAATAATTTCTCCTATTTTCAATTGTAAAATAATTGCCTCACTCACCTTAATTTCTCCATTGATGGTGGCAATTTTTGTTTTGATATACTCTACATTGTGTCCCTTGATTTGTGATATATTTTTTGGAATATTGACACTTGATCCTGTATCCAAGAGGACTTCAACTTGTTTGAAGTAGATTATTCCTGGATAATTATAAGTTCTCCTGTTCGATGAGGTTGAACTAATGTATAATTTTCTCGTGTTCTTTGACGGGGGTAGAAAGTTGGAGCATTGGGTCGCAAAACTGTCGGTCGTTGTGGGAATCGTTGGTTTCTCGGATATAGGGTCGGCCACTGAAGTGAGAAGGAAGGGTGATGATAAGAAGGTGATAGAAATTGAGGTGATACATTGCATCTTGAACCGGTTATGGCATTCGGATGTTGAGATTGATCACTTCTCCAATTCCATCCTCCATACTATTGTCTACGGGCAAATTGATTCTTATGGTGAGGTATTCTTGTCACTGGATACTTTGGATATATAATTTCATTCCGATTTGATTTTTCTTGGATATCTAAAAGTTTAATTTTTTCCTTCAGTTCCTCTATGTTGTTGCAGTGTCGTAACTAATTCTATGAATCTATTTTCTTTTAATCCTTTTATTATGTAAAATTTTTCAGCTTCCATGTTTATCCAGGATGCGATTTCTTTTATTCTGTAGAAATATTCTATGTGGGTCTCTTTTGATGTTTTTTCTGTTTTAGATAATTGAAGATGAATCTCCGCTGGATTGACTTGTGTTCCGAATTCACGTATTAAATTATTTTTTAGTTCATAAAAACTTTTAGGGATCGATTGTGATTTGACGTAAGTCTTCACAGCTCCATCTGTTAACTTGATTATAAATAGGATTTTCTGTTTCTCTGGTACATCGAAGGAATCGCACGTACTTTCAAAACTTCTAATGAATGCTTGGATGGGTATTTCCAGGTTATATTTTTGGAAAAAAGTCTGTAGATCTTCAAATCGAATATCATTTTTAATAATGGTTATAGGTTGTTTTAATTTTTCTACTGCATCTAAATTCTCTTCTTGCTTAATTTTATTTTCGTTCTTTGCTTCCATTTTTGAAGTATGACTTTCTGAAATTTTGTTAAGAGAAGAGGATGATTCTATTTCTTTGGCAGTAAGAGCGATGTTCTTTCGGGGATTACTAGCACGTTTCTATTTTTTCCGTACCATTTTTAATTCCGGCAACCCGACGTCTTCAGTATAGGAGCATACGGTGTAGTCGGAAGTTCCATCAAATTCTCCATTTTATTTATTACCGCAGTTGGCGTTCGTTTTTATATTAAAATTATTTTATAAAAAAGATAAGATTTTTAAGGTTAAAATTTGAAATCCATTCGCAGATAAAAAATCCTGCCGGCTTTAATTCTGTCATGATTTTGAAGACAGAATCAGATTAAAGTTTTAAAAAGGAAGACCTTTATTCGATCATTTCTACATCTGTTCTGACACTGAGAGCAGGGAGGAAAAAAGCATGCCATGGTGGTGGTGGTTTCAAGTGGATAACACTTGAAAAACATGTGGTAAGTATCGCGGATTTGAAGAGGGTATTTGAAAGTTAATGCTGACATATGTTGACAATTAAATCTAACAATCTGGAATTAGGCATGTTTATTGGCTAGGCCATATGTTCGGAAGAAATAAATGGGTGATTAGTTTGATACTTGAAGATGTGATTTGAGAAAGATGAGTCAAGTACTAGATAGGGAATTTAATTTTTAATCTAGTTTAATTATCCTTACATATATATAATTTATACCCCTTTCAAACATTAGAAATGGAAATTACCATTTGTAAAATTATATATAAAAAAATCATGTAACATTTGGATAGTCTGTATTCGCAGTACTATTTTAGTAAAAATATATAATATATTGAGAATTACATTCTGAGTGTGGTAAAAAATTAAGGCATTAAAATGTGTGTATTATAGAATATAAAATTGTGTGCATATATTGAATATTAAATTCCTGTTCTCTTGTACATGATCAAAATAAAAAGTAATTTTTAAATCCATAATTCTTTTACAAAAAAAATAATTATTAAATATTTGTTGGTATATATTTATTATGTGAGGATTTCTTAATGCATCTGTTTTCCAGAATTTGACTGATATAAATTTTTCTCACACAGATGTACCTTTTTTTTACTATGGATAACAAATATGCATTTATTGGTATTTGCACAGTTAAAATGTAAAATTCAATAATTTTGATAAGTTTCATATAAAGACTTTACACTTGTTATTGAAAGATCAACATTGTGTGTTAAAGAAATCTGAGCAACCCCAGCTGAAATGTATTAAGCATAATACTCTGGATTTTTTTACATAAGTATTAAAGTCTAAATGCTCATGTATATTGATATTATCCTGCTAATAAATTTAAGGCCTAAATAAATTTGTTGCATTGAGTTAGTTACAAATATTGACCCAAGAAGTGTACTTAGATCAGTTCTATGATATATATATATTTATCGGTAATTAAGATCATGAAACCCAATATGACTTTACATATAGACATTTTCTGTAGGATGTTTACTTTCTAAAAGCAATGGAAATATTCAGAATTTTAATATAACCTTTTTCAACTCTCTATTTACCCTTAAATGAATACCTTGACGTTGTTTACAATAATCTATATTCATGAAGAATTTAGTAAACAAAGGTAATTTCAAAGAATTTTTTTCAAAAATAAGTGTTTCATCAACCAAAATCACCGATATGTTTGTGTAACATATGCTTAAGGGACAAATTTGGGGTGCTTGTGTATTGTATAATATCGACCAATTTCTTCAAATAAAAAAACCGCCAAATGCTGCGATATACAGCCAATAGTAGAAACTGTCCCTGATCCCGTTTGAACACAGTAACAATAATAGTGATGTAATTGTTTTTTTTTTTAAATTAGTTATGTCTTTTTACTTGACGAAATTAGTCGGCAGTTTAATACATGTTCCAAAATTTGTGGAATGGTATGAGTACTGATTTAGCATTTCTTAGAGAAACTTTGAAGTAATTTAATATTTTGCTCATGTGTAATTTGGGAAACTGAGAAGTTTCATGAAATTTAGGAATGCCCTGGTAAAAGAATCTTGCTTACAATTAGTACACAGTGCGATTAATTTATTAATGATAAACTTTGGTAATTTATCGTATTAATAATGATCTTAATTTAGTCTTAACTTTATTATATTTTCAAACATTAAATTTCAGAGCGAGAATTCTGAATCTTTTTTTTCTGATGTTTCATCTTTCATTTTTTTAAAAGTATTTATGTAATATATAAAAGGATACTTCAGTTGCATATCAGTGATAACGAAATAACATGTCAATGCATTTCTCAAAATAAGTTTAAGTTTGGATGAACTGAAGCATATTTAAAAAAATAAAAGAAAACCCTTTGTTAATTTTATTGTGTATGTATCCATTCACCCCCTTTATTTTGATGTACTTTTAAGTATAGGCAATATGTAGATTTATTTTTTTAAATTAATGTAAGGAAAATTAGGGTGGTTTAAAAAATATATATAAGCTCTAGTATTTAATATATGTAATTTTACAGTTATGATGAACAAAGGTTTATTGTATTTTTAGGACATGAAAAAAGGTTTATCGAGATATTTTACAAAAAATATGTGTATGTATTATTATTGTCATATATACATGTATTTGTTTCTTTTATTCAACTTCTTTCTATAAGTTGCATGATTTCAGTATTCTAATTTGTTCTATGTAAATTCTGAAAGTTGACTGTATAGAAGTTGATTTTATAATTCTGCCACTTTGTAAGATCTGAAATTTCGAAATTCTTGTGATATTTCATTTAATCTAGACCCATACCATATACAATTTCTCAAAAATACTATGAAATGTTTTGTAGCTAACCTATATACAAATGTTATAGGTTTTTGCTTTCTAGTTTTTAGTATATTTCACACAGTTGGCTGACTAAGACTAGTTTTTGCCATCAATTTCTTTGAAAACAAGGGAAAACTATTTCAAATACTTTTGAAAATGTATTGTATCCAAAAAAGAGGGGAAAAAACATTAATTTGATTAAATTAATTTGGATAGTATTGAAATTAGAGTAAATAAAATTCGCAGAAACTTTGAAGAAAAAAAATGTTTTTATAATTTTTTGTTTATTATTAAGTTTTTATGTTATAAACCTAAAGTGAACATTTTAGAAATTCTGCATAATTTGACCTTTTTTTTATCTATGAAATCTTTGATTTAGGAGATAATTTTTAAAAATTTTTTTTATTGATTCATTTTTTATTTGTTTGGGTTAATGACATTTAATACTCTTTTGTAAATATTTTTAAAAATTAATACTTTTTTGTTGTAAATAAATTGCAAAAAGCCATTCATAAGATTTTTAGAGAGTTTTATTAGATATTATCAATAAGATAAAAATTGAGAAAATATATAAAATTGAGATATAATAATTGTACATGATATTATGCATGTTGAATATTGGCAGATAGATCCTTGATTTGTCCTTATAATATGTTACTTTCAGAGAGTGTGTGTGATTTATATAGCAGATCATGAAATGCTTTAATTACTTATAGTGCATTCATGTAATGTTAAAATTAAGTGTCAATAAATGATGTATATTAAAATGAGTATGATTATTAAATAAAACTGTATACAAGAAATTTTCACAAAACAATTTAATTTGTTCTACAATAAAATAATTTTATTACAAAGCCTATTTCTTTAAACATGTTTCTTAATTTATTCAAAAATGTCCAGTTAATTCATTTCTGAATGTTGGAGACTAGCATTTTTAAGAAAATTCAAACCTTTTGAAGGGTAATAATTACAAAGGAAGTCAGTGTATAAAACATACCAAATATTTTTTTTAATATTATTTCAGATACCCAAAACCTTTAAATGTTAAAAGCAATTTTATTTCCATCTCAGAATTCCTATATAATTATTAAACAAAAACTTTCATATTAACCAACTTTAATTAAAAAGCTAAATTAATTTTTGTTTGTAAAAAAGTGTGTATTTTCTTTGATGTGCAATGTTTTCATAACTTGTTCATAGTATGTTTTATAATCGTGGGATTATTTAATCCTTCGAGGAGAAAAAAGTAGTATTTAGCCTACTTTTATAAAATAATTTTGTAGGTATGTGTGTATAAAGGGATATCTTTTGGTACAGCAAATCATGGTTTGCTTTAATAACAAAAATTAAATGGTTAAGTAAAAGTGAATCAAAATTGAAGATTTTAGAAAATGAAATGTTTTTTTTAAGTTCTTATCCTCATGTATTTAAGGGAATGTTAATTTAAAACAGTTCATTCTATTGGTTATATCAACTTTCACAGTAAAAAAAAAATCAATACACCTTTATGAAGTTATTTAACTACAAGATATTACTAATTTTTTACTTCTTATATGGAAACACTCAATAAGATAAATCAGGAAAAATAACAAAAAAAATGCAATTTTATTGTGTACTTCCATAAAAATTATACTGTAATAATTTCAAATCAATCTCAAAAACTTGTCTTAAAATATATGTATCATCTTATTAAAATATTGGAAACATACATGCAGAGCATACTAAATATAAATTTATTTACATCCTTCCCTGTACCTGAATAGAATATTATTTTCATCAGAAATGGGCACTTGTAAACTTCCGAATCTTGGACAGTTCCATTAAATTATTAGTGTTATGTTGCACTAATAAATTATTAGTATCCTCTTATAAATTATTAGTATTAGTGCAAATTATCAGTATCCTCTGTTGACCAACGCGAGCACTCGACAACAGCAGCCATCTTGAATCTCTGACGCAATGCATAATGAAACTCTGCAATTTATTACCTAAGTACCTGGTCGAAAGAGGGAACGAAAAACGGACCTGCATTTCGAGCCGGCAAAATGCCGAGTCGTCGTGTAAACGGGCCCAAAGCGGATGCAATTCGGCATTTTGCCGGTATTTTTCGCCCATGTAAACGGGGACAAAGAAATCAAAATACCACTTCCCTGAATTATTACATTTAATTCACTAATTTAAGTAGTCCTGAGCAATGCAAAAATCCCAGAAAGCTTTTCTACTTTGCTACTTTCATAGATGAGAAATCAAACTTTGTTGATGCTGCATTCTTTAAATTAAAAGAAGTTAAAATGCTTTCTTGAACTTTTAACATCAACTATATAAAAAACTTGTATATTGATAACAATCATCAACATGCTAGTCATGAATATAAAAAACTAAATTCCTTTAGAATAAAGTGGCAGCATACTGTAAATTATTCATCTTCTCAGAATGGTTGTGCTGAAACAATGCATCACTCTTTCCTCGTTAGTTCATTGTATGTTAATCTTATCAAGTCTAGAATAAGAGTTCTGCGCTTAAGCTACAAATTCAGCAGTTTCTTTATGCAATCACTGCCTGATATGAAGTCCAGTAGAAAGCAAAATACCCTATTAAATCCAAGCATCTCAACACTTTTGAATAAAAAACATTTAGTATGAATAAAACCATAAAAAAAAAAAGAAAACCTGATAACAAATTTAGAGAGGATTTGTAGGGAGCTTTTCAACAGCCCTGCAAAACATCATAAAAATTCAATGGTCACATGCACAATTACCTAATCAGAAGGTATGAGCAATAGGGAACAAAAAAATACTCCGGCATGAATAACAGCCATTTCTTAAAAACTAACAAATAAAAAAAATTAAGTAATTAAACAGTTGAAAAATTGGTTGAAAGATAAAATAGTGTGATAAATGCCAAAGTTAAAAAATAATTTTTGTCACAACTTATGGAAATGCTTTGCACAAGATTAAGTGTGCAGGACTTTTAATTTTCTCAAAAAGAAAATAAAAATCAGTATTCCAGTTAATGTGCATGATGTTGGGAGTCACCACAGATTTTTGCAGATGTTCTGACAAAACTGATGCCAACTGATAGTGGAATCTGGAGATGAACTAAATAATTAAAGCTAGAGTTAGATTTATAGATGAATTTGAAAAAAGCTCTAATTATGAAAAAAAATTTAGAAGTTTAAAGTTTGCATAGCTTTACTGACATAAAGCTATGCAAAACAAATATGGACTAATTAAAAAAATGGAGATTGGAAATTAGTAAAGCAACTACAAAACAAAGTAACATGATACTGCTGGGTGCTTAGAACCAAAAACAATTCCAATGAATTATTTCAAAAGAGAAAAGATCTACTGACTGCCAGAATATTTTCTCTGCCCAAAGCAAACAATCCTGGAGCCAAAAATCTCCCACCTCCAGTTTTTCTTAAATACTCAAAAGACCATAGATTACAAATGAAAACTCTTAATGATATTTACCCCGAACTGCGCAGTAAACTCACCGGCGAATACATTAAACTGTTAACGGACACTGACGAAGAAAGGCGCGAGTTACTTCACAAACTTGATGAACTCGAATTCCAATACTTTGCAATAAAACCAAAAGCTGAAAGACCAATAAAAGTTGTTATTAAGGGGCTTCCCAGAAATTCCAACCCTAAAGATATTGAAAACGACCTTGTGGAATTAGGATATACAGTAGATAAAGTTTCACAACTTATCGGCCGAATCTCCAAACAACCTCTCCCTATATTTCTTGTATCACTACCTAGGAACATCTTTAACGCTAAAATCTTTGAACTCAAAAAAGTCAGCTTTATGAACGTCACTGTGGACGGTTACGATGGCAAAGGGGTCACCCAATGCTACTCTTGTAACCGTTTCCACCACACAGCGGAAAATTGCCACATCACGCCAAGGTGCCTAAAATGTGGTGATGCTCACCAAACGCGCGAATGTGAAATTGAACGAGTTGAAAAACCCTACTGTATAAACTGTGAAACTTATGGACATATGGCAAATTACTCTGGCTGCCCTAAATTCCCTAAACCCCGCAAAGGTTCGCAAGAAAAGACAAACACTTACACTAACACAGTAAACAGCATTGTTAGACCCGGAACCTCATACTCTCAAGCCGCAAGTGCCTCCAACTCTACTAAAACACAACAGATGGCACCACAAGTCAAGGGAAATCCTGCTGCTTTAGTAACAAACCAGGCCAATCAATCTACCTTACCGACCCCCCTTCAATCAATTTCAACAACAACGGAACGTTTGACATGAACATCATTACCCAAACGCTCCAGCAAACAATTCTAGCCCTTTCCATGCTTACCCAACATATCGGTAATGCAGTAAGTATCCCCCCACCCCCTCCACCTATAAAATCTAAGAAACCAAAAAACAAAGAACTTAAAAAAGAATTGCACGCCCTTTTCGAGGCAATTATCGATTTTGACGATGATTAGTCGAACTTTGATTGGCCTGAGTTTGTGTTCATGGAATGCAAACGGCATACTTTCTAAAATAAATGAATTTAAACTTTTTGTAGAGAAGTACTCTCCCGATATAATACTAGTTCAAGAAACAAAACTGAGACCTATACACAACATAAGAATTGCAAACTACACTTGTTACAGAAATGACCATGTTGCGGACGGACACGCTGTCGGTGGAGGTACTCTAATAATGATCAAAAACTCTATTAATCACTTTAATACGCAAACACCACAACTCCATTACACCGAAGCTACCATTGTTAAGAATAATCCTCCAAATTTCAATCCCCTCACAATTATTAGCATCTACATTCCCCCAAGTTCAGACAATAGACTCTTCACTCTCGACATTGAAAATTTAATTCAGATCAACAGTAGTAGTGTGATTTTTGGCGATTTTAATGCCACACACAACGCCTGGAACTGCTCCAATAATTCCATTCGGGGAAATCAACTTAAAAATTTTACTGACATACTCGATATAGAAATTGCATTCCCCGACACCCCGACCAGGTCCGGGAACAACTCTGCTAATACACTGGATTTCGCTCTCATTAATAACTTTCAATACCCCTACACAATTCTCTCCATACCGGAACTCTCATCCGATCATAACCCAGTCATCCTTAACTTTTCTTTTAATAAAAATATTCACAATGACAATACTAGAGCAGTTACCACCTGTTGGTCAAAATTTTCAGAGTACATTAAAAATAATATTCATATTTCGGACTTTGAAAAAATTACAAATCCAAACATCTTAGAAAACAAAATCAATTTTTTCACCGAAGCTGTCCGCTCCGCCTACGAACACGCCTCCCGACCAATCACAAACAAGAATCACACCTACACTCCACAACACATTCAAAACCTCATAAGACAGAAAAATCAAGCTAGAAAAGCATTTCAAAACACATTAAATCCCATTCACAAAACAAACTACAATAGACTACAGAAAATAATTAAAAAAGAGCTTAAAAAATTCTCGGATCAAACATGGAAAATTAAACTTGAAGCAATGAACACACAAGACAACACTCTCTGGTAGTATCAAAAATATTTCCGCAAAAAACGATCTGATATCCCATCATTAAACAATACAGCAATCGCCAATGAGCAAAAAGCAGAATTATTAGCTGTAACTTTTCAAGGTAACTTCACTGATAACATTAGACCGACAAATTTTAATACTAATATCGATGCAATAGTAACTAACACGTTAGAAAATTTCTTTTCTAACCCGCCTCCTATTCCTATCACTCCAACAGATCCAATCGAAATAATTAATTATGCCAAAAAGTTAAAAAATAATAAATCTCCAGGCGCCGACAAGATCACAAATAAAATGATTAAAAAGTTTCCTCTAAAAGCCATTGTAACTCTCACCTTCCTAATTAATAAAATTCTCAAACTTAGACATTTTCCTAATAACTGGAAAAATGCAATAATTTTCCCAATTAAAAAACCAGGCAAAAATAATCATCAACCTTCAAGCTGTAGACCTATCTGCCTTCTATCCTCCCTCAGTAAAATTACTGAGCATATTATACTTAACAGGATTAACACCTTCATTTCAGAATCTAACTTTATTAACCCAAACCAATTTGGTTTCACAAAGAGACTCTCTACATGCCACCCACCCCTAAGACTGACTGAGAAAATTGCTTCTGGGTTCCAGAGGGGCAGATCCACTGGAGCTGTTTTTCTGGATATCCAGAAAGCATTTGATCGAGTCTGGATTGGTGGACTAATTTACAAACTTATAACTAACAATTTCCCACCTGCTCTTATACACCTAATCAACTCTTATCTTACTAACAGATCATATCAAGTCCGCGTTAAAGATTCTCTCTCAAATATCTATAAAGTCAATTTAGGGGCCCTGCAAGGAAGCTTGCTTGGTCCAATTATATTTAATATATACATTAACGATATACCAACACATCCACACACAAGTCTTAACATTTATGCGGATGATACTGCCATAGCTACCACTTTCAAAAATCACAAATCCATCATCTAACATTTAAATAATCACTTAAAGCTACTAGAAACATACTTTAACACATGGAAAATTAAACTTAATGTTGAAAAAACAGTAGCAGTGCTGTTCACAAGGAAACGAAAAGCTGCAACACCGCCAACACTATACTCCACACCACTCCAATGGTCTCAAAACACAATTTACCTAGGACTCTTACTTGATAGTAAACTTACTTGGAAACAACACATATTACATGCGTGTAATAAATTCCGGAATGCTCTAAGACTAATCTACCCTCTAATTTGCCGGGATTCTACAATGACTAGAGATAATAAGGTACTTCTCTACACTGCCATTCTGCGGCCCATCTTGAGTTATGGTTGTCCTGTGTGGGGATATGCCGCTAAAAGCAACTTAAAAACTCTTGAAATTTCCCAAAATAAAACTATTCTCATGATTGTGCATGCGAATATGTACATGAGAAATGCAGATATCTACAAGGCATTAAAACTTCTGAATTTTAAAAGTTATATTCAAAAACTTGCCATAAACTTTTTTGACTCATTACCTCAAACAAATAACTATCACATCATTAATCTCGAAAATTATACTCCCCATGACAATACTAAAAGACCAAGGAGCATTCTCCTTGACTCCTATAATCCTCCCTAACATTTAATAACCTCATTTGCCTTTTGGCAAATGAACTGCTAAATTTTTTACTTTACTTTCGAATTTTTTCTTTAACTCAATCTAAATTATCTATATGTCATATACCGCTTACCCACACAGGCTACCTTCCCATTCAATTTTCTTAATTTAACTTCAGGGCAGCCAGCCAAGTGCCAGTTCACTTCTCAAATCACAAGGAACCACTACAGCTTTTTCAGGAAGAACTTTTTAACTAACTAACTTTTTAAGAACTCTACTATCAACGAAAGCCAGAGTGTCTCTCATAATTAAGGACAATTTACTTCCCCAGGCACCATTCACAGTGTGATATCTTCGATGGGAGTGAATTCCCATCTTCCGATTCACAATAGGTTTTATGTTTTCACCAGCTGGTCAAGGACAAGAACGACACCCATCGATTGTCCCTGGATTGTTATGATCAACCAGCTGGGGAGTGACCAGTGCACGTGGCCATGGGGCCATTGTTTATTGTCTGAACTCAGGGAGTGGAGACGGCAGACGGGTCGCCATAATGGACTTCGGCGCCCCTTTGACAATAGGCAAAGCGTATCTCAAAATAATCATGTCATCTTTTCTAGGGTTTTGTGAATGGAATACTAGAAACAGGTGGCGTGATGGACAAGTGTGTCCAGATGTGGACAAGGAACTATGGCGCCTTGGGCCAGACAGCTCGGGTGTGTTTTGGCGTGTTATGCGCCAATAGGAAGAAGGAGGAGGTCAAGAGAGACTTTGGTGACCTGCGAATAAGAAGGAGCGAGGGGCGTGTTGTGAACACACCCCTGGTGTTTAAAAAGGGTTCTTTTTGAGGAGACGAGAGGAGACCCGGAAAAGAAAAAAAGAGGAGGTGACCCGAAAGGAGAGGTCGAGGAAAAGAGCTCGGAAAAGACGAGGGCTGGTCGTTAGAGGAAGCAGAGAGGAGAATCCCAGAGTGTGTGTTCCGTGATGCTGACCAGGAATCCAAAACGCGGATGAGAAACAACGCCTTGCGGACTGGACCGAGACAAGCTGTGGAGTGAACGGTTTCAAAGCGGGGCTTCCATACCGACTATAGGCACGGAAACTATTAACTTTACAATCTAAGTAAAAAAAAATCAAGTTTCATATTGGAGAAAAAAATTAAAAGTATTTTTTTACTCCCACAACCTTGCCGTGATGTATTTTTTCCACGCTACCATCTGACGACGTTACAGCAAGATATAATTTGGTGGCAGCTTTGTGAGATAGGCATTTCTGTGAATAGATGCCTCGAACCCTTTATTGAGAAGAAAAAAATAAACGCCAGTCGTATGGAGTTATGCCCGCCTGATTCTCATACAACTTGTGAAAGAAATGTGTTCCATCGAATTACATGCAACAAGTGACCGGAGTGCCTTGCTCGTGCCCGTGTGTTAAAGAAGCGTGCCCACCTGAAAGGTTTCCCGGAATTCCTGTGTTTTCCTGCTTGTGAAGAGTGCCCGTGAAGTGCCTGCCTTCCGTTTTTTTTCCCGGAGAAGGATGAGGAAGATGTTTCCAGTGTTTCCACCTGCAATGTTAAGGTCAGTCTTTTTCTTTGAGTATCGTATCGGGGCAGCAATACATTATTTCTAGTTTATGTAAAATTTTGTAAGGAAAGTAATGCTAGATAAAGTTAAAAGTCTAGACTGAGAGACTACAGAAATTATTAAGTTTGTTTGAAGTGTATTGATGTGCTATGTTTGTATGTGTGTTTGTCTATTGAGTTAGGTCGTAGTATACAGTAGTATACTTGCTTCGTTAGCACAGTTTTGCGTAGTGTATTGTCATGTTACTCTGAGTATTTTTATTATTTTGTGAAATATAATTAAGTCTCAGTCTAGGGTACTGTTAGTTATGCTAGTTATGAGTATAATTTCGTGAAGTATAATTAAAGTCTAGGTTTAGTGTACGGTTAGTTACGCCGGGTAGTTGTATAAGTTTGTGTAGTACAACTAAGTATAGTGTAGTGTTGATTTGCGTTGGATATTTGAATTGTTTTAGTGACAATCGAGATTGGATTTAGTGTTGTAAATTATTGCATGATGACTTTCCTTTTAAGATTAAGAAAAGGTGATTTGCTAGAAGTAACAAGAGAATTAGGGGTAGAAGTCAACGGCGATCAAACAAGAGTAGAAATTAAGGATATGATTTTACAAAATGATAAAAATGATATGGAAACGATCAAAGCGGTGATGGAGGGAATTTTAGAAGAAAAAGAAAGGGAATTTGAGGAGCGAAGACAAATTAGGGAATTCGAGTTAGAAAGAATGAGAATTCAACTCAGAAATAAGTTAAATGAAAATAAATTGAAGGCAGGGAATAGGATTAACGATCTCGCAAATGTTTGTATTTTGTCAGGAAAACGTACCGCAGAAGTTAGTTAACCGGTTAATAAGTGTAGGCTTTTAATTAACCCGGTAGTTAATAAAAGCGTGGAGAACGCTACGTCTTGTGATTTTGAAAAGAAGAATTGTGACCCCCCAGTGAGGTGTACAAACGTTTCCCACCCATCTGAAGTAGGAAGGAAAGAATTCAACGTGAATAGGAGTAGTGATTGTGACGTGGAAATGAAAGTAGGGGTATGTGAAGGAAGGGTCAAAACTGTGGCGATGGGTGCACAGCGGGTAATAAATCTGGATAATATCGGAGATGGCTCTTTTGAATTGAAAAGAGATAAGGGAGTGGCGAACCCTGAAGGATTGATTTGTGAGAATAGCTGCGAGGAAAAATATACCCTTGAGACGTTAATGGGTTGTGAAAAGCAGTTAACAGTGAATCGGGAAAGTTTTCGAAATCATACAATAGCTAAGATAGTGGGGCAGTTAAAAGGGGGGAAAGAAAACATGTGTAAAGCAGATGTGCGGAAATGCTTGGAAGACGGGTTAGCAATGCGATTGCCTCTCTCAGAACCAAGGGTGATTTATAAGGCTAATCTAGAGACGGACAATAGGTCTAACATCGGTTCAGAATTTACTTTCGAGATAGATTTACCCGGAAAAAGATATCGCAGTACCATTTATCGTCTTAATTTAATAAAATTGTACCGTAGAAAGCCGGAATTGGAAAATTTGGTTATGAAGAATAGCTCAGAAAGAATAGATTCCCGAAACTCTCTATTCGGTAAAGCTATTTATGGATTTTGGTTTTCAGGGTAATTTAAGGAAAAGTCAATTGTATTTTAAATTACCGCCTGATCGAAGTAGCTATTTAAGGGTGATTAACGCTAAGAAGAAAGAAAGGTTTCTACCAGGTCCTGGGACGATTGTTTTAAAACAGAAGGATATTAATTTGGTTACGGGAAAGCCATTTAGAATTAAAACTTGTTGTTCATCCCAGATGTTAATTAATTCACTACGAGAGGATACAGAGTATCTTTTAGATTTAGGTGTGAACGGGATGGGGCAGTCAAACCGTACTCTGCCCGTTGTTTGGTTAGGGAGAGTGAACCGATACCCGTACCCGCGTATCAAATGTATAAAGTATGGGAATTTGAACCAGGTGACGCGAGCCGATATTTATTTTTTTTAAGAAGGGAAAGTTTGGTAGAAAAGATCAACGCGGCATCGTGGGTGACTGTATTGGATTTATGGAAGTGGTATTTTCGTCGTTCACTGCTGATGAATTATCCGAAGCACACCACATGCGTTATGCCAGTTGGCATGTACATTATTAAAAAATCGAGGTTTAAGTTTCTTTGTGCTTTTGATGAATGTAATTTAACGACTCGGATTTTGAGGTTGTTAGAGCCGATTGATGTATCGCGAATGGTCGACATAGACCTTCTGATACAAATTTGGAAAAACCGTGTAAAGAAAATAGACTTTGTGTTAAAATGGTTGAGTAGGGTTGGGTCGGAAGTCGGACCGACCAAAGGTAAATTAGAGACATGGGCAAGTTTGTTCCGTGTTGACGTAATGTAGATATAGTGAAATTCATTGAGCTACTGAGGCTTGTTAATTATATTCCCAATTAAAGTGTTTCCTCAATAACTAACGTAATGGAAGACAATACCATGAATTGTAAATAACCTGTTATGATGGTTGTGATAATGCTTGCTGATAGCCATAATTGAATTAAATTTAAAAAGTCTTAGTTTAAACTTCTTAATTTAAAAATTTGGTTTTTATGCTTTTTGCAAAGCTTGGAATTTATAAATGTTTATTTTGTTTATTTAATATCGTTGGAAACAACGTTGGAATAAGTAGATGGGAATCAGTAATACTTAGGACTGTGTACGCTCACAGATGTTTACTTCTGTAGTCATGCGCGATTAAGTGTAGATGGTTAGTAAGAGATTGGCATTTGACGCATTTTGTTTAAAAATTATAATTTAAAGGTGAAATGTAACTTTGAGAAAAAGAATCCCAGATTCGGATTTTAAGATCTAATTGTGTGAAGTGTACATTTTTTTTGAAATTTGATTAATGTATTATGTTATTTTTTGATTGTGTTTAATACCGGGATTGCTGCCCTGATCAATCTCATTGATGGGACGATCTTTATGTGTGTGATTTCTAAGAACTGAATCCAACTAGGACCAGAGCAGTCCCGTGAAATGGATCTTTTTTAGGGGGAAGGAGTTGTGATATCTTCGATGGGAGTGAATTCCCATCTTCCGATTCACAATAGGTTTTATGTTTTCACCAGCTGGTCAAGGACAAGAACGACACCCATCGATTGTCCCTGGATTGTTATGATCAACCAGCTGGGAGTGACCAGTGCACGTGGCCATGGGGCCATTGTTTATTGTCTGAACTCAGGGAGTGGAGACGGCAGACGGGTCGCCATAATGGACTTCGGCGCCCCTTTGACAATAGGCAAAGCGTATCTCAAAATAATCATGTCATCTTTTCTAGGGTTTTGTGAATGG
The DNA here is from genome assembly GCA_019973935.1 of Trichonephila clavipes. NCBI lineage: Eukaryota > Metazoa > Arthropoda > Arachnida > Araneae > Nephilidae > Trichonephila > Trichonephila clavipes. The sequence goes on along the minus strand of BMAU01019605.1, from coordinate 14,048 downwards.
AATACTAGAAACAGGTGGCGTGATGGACAAGTGTGTCCAGATGTGGACAAGGAACTATGGCGCCTTGGGCCAGACAGCTCGGGTGTGTTTTGGCGTGTTATGCGCCAATAGGAAGAAGGAGGAGGTCAAGAGAGACTTTGGTGACCTGCGAATAAGAAGGAGCGAGGGGCGTGTTGTGAACACACCCCTGGTGTTTAAAAAGGGTTCTTTTTGAGGAGACGAGAGGAGACCCGGAAAAGAAAAAAAGAGGAGGTGACCCGAAAGGAGAGGTCGAGGAAAAGAGCTCGGAAAAGACGAGGGCTGGTCGTTAGAGGAAGCAGAGAGGAGAATCCCAGAGTGTGTGTTCCGTGATGCTGACCAGGAATCCAAAACGCGGATGAGAAACAACGCCTTGCGGACTGGACCGAGACAAGCTGTGGAGTGAACGGTTTCAAAGCGGGGCTTCCATACCGGCTATAGGCACGGAAACTATTAACTTTACAATCTAACTAAAATCAAGTTTCATATTGGAGAAAAAAATTTAAAGTATTTTTTTACTCCCACAACCTTGCTGTGATGTATTTTTTCCACGCTACCATCTGACGACGTTACAACAGGTTATGATATGGGATGGAGGCTCGCTTCGCGAGCCATATGCCCAGCGACAGACAGCAACAGGAGTGCTGTATTTTTTCATTGTTAGCTTTGAATACCATCCTCATAACACACATGCAGTTTTAGCCTTTTCACAGTAGTGAACAGTAACATAAATTTCCTTCTCTCTCTATTAAGGGAAAAAATGAATGCTAGTGAATGGTGTGATATCAATGTATAAGCTATCAGAATTATATATATGTATTCTTTCCTTAGTTGACTTTACTGTGTAATTAAATGTTTACATACTGAGCCATTTTTTAATACAAAAATATTCATGTAACTAATAATTATACATATGTAAAAATTATCAATCATATATCAATAGTAAGTTTTAATAGAAAGAATAATATAAAAATACATAATGAAAATGAGACTTACTTGTTAGAACTGACAATAGAAACAAGTATTCTGTGTATGATATTATGCCTATAAAAAAATATGTTTCAATTAAAAAAGAAGATAAAGGCCGATTTTATACCCAAAATGTAAGAAAGAAGCATTTTACTACAGGACTATAAAATTATACAGTAAAAATAATATTTTCATGTTGAGGTACTTTTTGAAGAAGAAAAGCCACATGTGTGCTAAAATAAATATTTTTATGCAAACTAAGCTAATATATATGCTTTATATTCAACATCCTTTTAAAAAATATCTCCTACTTCATTCACAGATAAAGTTAATACCTGGCAGAGAATATGAAATTTTACAGAAGAAATTAGAATAAGAGTTTTTCTAAGGCATTCTATTTTTGAAATGATTGAAATTTAAAAGAAACCCCAAGAAACATTTCATTCGAATTCCAATACATTTTTTATCATGTACTTCCTCATATTAAAATGTTCTTCAATTGTAGAAAGAAGAGAAGGAGCAAATTATCTTAATTTTAAGTTATATGCGTACAAATAAATTAATTTAATTTAAGCTGTGCTTCACAAAGGGGAGTGGCTATTTACATATTAACCCTATGCCAGTGGCAAATTTCGACAAATTTTGTTTGTGCCAGAAAATATTTAGCAATTGTCTTTAGGATAACATAAAATAAGATTTAATAAATTATAAAATCTTTTGCAATAAATTCATAACACAGGGGTATACATGTAAGCACCATTAAAGCTTCGATTGGAGCCAAATTAAACTTATAAAATCTTTTATTAGTATTTAATAAAAAACAGTACGTTTCTTAATTAAGAAATATTGAAAAAAATTTTAAACGAAAATTATAACAGTAAGAAAGAATGAAATAATCTAAATTATTTTAGCATTAAGAAAAGAAATATCAAAAACATGTTGAAAAATTAAAATATTTTTCATTCCAAAATGTTCAAGATCTAATAGTGTGTGTGTGTGAAACTAATAAAAAATACTTTAAAATTTCTGAAAATAGTTTTATTTTCAGTTAATTTTTGCATGGAAAGTACTCATAATGAAGTTCAAAAATTATACTATATTAGACAAAAATAATAGTACTTACCTTTATCATGTAATGAACGGAATAAATTTGTATTGCCTTTACGCCGAGGTGGAGTACTATCATATAAAGAATGAAGCTCTTTCTTAGTAAGTATTTTTCTTTTAAGTCTGGCTGCAATAGCAAAAATAAAATCAAATAAACCTTCTATTTATATATTTTATCCAAGTTATAAACATATACACTTAAAAAAACCTCTATGCATGTATAAAATTGCATGCTAAACTATGCATGTATAAAATTTATTTGAAAAGTTATTCAAATAACTAGTACATAGAAACATACATAATATATAGTGAAATATGTTTAACACAAAAACGCTTAAGATGAATTATCGGTTAACACGAAATAATACAATGGTCCTGATAAACTAATATGTATTCACATGCATTTTTTTTCTCTTAGCAAGAAATGAAAATCGCTTAACATGAAAGGATTTACCTTCTGGGAATGAGCAAAATATGAAAAACACCAGCCATTTAATGAAATCTTAGAGTTTCTGTATTATTGGACTGTCCAACTGTATCATCAGAAGAATTCTTTGCAGTATATGATGATGAATGTACAATTATGGAAAAGACATTATGGAGTTTGTTCAAAGCTCAAAAAATATCATTAAAGCAGATTCTGCTGAAAAAATGAAAACAGTAATGCAACTCCTGTTCAAACATCATCCGAAATGAAGAATCTCATGAAAATATGCACAGTTATTTAGACACTCTTTAGAATAGTGATTGATTGATTGAATATTAACGTCGCACTGTTCAGCTACACGAGGGCTTTTGACGACAGACCACATAATTTTGAACCATGGTCAAGTGACGTGGATGACACCTGAGCTGGCACCCCCTCTCCTAACTACCACACCACACCAACGGGAGGACATTTCAGCTCTCGACAGATTTAACGTGCATCGCTGCCCTACACGGCGGGTCTTTAGTGGTACTGGGTTTGAACTCATGACAAGGCAAGCCACGGTCCAATACCTATACCACTCTGCTACCGCGGCCACCTTTCGAATAGTGAAATGAATAACAAAATGGAAGACATTGAATCATTTGCTGCTAAAAAATACAATACAAATAAAAAATATCAGATTATTTTCCTAAAACTCAATAAATGTTTTTTTAAACTTGAAAATTTTGTATTAAATTTCATTAAATTCTAGTAAATGCTTTTGTTTCATTGATTTTTATTAAAAACATGCAAATATACATTTATGTAAACAAAATGTACTTTAACAAACTTAATTTTGTTAAACGTATGTTTTTTCCCCCCCAATATCCTTTAACATGAAAAAATATTACAGTCTCCTCAGTTACGTGTTAAGCGATTTTTGCTGTATTAAGATTTTCTCAGATAATTTTCATCTCACTTCAAGTGCATTTTAGGACCCAACCAATTTGTTTAAAAGTTTGTAAGGATCCTTTTCATCAAAATAATAAAACCTATGCAACAATTATCATTAGAAGCCAATGGTAAGAGTTTAAAATTTTTTGAAAACATGAAACTGATAATCCACTGATAATCTAACTTTAAACTAAAAGAACACTAATTTAAAAGTTATTACTTCTCTTTATATTTTTTCTTTTATTTGAGAAACATACTTTATGACAATAGTTAGAAAAAATTACAAAACAGGGCAGAGGCAAATATTAACCTTATGCTAAAAAGAGTATATTTAGCAGACAATTTAATTTGAAATGAATATAATTCCTAGTTAACAAATATTAACTTTTTACTGTTTAGCCACAGAAGAACAGTTGGTATAAGACTTTTTTCTTGTATTAAAAATATGGTAAATAAAATAGTTGCAGAGCTGACTCGGAGAAGTGAAAATTTTCATATTTATTTTCTCAAAACCCTGTATATAATTCATTGATATTTTCTGAGAAACAGTATAATTGCTAGTATTCTTGATTATATATTCTGTTTAGTTTGTATTTATTGGATTGAGCAAAAATTCATTGCATTCTTTTGCAACAGATGACAGTAGTGCAGTTTCTGAAATACTTGAAGCATTTGCAATAGTAATAGTTACTAGATATCTGACAGTTTAAGCTTAATTATAAAGAACAAATTGAGTGATTTCGTTGAATTCTGGAGGAATGACAGCATGTTAAACATGGAAGATCAAACTGTTCACTTTCACCATATTTTACTGTTTTACTTCTGTAAAATGAAAAGGTGCACATCAAAATTGCGAAAAATTGCATAAAGTTTTATGATGATGATGATAGTCTACAACAGGGATGGCCAACCTTTTTGGGAAGAGTACCACTATTTGATAAAAAAAACAACAACTATGAATGCCACTTCAAACTTTTCCAACAAACAAATATGGAAAATTGAAAAAATGTTATAAGCTTATTATGGGATTTTTATGCAAATATCACATTTTTTAATTGAAGTCTGTGTGTCAACCAAATTTTAAAATAATATAATAAATAAGAAAAAAGTACAAACTCAGATATAATTGTTGATAAACTTTTTACAAGTTCTATCAATTAGGTTAAGTATAAAATAAAAATGAGTAACTTGAATCACTTAATTCAAAATAATTATTAAATGCTCAGTATCTTCTTTGTGTGGCTTTTTTTTTACCAAGTCATCAATATTAGACTTAGCTTTTACAGATGCTAACAAAATTAGGTTATTATAGGTGCATATTAGCTAGTTTTGAGTTATATTTATTTTATTCTACTCATTGCGGAAAAAATTTAATCACAAGCATATTTTGATCTAAATTTTGAGGTTTCTTGTCAAAGATAACCCCACTTCAATAAAATTGTAAAAAATGGTTATTTATAATGTTTACAAAATTTTGTACAGTTTTCAGTAAGTCTTCCTGTGCTACACTGATACAACTTCATTGAGTCACACTATGACATGCATGCCACAGGTTGGCCGCCCCTAGTCTACATCAATGCTAAAACTGGTTTCAGAAATTCTCCAGTGGTGATTTTGATTTGAAAGCGCTCCTCGATCAAGAAGGGCTACCTAGATTGATGATGACAAAATAAAGACATTGATCCAGTCAAACCCACATTACACCACATTTCTTTGATCACCTAAACATTATCAGTACTAGCATAAAGAAGAGTTCATTATGATGCAAGAATGAAAAGGGAGGCAATTTTATATGCAGAAAAAAATACAGAAACAAGAGTAGCTGCCACTGAAAATTTGACATGGTTGAAAAAAATATACGTCGATGGCATAAGCAAAATGATATAATTTTTACTTATAAATGTTCAACAGTCTTTAATAATCATTTTGCATTCTCCTAAAAAACTTTTTTCTTTTTTTTTTTTGTAAAATCGTTGCATAACAAATGCATTGGATGGTATAGAAGACTACAAGATGTGCAAAATTGGGGACGCTGGAGCCAATTCCAAAGTCAGCTGTGACAATGGGAGTGACAAATCTTTTTTGAAACATGATACTGATGGTTAGGCTAAATATAGGTTCAAGTATGTATTATAAAGTTTTTAATACTGGTAAATTAATCTAATCAATATCTTATTATTTCTCATAAAATTTCTTAAGTATTGAATGAATCTTTTACACAATTTTTTTATTTTTTCTCAAAAACAAGTAGAGAATTGGGGATGCGGCTTAGGATTGGTGACAACATTTTTTCACAAGGATTTTTAAGGATTCGGAGTGCGACTTACAATCTATAGTGGCTTAGATCTGAGTATAAATATGGTATTTTACTATCAAAATACTTTTAACAGTATGTGAATACTTTTAAAATTCCAAATATGATCTAAATAATAAATTTTAAGAAGTATTTAATAATCAAATACCAATCAAAACATTACTTTTTCAAAGGTGACTTTTTTTTTTTTTTAAAAAATTATAATTTCAAATTACTATATCATAATTTTAAATGACATAATATTTTTTGAATCATAATTTCAATCATAATCAAGATTTAGAAATATTTTATTTCTTAAGATAATTCTACCTACACAATTGGACATTAAAATTGCTACACTTGGAGGAAATGTAGATAACCAAATGATATTTATTGGACAAATATAATATACTGAAAATAACAAGTGATTAAATTTTCAAGAAATTTGGGTGCCTACACCCTGAGAAATTAGTACTCAGAACAACCACCTCTGGCAGTAATAACAGCCCTTACATATCTGGGCATTGAGTCAAACAGAGATTGGATGGCATGTACAGGTACAGATGCCCATGCAGCTTCAACACAATGCCACAGCTCATCAACCGTAACACTGGTATATGGTGACGAACCAGGTGCTCAGCAACCATGAACCAGACATTTTCTATTAGCAAGAGATCTGGTGAGTGTGCAGGCCAGGACAACAGCCAAACATTTTCCCTATCAAGGAAGGTCTGTACGATACTGGAAATATGTGGTTGTGCATTATCCTACTGAAACATAGGTTTCACAGGGTTCGAATAAAGGGTAGAGCCATGGGTTGAAACACATCAGTAATGTAACCTTCACTGTTCAAAGTGTCATCAATATAAACATCATAAGGTGATGGGGCAGTATGATGATGATAAATGCATGCTGCCAATGAGTGTTCACAATGATGCAACCATCTTAATGCCGTAAACAGAACTCACATTCATCTGAAAAAATGACGTCTCGTCATTCATGCGCCCAGGTTTTCCTTGATCACACCATTGAAGACACCCCTGTCTGGGATGCTGTGTCAAGGATAGCCGCAGCCATGGTCTCTGAGCTGAGTCCATGCTGCTGCAAACATCATCGAAATGTTCATGCAGACACTTGTTGTCTTACAAACAACCCCAATTCTTGACACAGAGCTTTTGACATGGCTGCATGAACCATTAAGGCCATGCAGGTAACATGTCTGTCTTTTTGGCTGCTTATGATAGGGGGTCATTGAGATCCAGCACAGCATTCTGTGTTATTGTCCTGGACCCATCAATTCCATATTCTGCTAACAGTCATTGGATCTCCACTGACGTAAGCAACAATACTTTAATACGACAAACCACAATCTCGGTACGATACAGTTAGACCTTTATCAAAGTCAGAAACATGCTGGCACAGATTTCTGCTACTTACACAAAGCATCACAACTTTTCAGTGGGCAACAATGTTCAAATACAATTTGTGTATGAGAAACTGGCAGAACAATTTCCTCATTTAAACACATAGTAGGTGTCGCTACTGGCACATGCTTTGTCTGAATGTGCTGAAAAGCTAATCATTTGTATATCACAGCACCTTCTTACTGTCATTTAAATTTCGCATCTATAGCATCTTGCCATCCTGGTGTAGCAATTTTAATGGCCAGTAGTGTATATGAATACCTTCAAAATAACAAACATATTGAATTAGTAAGTATTTACATAACAATCATAATATGACTTTAGAAAAGTGACTTCAAAAAATAATTTTAATCTATTACATCATAATTATTCGCTACTGAATAATCTTTATTTTCATGACCATCATTATTATGTTTTTAATGAATGCATCAAACAAATCCTGGGGGAAAATTAACCTAATCATCTTTACTAAAATTAATGCTTTACTTAATTTCATATTCAATTAAAATAGTTTAACACGAAACTGAGGGGACTGAGATAATTTTTGTGTTAAAGGAAAAAAGAAACATATATTCAAAAAGTTAAGTTTATTAGAGAACATTTTATTTTACAAATATGTATATATGCATGTATTTAATAAAAATCAGAGAAACAAAAGCTTTCATAAGAGAGCTTACTAAAATTTAATACAAACTTTTCAAGTTTTTTGAAAAACAAAACATTTATTTTTTTTGGAAAAAAATCTGATTATTTTTTGCATTGTTTTTTTAGCATCAAATTATCGACAAATTGTTCAATGTCATTCATTTCACCATTAGAATGTGCATCAAAATAACTGTGCATACTTTTCATGATGTTCCTCATTTTGGATATGTAGGAATAGAAGCTGCATCATTGATTTCATTTAGGGAGGGACAGCTTGTAGGTGGGGTGGTTGAAAGTAACTTATATAAACAAAATTGGCTTGTGGCACAGGCTATTCCAAGAGTATTTCAAAGCCAAATTCGCCTCCTTTCTACAAAACATGTGGAAACACCTCTCTTTCATTTCACACCCCTCATAAATCTTGCCTGTGCGGCTGGTGTTTTGTTCTTTCCCAAAACGAAAATCTTTTAATGTTAAGCAATTTTTATTTCATGTTAAGAGAAAAAAAATGCATGAAAATACATTGCAGTTTATTGAATATTAACTGATATTTCATCTTAAACATTTTCAAGTTAAACTTAATTTACTGCATATATATTTTACATGGAGATAACACATTTTCAACTCAGAACAGGTAATAACAGTAATGATACTTTTAAACATTACTCTTAGATATTTTCATTCAGATGTGATTTTTGAAGATATACTTCTAAAATAGAAAATAAATTCAGATACAGCTATAAAACAAAGAATATTTATTAAAACTCTATCAATAAATACAGTTATCAGAAATTTAGTTTTATACATCACTAAAACATTTTGCTTAGTAAAAGAGAAATCAAAAGCTTAATTTTAATCGAAGCAAACTGATTTCTGATAAACTTTGAATTTTGTAAAAGAATACAAAATAGTGGTTAAATATTAATTTCTGAACTTTTGTATGAGAACTCTTTATGAAAGTTTAAAATATATAAAAGCAATTTTACATACGTCGAGGATCCGTTTCAGTCACTGAATCTAAAAAATCTTGAGGTGTCATATATAGTTGTCCATCATATTCAACAGATGCAAATTTTATGAATCTTCTTTCTCTTTGTGTTAACTGGGACATTTGGATATCTTCATCTTGTTTCTGAAAAAGGAGTAAATAATTATAAAGAAAATTGCAGCTAAAGTAATAGATACCACTGGATAAAAAAAAAAGCCGAACTGTGGTTAAATAGAATATAGGTACATAGTGATTACAGAGCAGAACAGACAAAGATCTAACATTGCTCAAACATCTGAAAAATAAAATTTAAAAAAACATAACAATAAAAATCAGATTATTTGCTTAAGGTAATAAACAAAACACACAGAAATACATATTTCTGAATAAATATAGATCAAAATCACCTCGAATAAAACTACTTCAGAATATTACCAGTGACAATCAATTACAATGAAGAAAAGTATAAAAAAAAGTGTGTGTGTTTATGACCACACAATAGAGGTGATAACTTCAAATTTTGTATTGTTATTTCAGGAATTAGTTCGGTGAATAAAAAACAAGGGGATATTAGTATTGCCCTATAAAATTATTTATTCATGACTGTACTCATTTGTACAAAATACAATCATATTTGTGAATTAATTGTATTCTAAGCAGGAAACAATAGGTTTATGGTAGCTAAAATAGGTTATAAACACTTTAGATTCAAAATTATTTAAATATCTAAAAAAAACTCCGTCAATTGTTGGTCCGTACTTCACCGTGCTTTCATTTGGATCATTTGACATAATTAAATTGAATTTTGGTTTTAAAAAATCAACTTAAAGTTTATTTGTCTTTTGAAAAAAAAATCTACTTTAAGATCCCCATATAAAATTATTGATAATTTATTCAGAAGAGCCGATCCGGCTTAGGCAATTTTGGTTGTAATTTAACAATATTCAATTCCCTCCATGAATTAATTGAAGCTGTAAGGTAAGGCTTCTTAATTATATTTTGTCTTATTGTATTTAAATTATTTAATGTAACTTTTTCTTAATACCCTTATACTTAAGGGGGTTTGTTCACCCATGTGATGGCTTGTTTTTAAGCATTCTGAGGGATTTTTTTTTTTTTTTTTTTTTTTTGGCAAACAGTAAAAAGATAGAACTGTAAATTTTTTTTATCATTTATGTATATGCGTTTTAAGAGTATTCATATAAATGTTTAGCCAAAAATATCCAATAGAACATGAGCGCTCTGAACACACCTGCCTCGAAAAAATGGACATTCACTTCCTCCACAATTCTAGCTGATTTGCTTATCTAAAATAAAAAAGAATCAACGGTGTTTTAATCTATATGCTTAAAAGCACCAAATGAACTACACTCAATTGAAAATATCAAAAATTGGACTTTTAATAGACTTCTGAAGAAAAAGTTTTGAATTTCATGGGGGGGTTCTTATGTTTTTGTTATAAAAAAGTAGAAACATTTTGAATTTTGGAATGATCATAATTCATTTGGTGCATTTATAAGTGCTGAGTCTTCCCTATAAATTTGAAGTAATTTGGTCAAACTGTTCTTGACATATGATGGAGGAAAGTTTGAAAAACAGAGTTTTGAGAAAAACGCATTTAAAGTTTCAAGTCCGATTAAAACAATGAAAATCTTAGCGTGATTGAACAGCTGCTCCTCTAACACCTGCTTCCTTATAACCATTTCAAACTTAAAAAAAATGACTTTATCACCATATTCTAGTCATGTTAAGGAATCAATTTATGAAAAAATTTTTTTGATTTTTTTAATCCATCACAAGGGTAAACCCTCTTAAATTTGTTATTTTAAATTTTTAATTGTTTTAATTTTCTTTTTAAACTCAAAGTATATTTAAGTAATTATGTGATTAATAGAACTATTTGTTTATCAGTATTCTGATTTGCTTACAAAAATAGATTTTTATTCTTAAATTCATTGCAATGTTGCTAATGATAAATATACTATTTACTTAGTTCTATAAAAATTTGTCCTTTTTCTACATTTTAAGTTTAATTTTAGTGTAGGATTTCTCTACCTCTATAAGCCTATTTTTTAAAAACATTACATGTTTCATTTTCATGCTTCTACTACGATTAGAAAGAATCCCATCATTCATAAAAAGAGATAGCAGGGAGCCCCACTTAGATCAAAGCAACGAACTTTACTTTTACGGCGTATTGGTAAGGGGACAAACTATCACATTTCAGAGTCATGGGGGCAGAGGCGGAAATGTCCCTCCTTTTCTTTTTAGCAGTGTGTTTGTCGCAGACGACCTTGTACGAGCAGGATTTTCGACTCAAGACAAAAAAAGCTGAAGGAGCGTTATATACCAAAGTATGATGTTCATTCAAGTTCACTCTCTACCAAAATGCATGTAAAGAAGTTATCACTTCAAAAATAAACTTATAAAATGGGAGGCAAGAAACTTTAATATATATATATATATATATATATATATAGCCCGGTGTTGCTACTTTTATGAAAATGTTCCCTTTCCTTCATAAAATCAGCACTTCTAATACTCTTTTTCAAAATGACTTTCACCCCCCTCCCCTTCCTCGGCTTAGCCCGGCATTGCTCGGCGTTTTTCTGAGTGTATAACTTAAAATTCTCTGTTTCGAAATTTTTTGCTTCTTTTTGTCAGAAAGAAATGGGCAAAGAGCAACAGTTGGTTTCTGAAAGTGGGGGGAGGGTACGAAAAGTTCAAAAATCATGTAATGAACGGGGTTTGAGGAATGGCGTCAGGGATGCCTGAAAACCGTTGGTAGTAAATGTTTTACATTAAAAAAGGACAAAATGTGCTTTTTGCAAAGGTAAAATCGAAGAAATACATGCAATTAATCATTTTAAAAAGATAAAAACGGAGAAACCAATGAAATTCATTTTAAAAAAGCACTCAAAAACCAGTACATGATTTATTTAAAAAAAAAAGAACGAAATGAGCGTTTCGCAAAGATGAAATCGAAGAAATACATTAAATTAACCATTTTAAAAAGATAAAAATGGAGAAATCAATGAAATTCATTTTAAAAAAGCATTCTAAAACCAGTGCGTAGTACATGATTTACATTTTTAAAAAAAGGACGAAAGGAGCGCTGCACAAAGATTAAATCAAAGATATACATGAAATCCATTTTAAAAATTTTTAAAAGGCACTTACCTTACTCTTACGGGTCATACATACTTCACGACAAAACATATACCAGTCCACGACAGTATTCTTATTGACTTTCAAGTCATTCACAACGATATCTGGTCAAACGCAAGATAATATACCAAGCTTGCTTTCGCTAAACCAAGTGTCCTTTTTACACTTCGAAAGACGTCGTGGGGATTATCTTTCAACTGGCCAGTAATTTCCTTTCACAAGCCATTCTAAACAAAACCGGTGCCAGAGCAAACCTTCTCAAGCAAAGTCAGGGGTCAAAAAGAAAGAATTTTTCTTCTAAACTGGCGATTTCCGTTTCACCCTTTTTAGGGTTGCCATTTTTTCGGGTGTTTGAAAATCCCATTTTTGAAATGAAATAGAAGGGTTGCTATATTGTAACCTTTATCGCCAAAATTTTGGTGCCAAAAAATTTGGCGACAGAAGTGGGTCCTCCTAGGACTCAACTGAATTTTTTCCTACTTACTTGACAATTATTGTTATATTTTGGACACTTCACACAATATCTATAAATTATAGCCTATGTGTTATTCTGATGTATAAGCTCTCCTTTCGTAAACTTTCATTAAAATCCATTCAGTTGTTTTTGCGTGAAAGACTAACAAACATCCTCACAAACTTTCACGTTTATAATATATATTAGGATTGTCACCAAATCAGTGGGGTCAACCAAATATTGCGTCTGATGTAACGAACTAAACACTTATTACATGAAATGTTTCGGAATCATTTGAGGGCAAAATAAAGCTCACATAATATTAACACATTACTTAAAAATTAAACGTATTACTTAAAAATTACCTCAGTTTACCATACAAAAATATACAACTACAAAACTTGAGGTTTAATACTTTTAAAAAAAGAAGACTACTCACAGTTTTTGAATGCTGATTAGCATGTACTAATGCTATGTCACGTCTGGTGCCAAATTTTTGCAGTTTGTCACTAAATATTAATAAAGTTACACCTGCCCCAATACTACCAGCTACGTAATATAATCTGTCTTTATTCTCTTTAACCAAGCTGAATAGTTTTTTATTTTTTAATGTCGGAATTATTTGTCGAAATACACTTCTGAGCAACATACTGTTCAAAAGAGCAAAAACAACCTAACATCCGCTAATATTATTATTTTTGACAAATCGTTAAACAAAGAATAAAAGAGTCAAGTTGCTCTCGTCTCGTCTAGGGTGTTTCTCTTCCCCATGCTAAGAAAAGAAAGCTTGTTTCTCATTGGTGAGACCCCGATTACGATACTGACAGATAAGAGGAACCCTAAAGACCGAACGTGTAATGCTCAATTTTGTTGGAGGCACTTAAGTCTATAATCTACAAACTAGATGGGTTACTGTTAAATTTTTGGCCTATTTTCGAAAAGCGAGAAGTGTATCGTTTGGCCTCAATGAATCCACAGTATCATTCTCGCAATAGCTCTCCCGTCGCCAAAAGCCCTCGTGTAGCTGAACAGTGCGACGTCAATATTCAATCAATCAATCAATCTCGCAATAGCTCTCATGCCGTGAGAGCGTAGCGTTAAATAAAGAGCACTTTTTGAGTTCCTCACACCCTCGGGCATTCCTCTTCGGCACGGTCAACAGGGCTGCGGTAGCCCAGTGGTTAAGGTATCCAACCATGGCAGGCATGTCATGAGTTCGATCCCAGTACCACTAAAGACCCGCCGTGTAGGGCAGCGATGCACGTTAAATCTGTCGAGAGCTGAAACGTCCTCCCGTTGGTGTGGTGTGATAGTTAGGAGAGGGTGCCAGCTCAGGTGTCGTCCACGTCACTTGACCATGGTTCAAAATTACGTGGTCCGTCGCCAAAAGCCCTCGTGTAGCTGCACAGTGCGACGTTAATATTAACTAAACTAAACTAAACTTCGGCACGGTCAAAGGAAAAGAGGTTGCTTGTCATTGGTAGATGTGCAATGACGTCATTATTCTGGGTTGCCTGGTTTGGCGTTATAGCATTTTTCTATGTCGTAGTGGTTCATTGAAACATAAAAGTTTTGTCCCAATTTGGGAGATTGTTTTTCAGGCAGTTTTTACTTCCGTG
>BMAU01019602.1:600000-937500 GCA_019973935.1 Trichonephila clavipes | reverse complement strand
ACACCAAGAAAGACGAGATAGCACAACAAAATTTATTTTGTAGATATCATGTTGACCAAAGATCAAATGATTAAATTTATAGACTTCTGTAAAGTGTGGTTCCTGCCAGAATCAGTAGCCAAATTAACCACCATTGTTGGAGATCACCGCTGCCACACGTCTCGGCATTGATTCAAAGAGACTTTGGATGCATTCTTGGCGTACAGTAGACCGAGCAGCTTCCACACGTTGCCAAAGTTGATCTGATGTGGCAGCTGGGGTGTAATCTGGGTCAATCGATGAGCAACCATGGACCACATGTTTTCTATCGGTGAAAGATCCGGAGAGCGAGCCACCCAGTGAAGGAATTCAATCTGGGGATTGAGGAAGAATCTTTTGGACAATGCATGCCACGTGTGGTCACGCATTATCCTGTTGAAATATGGCTGTGGCCAAGTCCTGAAGGTAAGGAGGGACAACTGGCTCCAACACCTCGGAGATGTAGCGCTGGCTGCTTAAAATACCGGCAATGCGTACTAAAGGAGTGCGAGAGTGATATCCAATACCGCCCCATAGCATAATACCCGGTGCAGAACCAGTGTGGCGGTGCATAACACAGCTGTTCAGCATCCGCTCTCCACGGCGTCTCGAGGCTCGAATCCGACCATCGTGGTGTTGCAGACAGATGCGTGACTCGTCAGTAAAGACAACTTCATTCCATTCTGCCGCCCACATCCTTCTTTCATCGCACCATTGGTGGTGGAGACGTCTGTGGTTCTGCGTCAAGGGTAGACCAAGCAATGAACTTCTTGCGGACAGACCACTCTGCTGTAAACGGCGTCGAATGATACGCGCAGACACTGAATGATGCGTTACAGACTCAATGTGCTGTGCTACGGTTCATCATGTGACTGAGTAATCCGTCACTGCCATGCGCACAACTTGCCTGTCCTCACGTAAAGTGGTGCACTGAGGTGGATGTGATCTACCACGTCGGTCCGTCGTACCCTCCTGCATCCAATGGTTACACATCCTCATTACAGTTGTTCGGTTTCGTCCAACATGACTACCGATTTTCCTGAAAGATACTCCACAATATCTCGGTAGGCCACTATCCTTCCTCTGTCGAACTCGGATACTTGATCAAAAGCTGATCTGTTTTCTACGAGACATAACTGATCGTTTTTTGAAAAAACCGGAAGAAAAACACAATTGCCGAACTTGAAATCATCGAAATCTCCAAGCCTTAAATAGCGATTTGAGGTGGCGCCACAGGCACGCGTGATGTGTGTCTGCGCTGAAATTCTAATTATTTGCATGCCTCACCTCCGCTACTGCATGTTGTAAATTTCATGTTATTTGCATGCTTCTCCTTCAGAGTGTTGCATTTTTACGGTGGTCAGCAGTGTATGTGTATAGCAACTTGTATTGTGCTAAATATTCCTTCACCTAAGGAAACATTTACGATAGGCTGACAGGACTGTATGATCCATGAAGGCTACTAGAATTTTTTAAGCCGAGCACCACGTATTTATTGGCTTCAAAATATCACAGAATTGAATAATATTAAATCCTTAAAAATAATGTGCTCTTTCAACACACTAATCTGAATCACAAAGTTAATAAATATGATTATCAAAAATTTTAGTTTCTCGATTCAAATATAGAATTATGTGCTCAGTTAAGGAACTGCGCGCACATAAAAATCTCTCTCCTGCGCCTAGGGTCATGGCAGTAAGCTTGTGGATGGCTTTCCTTCTGTCGAGTCGTTGTACCATTGAGGACGCCTCATCAAAATTTTTACGTTGGCGTGAGTTGAAGTGTAGTGTGAGAGATACGAGCTGAGATGTCGCTTTCATTACTTGACCATAGTTCAGAATTACGAAGTCCGTTGCCAATGGCCTTCGTATTGAGTAAAAAAGCTATATGAAGCTTTTTGACATGAAAAAATTAGTGATAAGTCTTGGAGGGAGATGCTGTGGCAGCGGTAGTATAGTGTTCAAGGTATCAGATCGTGGTGGGATTGTCACGAGTTCGAGCCCAGTACCATTAAAGACTCACCGTGTAGGGGACCGATGTACGATAAATCTATAGAGAGCTCAAACGTCCTCCCGTTGGTGTAATGTGGTAGTTAGGAGAGGGGGTGCCAGCTCAGGGGTCGTCCTCGTCACATGACCATGAATCAAAATTTCGAAGTCCGTCACCAAAAGCTCTCGTGTAGCTGAACAGTTCGACGTTGATATTCCTTCACTCACTAGAGGGAGAAGCTAATTAAGATCCCAGATCTCTCCCGAGACCGCATGCGGTTGCTACCTTCAGGCTGGTAACCGGTCACAACTGTATTGCGGGTCACCTATATAGGCTAAGGGTCCTTCCCTCTCCAAATTGTGCTTTGTGCCTAGAGAATTCCCCAATGAATGCTGAGCACCTAAGATTTGCCCTGCTGTCTCTGGTAGCATGTATGATAGATACTGGAGGTCCAGAGAGCAGTTACAAGCTTTGCAATCTGACTGACTTTCTCATTGTGAAAATGTGTAACCTCTGTTTTCTGATTCTTTTCTTCTTCCAGAACCTTTTTCATTCTTAAATGTAACGTACAGCTAATTACATCTATTTATCTTATATTCATATAGTAAACCTAGTGAATATGGCCTCGGAGAAGTTTTTCTCTCTCTAATGGAGCTGCGTATTGGTATTTCTACCTTTGCAGACCTAGTATTCCCCAGGAGCTGGTATCACTTTTTAGTGCGGCACCATTTAGACGATACCAATTACCGCAATTAATTTTGACGCCTAGTTTCTTCCCCAGAGGGAGGTATCTGAGCTCTACCGATGCGAAATTTGTACTTAGGAATTTAATTTTGCCGAGAGCATCTAAGCCAAACGGACACTCAAGGGATCTTTTTCCTACCGTGTAATCATACGACGTTGTCGATTTTTTTTTGTATCAAGAAAATCCGCCGACGGGCTGCGGTAGTCCAGTGGTCAAGGTATCGGATCATGGCAGGCATGTCATGAGCTCGAGCCCAGTACCACTAAAGACCCGCCGTGTAGGGCAGCGATGCACGTTAAATCTGTCAATCGAGGAGCTGAAACGTCCTCCCGTTGGTGTGGTGTGATAGTTAGGAGAAGGGGTGCCAGTTCAAATGTCGTCCACGTCACTTGACCATGGTTCAAAATTACGTGTTCCGTCGCCTAAAGCCCTCTTGTAGCTGAACAGTGCGACGTTAATATTCACTTACTCACTCACGAAAATCCACCGACTTGGGCCGAGATCGAACCCACAAACTTAGGTACTGAAGGCCAGTGACAAATCAACTACGCCACTCAGCCGTTGGTCTCGGAGAAGTGGCTAGTGTGTCTTGAGTTCGAGCCCCAGTGTCCCTTAAGACCCGCCGTGTTGATGTATTACATCTGTCGTGGCTCAATGTTCTCACGGTGGCATGGAGTGTTAGTTTGGATTGGGGTTCTCCTCAGGTGACGTCTTCTTCACTTGACCGCTGTTAAAATTTGCGTGGTCCGTCGTAAATTGCTCTTGTGCTGTTTTGTGCTACGTTAACAAACACTAACTCGCTCAAATTCCTTTATTTCTGACTTTAAAAATAAAAATAAATATCGACAATTTACAGACTTTAAAATCTGGCTTTTCTATT
The DNA here is from genome assembly GCA_019973935.1 of Trichonephila clavipes. NCBI lineage: Eukaryota > Metazoa > Arthropoda > Arachnida > Araneae > Nephilidae > Trichonephila > Trichonephila clavipes. Next base: position 933,868 of record BMAU01019602.1, on the reverse strand, counting down.
GCTGGCTAAAATCACGATAATTTGATGGCTTTATTTAAAAGTAAGATCAAAAACTTTTTATACATACTCGTACATATTAAAAATAGAAAGATGAGACTTTTGATTACCTCATAAAAGAAAAGCAACGGTACATTATTATGACAAATGGCTAAGTGATCCGGTTTATCGAAAACGGATTTGTTTTTTCGATCTTTCAAAAAAAAAAAGTAAAAAGAACACATCTCACTAACTACTGACTGGAGAAACAGGCTTGATCATCTCCACCTCAACACAAACCACTCTCGTCCACGGACTAATTTTAAATTTAACGACTATCGGAAGACGAACATTAATCACAAATTCTTTGTTTAAGAAAACTTCGAAACAAAAACGTTCGAAGGCGATTACCTGGGTTACGATCTGACCACTTAAAACTTCGAAACAAATATTACGGAGCGGTCATTGCTCTGAAAAAAAAAGTTATACTTCTTCTCTAAACTGTCAATGTTTGAATCCTTAAATCCAGTCGTGCGTTAAAACGACTATTGTTATTTAAAAGAGGTAAGTGTCTTTTTTAGCTTTGCGTGATACTTTTTATTTATTTTTTTAGAGTTAAAAGAAATGATGCAGTTAAAAGAAAACTGTACGGAGGCACGTGGACAGGGGTTAGGCATAATAAAGGGCGGATATATATAATATAAATGTAGGCGTTGAATGGGATTTAATCGAGAGATCCAAGATATAAAGGCCCTCCTTCATTGATGATGCTTGTAACAAAATCGTTCTAAAGACGTTTCCTTCCTTCTAGATCCCTCATTAGCATTCAAGGAATATTTAGAAATCGAACCCTCCTTTTTAATTTTACTCTTTGGGCGTTTCTACGGAGAACATCATTTAAAGCAGTAGATGAAGCTGAGTCTTAACTGCAATTTGAGCAATAACTTCTCAAGATATGAATTTAATAGAATTGAATTTGTGGGAGTTACATTAGAGTTTTCATATACCACACGCGATTAGGATTCAGTTCCTTTCGGTAAAGTTTTGTACTCGAAATTATTTTTTAAAAAACTTTTACAGTTTGTAATGTTTATTAGGTAATTTATGTATTGGCCTCAAGAATGAGCCAATTAGGTAACTTAAGAAAAGCGTCAAGAATTTGTCAGCGTACAATTAACAGTAGATACGTGGATGTTGTAAGGTAAAGGCCAGCTGGCCGGCCAGGACCAGGACCTCACCTCGTTCACAGCTTGGCCTCAATAAGGTCATGATTCGAATAATTTTAATCGTCAAATATATATTACTCCCTACCATTGTATTCTTCAAAAAACAGGAATTTCGAGCTATATGCCAACAGGAAACAGTGGAAATACCTCATTATTATCTGAGATGGATTCAGGTTCGATGGCGCTCTAAGCCTAAGTTAATTTGAAGGCCTTATATAATAATAATAATAAACTCAAACTCAGTGGCGCAACAACTAATGAGGGCCAGGGCCTACTGTGCTCATCCCAGTATACGTGACCATTGGGCGCTGAGGTGCATGGTCCCGATCAGGTGGTCAGTCTAAAACACGACCCCCAGTGTTTATGTCCCCATGCAAGCTTGGTACTCATTTATCGACCCACTGCAGAAGGGATGAAAGGCTAAATCGACAATCCCCAGCTCCGGAAGGAAACCCGGGCCTGTGGTGCGGAAGCGCGATACGCTACCACTCGACCATTAGGCCTAACAATAATAATACGAATAGTAACAATGAATTAAATTTAGGTATTGAATTTAGGCACGAATTACGCTTCACATTACGTAAAACTAACATTTGTATGCGAAATTAAAAAAAAAAAGTTATAAAGTTTTTGAGAAAGTGGACAAAGGTATAATTAAATATGTGTTATAATGATGAGAAAACAAACACGCATGCTACATTTAGATCTTTTACATAAAATTATGAAAAATTTAACGTCAGTAGATAAATACTATGGCTAACGAAATTTTTTTTAGTACCTATTTGTTAGGTATTTTAAATTTTACTACTTTTACACGATTAATTATTTAAAGAAATAATTCTACCCTTTTTTAATATTGAGGTTGTCAGCAAGAAAGCAAACATTAAAAAATTCGGTCTTACAGTTGATAAAAAGCAAAATCGATTTCAAATTTTTGCCACCTCGAAAATTTTGGCGCCCCTAAAAGTTTGCCGCCGTACGACCGGGTCTAGCGGTCCTAAGACTAAATTCCTCACTGATTATGTCATGTCCGTGTCTAGGCCTACCACCAAACATCATCATTACTCATTTAGTTGAAAGGCGGTAGGCGATCCGGATGTTTGTGCCTAGGTTGGTGTGTTTATGAACTACATACATTTATTTGTTACCAGTTACTGTTGTGCGAGTATTTCACAACGTATTCTATATACTGTCAACTTAAAAGGGTTGAAGGTGAAGCGATTTTTTCCATTGGGGCGCAAGGTTACAAGAAGTCTTAAGATGTCACTGAGTAGAGATATAAAGGCGGCAAAGAGTTGAATTGTATGCACGCTACTGTGGGATAAAGTGATTATTAAAATGGCTAAGTGACTCAAATTTTTCACTTCAACACCTGGTGAGGAGTCGATGTCAATGCACAAGGGTGATTTCTTACGATGAAATCCATATTTAGTTTGAGTCTTTCTAACAAGTAATATAAAAAAAAAATTTAAGTCAATTTTCCTACTTTGTGAATGGATGAATAGAAAATATTTTATTAACGATTGAAAATTTGAACAAATAAATATATAGAGAGAGTGAACTAATAGTAGGAATTGAAAAGATAACCCGATTTGTCTGCATTGTTGTAACAATACAAACCCGATTTGGCTAGTTTGGATGAAAAACAGGTTTTCGACGCCAACTTTTGTCTTTGTTTTAACAGTTACATTGTTACAAAGATGGAGACGAATCTAAGATGGCGTCAGAAACCGGTAAAAAGGAAACCAACATGGCTGTATCTGTAATTCTTTGAATAATTAGTTTCAGTCAATTAATTTTAATTAACTATAATTCATTTATCGTATTTTTACCCAAAACAATAGTGTACAGAAAATTTCAGCTCAAATGAGGGCTTTAAAATGTATTTTATTAACGATTGAGAAATTTCCACCAAGATTAATAAATAAATAAATATATATATACAGAGTGTGAACTAATAGTAGGAATTGAAAAAAAATATTGTAGCTACTCCTTCGGTAAGTCTTTGTTGTTTGAATGAAATTATCATCGAAATATTTTAGGAGTTTTATCCTTAGATAAGTTGTGGCCACGGTAGCCTAGAGGCCAAGTTTATGAACTCTTAGGCGTGTTTGTCGAATCATAGACCAACTGTGGGGCGCGCCTTCCATGGGGGCATGATAACCCTACGAGGGGGGCGCGAGCATATTGAAGAGTCGAAAACAAAAGAGAGAGATTTACGAAATTATTAAAATACTGAAAAGTAAACAAATAAAATACATTCTGTCCTAAAAATAAAATACATTGATATAATACATTTATAAATATATCAGCACTGCGCAATGTTAACTTAACAATACTAAGTTAAGAACGTTTAATAATTACCAGTGACCCCAACGGCTTTTCATAAAAAATTATACACAAACATTAACACTTTTCTTGATAATGTATACGGTTTATTATTAATTCCGTAAATACCGATTAAAAATTACGCGATTCGCTCCTTAATGCCACCGTTTTACATGTAGGCTAGCGTATGTGGTGCATTTGGAGGGGGGAATAGAAAAGAAACAAATAAGCAAATCGTCTGAAATAAGTAAAATAAATCTTTTTTGCAGTCACTGTCAAGCTCCTTTTATTGCATTCCAAAGTCTTCTGAATAATTGTGTAGATAGCAGCGCCAGGAAAAGATTGTATTTCGGGAGGACGTATATATACGTCTGGGGCAATTAACGCTTTGGCTGGGCGAGACGTTTATATATGTCGTGGCACTTAAAAAGTCGTATTGTAGCTTTAATTTCAAAGTATATAGTATTATAGAATTAAATACATTGCTATTGTATGGGAGGCGCGATGAAAATTATGATTGAAAAGTGGGTCGCAAATATTGAAAGTTTGAGAAGCACAGTCATAGGCTCATATCGTCATGGTGCTGAAGACTTGCCGTGTACTGATGCAGTTAAATCTCCGTTGGGGATCAAAGTTTTCCTATGGGTGCGATGTGGTAGTTTAGAGAGTGAGATGCCAGCTCAGGTGTGTCTTCGTCTCTTGACCGTAGCTCAAAGTTATGTCTCATAGAAACGTAGGTTTATTTCGAATAACACATTATAATAAACATATAAAAAAGAACAAGCAAAATTAATGTTTACGTCCTGACACTTGACGTTTCTTCTCTGCTACTATCTTTCTGTTTCGGGAGATTTTTTAATTTTATCATACAGTCGGACCTCTATATAACCTCTATATATCTCCCGAAAAAAAGTTCGTTATATAGAGGTTCATCTGTCAATAAAATTTATACATCACAAAACAAATTTTTAATTCATAAACACTATACATTAATATAGGAAGTAATTATTCACATCTTTTAGTAAATTAATATCTATTTATTTTATGCATCTTACCCAGAAGATAAAAAAGAACCACAAGGAATACAAGAAAAAAAGAATATCGAAGAATGTATTTTCAATAATAAGAAAATAATTTTATGTTAAAATTAATGAATTTTAAGGACATTTTCTAATTTAAAGCATACAAGTAATGTTAAACATACATTATTTTATAACTAGAACACGGGGACACGATACAACACCATTGAGGGTGAAAGGGGATATCAAAGATTTTTCTAGTGAACTGGACAATGGGAGTTAAAGGTTGCACTTCTTGGATGAAACGTCCAGAACTCAATTTCTCTAGGCGAGTTAGGAACAAGTATCGCATTATAGAAGTTCGTTATATAGAGGTTCGACTGTATATTATTGTGTGTTGATATATTGGCCGGGCCGCAAAAGTGTTCGTTGTGAGCTGCGAGTTCGACACCCCTGATGTTGATATTACCATGTTGTTTTATACAAACCAGCCAATCAATATTTGTGTTTTGAATGAATTTAGTCACGAATAATTTATCGAGCAGCTTTTTTAGTGTTATACATGATAATTTAGTCGTTTTATATTCCCAATGCATGCCAGCTGGGTGGCGTAGTTGGTTTGTCACTGGCTTTCTGTACCCAAGGTTGCGGGTTCGATCTTGGCCCAAGTCGGTGGATTTTCATGATGCAGAAAATCGACAGTGGCCATGTCGTATGATTATACGGCATGAAAAAGATCCCTTGAGGGACCGTTTGGCTTGGATGCTCTCGGCAAACTTAAATTCCTAAGTACAACTTTTGCATCGGCAGAGCTTGTAAGGACGCCCCCCCCCCTTGGGTGCCCTTCTCCTTGATTATCAGCGTGAGCTAGAGATGTTGGAATAAATGAAGAACTAGAAGATGCCATGATCTTACTATGACTTTATTAAGATATTAAACAAACCTCTAACAGAATAGATAATAATATGATATGTGAGAGAATCTACGGTGGCTAAACACACAATATATATAATACCTAAATAACGTAACCATGACCACTCTGAATAACAAACTCGCCTAAGCTCAATTCCAATACTATCACAGATCCGAATATTAAATAGTCACTCCTACCTTAATGTCGAATGAAGTAGCGATCAATCTGATCCTAGTTGAAGTTGCGATTCACTGGAGTGCAATGGTATGCACCTTGACCTAAGGGCTCTCTGTCACGGGTAACTTCTGGTGGCTGTCACTTAAGCTTTCAAAACCTCTTCACACTTGAATCACGGACTATCATAACATTCCCCAAATTGCCACACCACTTACTCTAAATTTCTGTTATTTAAAAGCTTCCTAATTTGCATCTTTCCTCCGCACTTCACTTCTTGGTTTGGTTGGAAAAGAGTTGCCATTAATTCTGGCCCCAAAGAACCCAAAAGGACATGTTAATGAAAAGACGCGTGAGCCCGTCACAAGCTCAGGTGCCTTCCTCTGAGGAAGAAACTGGGCGTCAGAATTACTTTCGGTAATTGGTATCGCCTAAATGGTGCCGCACTAAAAAGTAATACCAGCTCCTGGGGAATGTGCTAGGTCTGCAAAGGTAAAAAATACCAATACGCAGCCCCATTACAGAAAAAAAAAATATTCCCAATGCATTATAAGGAGACAAAAAAAAGTCAATAAACCAGTGAATTCATTTCATTTCTTCTCTACACAAATGAAATGACCGTGGTAGCCTCATGATCGCGGTCACGAACTCGGGGTTGGCGTGTCACGAGTTTGACTCCTAGGGCAACTGAGTGAGTGAATATTAACGTCTCACTGTTCAGATACACAAGAGCCTTTGGCGACGGACCTCGTAATTTTGAACCATGGTCAAGTGACGAGGACGACAACTAAGCTGTCACCCCCCTCTCCTAACTACCACACCACACCAACGGGAGAACGTTTCAGCTCTCGACAGATTTAATGTGCATCGCTGCCCTACACGGTGGATCTTCAATGGTACTGGGCTCGAACTCGTAATATGCCTGCCATGATTTATGTGTATATCCCTTAATTTTCAATGCAGTGTTTTAAAAAAAATATTACATGAATAAAACTGCAGTAGATCATAATGCGGTAGATAAAGGGTTAAACTGTTCAGAATTATCATTAGACTTTGCATTACTTCAATTATTATTTCAATTTTATGTGTGGAACATTTTTATATAGCCTTAAAACTGCAGTAGATATAAAAAAAAATTTGCTTAATCTAGAAATTACCATTTTTAGCTAGAAAAAAAAATTAACAAAAAGAATATTAATTTTTCTGCTTCCTAATTCACTTTAATTCTCTCTCCCGCATAATTAACATCGTCACAGTCCAGTTCCAAGTTGTTTTTCAAAACCTACGTTCAATTTACTAAAGAAAAACAACCTGAAGGCAGAAGTGTAGCCTACTCTCGGCGGAATTCAAAGACAGGGTCACCTATCTGAACTGTGATCATTCGACTGTATTCCTGACTGTTTTCCATACAAAGGAAGTGGGGATGACCTGTCGTAGATTGTAGCTGTCAATCACTCATCGATTTTTCGATGATATCATTGCGTAGGCGAATTGATAGAGCGAATACGGACATTCTCATCATGCTTTAAGCTAAACTCGGTCGAATTGAACCGAGATAAGGAATAAACTGTTTATTCTTAGTAATACAGAGTGTTTTTTCCAGGTATAGAAGTTTAAGTTGGCATTACTTTCCAACATGGCGACCGATTTAACAGCTGTCAAGTGATTTATTCTCGGTTTGGTTTGGCAATTCATCAAAACGATCATCAAGCAAGGCGTAGATTCGGCGAATGGGCCCAAAACGAGATGGCCGTTGTTCCCGATTTTCATAAGCGAATTTTGTTTAGCGATGAAGCACACTTCTGGTTGAATGGCTACGTCAACAAACAAAACTGCCCCATTTAGAGTCAAGCTAATCCACAGGTGTATGTCGGAACACCGTTACATCCAGAAAAACTGACTGTTTGGTGCGCTTTATGGGCTGGTGGAATCATTGGTCCGTACTTCTTCAAAAACGATGAAGGCCACAACGTTACAATCAATGGTGATCGGTATAGAGCCATGATTACTAACTTTTCATTCCTGAATTGAACAATCATGATGTCCAGGAGCTGCGGTTCCAACAAGACGGCGCAACATGTCACACAGCTCGTGCCACAATCGATTTATTGAAAGACGCGTTTGGTGTCTGCCTAATTTCACGTTTTGGACCTGTAAATTGGCCTCCAAGATCTTGTGATTTAACACCGCTAGACTATTTTCTGTGGGGCTATGTAAAGTCGTTGGTCTATGCGGATAAGCCACAAATGCTTGACCATTTGGAAGACAACATTCGCCGTGTTATTGCCGATATACGGCCACAAATGTTGGAAAAAGTCATCGAAAATTGGACGTCCAGATTGGACTACATCCGAGCCAGCCGTGGCAGTCCTATGCGAGAAATCCTATTTAAAATGTAATGCCACAAGCTTATCTTTCGAATAAAAAAAAATTCATGTCAATCGAATAATGCATCGTTGTTTTATTGCAATTTAAAGTTCTATACCTCTCAAAAAAACACCCTTTATATGTATGGCGGTGACCGTGTTTGGAACAACGCATGCTTCTACTGAACCCATTGATTATGTTCGGAAGCATGATTTTGAAACAGTGCGTAAATGAATAATATTTTTGAGAGAGAGATATTGAGTGCCTGAATTAGACTATGCAGTGAAAATCGTTTAACACGAAACTGAGGGAACTGAAATATTTTTCGTGTTATACATAGACATTTTGTGTTATACATGTAAAACATATTAAACAAAATTATTAGAGTATATTTTGTTCACACATATATGTATATCGTCGGCCTAGTTATCAGACTACGTAACTCCACCGATGTAACTGATTTGATATAGGAGTGCAACACGTCTAGCGTTTTTTGGCGCGATTAAGGAATCGCGCCAAGCAGCGGTTGTTGTCGGGTTACATGAAATCCAAGATGATGTCCTAGCGGTAGCAAATCGTCAGGAAAATAATTGTAAAGAACTGTTTCAAAATATATTTCAAATTAAGAATGTATGAATAGATTAAAAAGCCGGCGACACAGCATGTATTTATCTTTTTTGTGTGAAACAAAACTTTCCCCTTTTTTTGTTTACGCCATGCCTCAGTGCGCGCTCCGCTTTTAATTTATTCCTTCGATCAGTGTAATCACTATTTTTTTTATATCATAACAAAACTAGTTTTCGAAGAGAGAGGCGGTGGCAAGATTTTAACATAAAATAAATACAACAGAAAGTAATATTCATGTATTACACTTCCAGATATAAATTATTTACACTATTTCAAGCGTTCATTACACAAAATTTGCAACAATGTGTTACTTTTCCTGAACAGAGATCCCGCGGGAATAAAACCAAAACAAAAAAATTAACTCTAATATACGTTATCCCCAGAGCAACCACATTATCGCACAATAAAACTATCAAAGTAAACCATATTGTAATATTATCGCCTATCTTGGCGAACATAAACAACAACTTGGAGCCTAGACCTACTGTATCAAATTAGCATCCCAGATGGAGTTACGCAGTCTGATAAATAGACCGACGATATATCAGTGTTTCTCAAACTGTGGGGTGCGTCCCCTGGGGGGGCGATAACCTTACGAGGGGGGCGCGAGCATATCGAAAATAAACGATTTAAAAAATAATTAATTTACTGGAATGAATTAAAACAAAATACTTTCAGACATAATAAAAAATGCACTTTTACTCTGATATAATTTATATCCGCGCGCGCAATATTAAGTCATCAAAAATAAAAACTTCTTCAATACCTAATTAGCTATCTTTGATCCTATAACCAAATAAAAAAAACTTTTATTTGATTTGCTGTAATCCCATGATGAGAGTTTTTTTTTACTACACCTTCTTTTTAAACGTAACATACTACTCTTTCAAAGAAAAAACAGATCCCAGACCCCAGAATCGAAAAAATTTAGGAACATAAAAAATTCATCACTGTCTTTATTTTTGAAATACTACACATTATAGCTGTAATCTGTATGACCTTCTAAGTTATTGGTACAGTTAGTTATCCCCCTCTCTTATGTGTTTGTTTCTCATTTAGGGAAGTTGTATGTAATGTTTTCTCTGTTGCGCTTTTTTCCATGCAAAAGAGTTTTATAATTGGAAAACCACGGAGAGCACACTTTGAACGATTACTTGGCCAAGACTTATTTTTATGAGTATTCTCAAACATATAAAGCATAACGAAAAACGTTTTAAACATTTTTTTTAGCAGTAACATACATATTCTCATAATGAGTATATTTTTTACCCGGAAGTGGTCACGCGGGACACACAGATGACGAAATCGTTAATTCTGGCAAAACTGTTAATTTGTTACCAAAGAAAAATTGAAAAGTCCTTGAAAGCAAGTAAGTAACTTTCTCTTAATTAAATTATTCACTGGAATCACGATTTGTATCGTGTACAATAAAATAATTATAAAAAGAAAAGAATTGGGGTGACTCAATAACCCCGCTCGACCATATCGAGTGCGTGCCTGCTCCCGGGTTAAAACATGTTGAAGTCTTTTCGCTTTAAATATTAAAAATAATACAATTATTCTTCATCGGAATTTTATATTATTGTGCATTATTTAACATCAATTATAAATGCTAATTCTGTGAGGCTTAAAATTACAATTCGCTTAAAACTAATTATAATTTGAGCAATCATTTAAAAAAAATCATTTTACATTTTTGTAAACATTGCATGCACTTGGATTTACTCTCCTTACAATTCAGCTATTATATCAATAATGTTTTATTTTCTTATGCAAAGAGTGCAAAGCGCGGACACTTCAGCTGGAATACTTTTAATGCATCAGTGCTGCACAAAGTATTTTATAACTAATTAATTAATACTAAATTAAGAACAAGTTTACTAAGTATTAACGACTTCCATGGGCTTGTCTTGCAAAGCAAAGTTTTTATAAGGAATGCTTATGAGTAGACATTGACCCTCTGAGTTCTTTTTCTATAGTTGGCAGATATCTATATTTTGTCTTCTAAGCAGCCACCGCATTTTGCAATATGTTCAATTTAAAAATTAGAGGAAGGAAAAATAACACATAATAATTATCCTATTAATTAATTAATTAATTTATTTATTTTGCTAAAAGGTAGTATACAAAATTTAATACTTATGTTACTAGTTTGTATGGTTTATAATTAAGATCGCCTATTGTAGCTTTAGCGTCAAAGTGCATTATTATTGCATTCAGTACATTATTAATGTTTAAGGGGGGTGCGATAAAAATTGTGATCGAAAAGCGGTACGCCAGTATTGAAAGTTTGAGAAGCACTGCGATATATGCATGTATTTAATAAAAATCAATGAAACAAAAACATTCACAGAAGAACTTAAGGTTGTTTTCGCCATATGCACAAGAGCGTGAGCTTAACGCGGAGCACATTTTTAAACAGAAAAATGCTTCAATTTTTATAAAAATTTGTGACATTGTAATTCATGCATTTGTTTATAGTATAGTGTTTTTAAAATCTCAGAATATTTCATAAATAATTAGTTTTTCCTTTTAACATGTAAAGGGATACCTCATTTAGTATTATAGTATAGGAGAAAAAAAAGCGAAACATATATTTCATAAAGAAAAAATTTGTCAACACGTATAAAAATGAGTAGTATGATGAAATAAGTGATTCTTTACTGGATAGTGAAGCCAGAATATAATAATGTTTGAGTACTTTTATATCTGAAAAAATATTCATCATTTGGGTCCTGTTCTTTAACGTTAGCCGAAAAAAATGAAATTCAATACAAAATTTTCAAGTTTTTTAAAAGAAAAAAACAATTATTGAGTTTTTGGAAAATAATCTGATATTTTTCTTTACATCGTCTTTCTCAGAATGAAATTTTCAACAAATTGTTCGATGTCCATTTTGTTATTCATTTAACCGTTGGAATAGGGCATCTAAATAACTGCGCATACTTTTCATAATGTTCCTCATTTCGGTTATGACGGGGTGAACCGGAGTCGCATTAATACTTCATTTTCATCGTCGGAATCTGCCTCAATGATATTTGTAGAGCTTTTAACAAATCCAAAATGTCTTTGTCTGCCGTAATTGGGGCTGTACACACATTATCATTAATTGCAACGAATTCTTCCGATGATACATACACACATAACGTAAGACAGTCCAATATAATACAGACACTTCCCCAAACATTTCATTAAGAATTCATTCCCAGAAGCGAAATATTTTTCGTGTTAAGCGATTTTCGTTTCATGTTAAGAGAAAAAGTGCATGAAAATACATATTAGTTTTTCGGGATTATTGTATTATTTCGTGCTAACCGATATTTTGGCCTTAGTGTTTTCGCGTCAAACGTATTTCACTGTACATGTAAAATTGTCTTAAGAATTATTATTCTAAAAAGTTATTTAAATGCAATTTTATTGGCAAAAAATGAGGAAAGAGTGACATTTTTCTTTAATGTAAAATGCTTCTATAATAATGTTTTGCCTATATACAGCTAAGTTTTATCCCGGGGCTGAACTAGGATTTTTGAAAAATTCACATTATTTTCAGTTACGACCAATTTTTGTTTTTCTAAAATTTCTCTACTGTAATACAATAAAATATGAATAAATCAACTTCTTAATTATATACAGTCGGACCCGTTTCAACAAACCGCTATTTAACGAATTTTTCTCTTTTCCCAATTAAAATGTAGGCCCTCCCCCCTCTTTAATGAACAATAAACCCCGAATAAACAAATTATTTCAGCGGCTGGAAATTTTTTTTTATTAGTTTGTATTAGAAAAAAATGTATTTTTTAAAAATTGCATATATATATATATATATATATATATATATATATATATATATATCCTTTTTGTTCGGAACAGAAAGACTTTTTTTATTGGCAGAAAATTACAACAGGAAAGAATGAATTTCACTGTTATAATTTACAAGTGCATATAAGTCACGAGTGTAACCTATTCGTGTGAGTTTTGAATAGGACAGGAAATTCCTTTCTTATATTATCCCACTCCACAACGTAGGGGATATTTTAAGATTTTTATGATTATTATACATTTGATGACAGACTGCTTATCTGTGCTGCTGAAATTGAGGAAATAATTGCTTTGTCGGTGCCTATGAATAGCGATTCCTAATGCAGAAATTGATAATGAAACTCCTATAAAAACTGTTACATTTTCTAATGTTTTACGTAGTTGGAAACTGGTAAAACGTACCTTTTCTTACACAGTAAGATGCAAATGATACAGTATTTTATTCTCTGCATAAAGTCTAAAAAGAACTCTTTTTTTCAAGTCAGAAATCAAAAATATTTTTTAACATCTGCTGGTCAGAATTTTGAAATTTCCAATTAACTGGTGCATAATAATTCATTAATAATATTTTTATCTATTGAATAAAAAGTGTGTGATTTCTAGAAATTGTTATTTTTTGTATAACTGCTAATGGTTATTTTTGTGTAATTATAGTATTTCTAAAAGGTACGTGCAAAAAAAACTATTTCGTTTCGACCCCGATATAACAATTAATGTTCTATCCTGATGAATTCATTAAATCGGGGTCCGACTGTATTTCTAAAATCTTAGATCACTCCGCTATAGAAGTCCTAGTTATATATAGGTATAGGCGAAATATAATTAGGGTAACACTTTTCATAAAATCAGAATGTTTTAAAAATATGCCATTCTTTAGTCGTTTTTTGCTAAAAAATTGCAGTTAAGTAATTTTTATTGGAAAGATATTTTATTTAACAATTTTATATGTATATTCTAATTCAACTGGTACAAAATATCTAAAAAAATTATCCATTTATACGCTTCTTCTGAATCACGATTCCAAACGAAGTCAGTATCCTTTTAAAGCCAAAATAAATATGCAGCTGAAAAAATTCGAAGAAAATATTTTCCGTTTTTGTGTACTTTGAAAAGTTAAATAAAATCAAGGGAAATGTTTTGAAAGGTTAGCATAAAAGCAATTTAATATAATATCGCAGACTGCGATACGATGGTGTTTTAATATGTTTGTTTAATCAATATTATTTCAATCCTTTTTGAAGAAGACAGATTTTCACTCAGTTTGGATATAAAAACTGATTGAATTGTCAAACTAATTTATTTTCATGCGAAATAATTCTTGTCTAAATATAATTTCAAAATAAGAACTACACATTTTGCCATATATTACCCTATATTATCATTTAATTCCTCCGTTGCATGTTTGAATTTTTGAGTTGTTGATAAGTACAGCATTTTCTTTGGAAATAGGAATATTTCAAGAGCTAACTTCTGAAGCCCGAATTTAAGATGTTTCGTGTTCATTTAAATAGCATTTCTAAGCTTAATATGGATCCATATTCTCTATTTACCACTACTCTGTAGTTACATTCTTTTTACAATGACTCAGTTCCGGATGTAGAATATTCACTTAAATTTTAACATTAGTATAAAATTAGAGATTATATCCAAAGTCAATATGTATCTTAAAATATTTTTTTATATTCATATAAAGTTGGACCTCTATTTAGCGAAGTCGGTAACTCTTGATAAAATGTTTGTTATGCGAAAAAAATCATAAATTGGAGGTTTAACTTTCAATATAGAGTCGAACCTCTATATTGCGAACCTCACGACGTTAATAGTAACCAGAGTAGTTATAGACGCGAACTCGTAATCGGCGTTGTCGTGTTGCCACTATTCGCACTAAAGACTCGCCGTGTAGAGGAGAGGATGCAGGTTAAATCTGTCTTGACTTAAATTCCTCACGCCGGCGTGGCTAGGAGAGGTGGATGTAATCTAAGGTGTCGTCCTCGTCACTTGACAGTGACTCAAACTTACGAGGTCCCAAAATCCCTCGTGTTTCTTTTGGGTGACGTAAATTAAAATCAAATCAAATCAAGGAATTTGAATCAAGGTCAAGGAAATCAAATCAAGGTCAATTTTCTCCTTCCTCCTTATTTTAAGATTCGATTGCTACCAATGATTCTGAATGAAAAATTGTACCTTAAACTAAAAAATTAAAAAACTATTTTCTAAACGTAACATATTTATAAATTTTCATAGAAATACTTAATAAACATATAAGGTACAATTTTTGAAATTTAAACGCCGTAGAGCGTTCTAATATGTTTTTGGCTTGTTGATATACGAACCGTTGTTGAATAACAGGTTTGTTGCCCTAACAATTATATTTTTTTTATAAAAAATTTTTAGTCTTTTTTTATATTAATTTTTTTCTCCCTTTTATTAAATTTTAGATTCAAAAAGTAATTCATAATATAGTTGTTCGTTCGTGAGTGTTTTTAACTCAAATCAAGTCTCATGCCTGTAATATATCAAGAAGGAAATTTAAAAATCAAAAACTGAATTCTTTCATCCTTATCTCTCTCTCTCTATGCAGATCCTGTTTCATTAACTTTTCTATACATTTCGCAACAAGTTATGAGCCTTTCCGGCGCGAAACTTAGTCTGCCTCGAGTTCAGAGGTTGATTGAGCTACTTGCTCAGTCTAGAAATTACCTCTTTTTATTATTCGACGGCTAAAACTTATTTACTCCATGTATTACAATGGCAAAACTTCTATTTGACGTGAGAAAAAAATATCAACAGAAAATTTCCCAAACAAATTTGTTCACGATCTCACTCTTTCTTGCTTGTTACTTGTGTTATTATGTAACCAATAACAGTGTTGCAAAAGTTTTGCTTCATAAAAAGTAAAGAGTAGTTTTTTTCGGAATATATTGTCTATATATATTAAAAATTTGTTCGGAAAAATTTTGAAAAACTGCTATCTTCTTTTTTAATACTCTGAAAAAGCTAACTATAATACTTTTGATTATGCATCGTTGTTTAACCAAGTGGAGAAATTACAGTCCACTAATTTTTATTTTATTTTACATACTGTTTAATATTTAAGAGTCAGATCAATAATTTTCTGCTTCAGATGTGCTTGAGCCTTTAAAAGTATCCTGGGGGGAGGGGGTGCTCGATTGATTGATTGAATACTTACATCGTACTGTTCAGCTACTCGAGGGCTTTTGGCGACAGACTTTGTCTTTCTGAATCATGGTCAAGTGACGAGGACGACACCTGAGCTGGCTTCCCCTCTCCTAACTACCACACCTCACCAACGGGAGATGGCCGCGGTAGCCGAGTGGTATGGGTATCGGACCGTGGCTTGCATTGTCACGGGTTCGAGCCCAGTACCATTAAAGACCCGCCATGTAGGGCAGCGATGCACGTTAAATCTGTCGAGAGCTGAAACGTCCTCCCATTGGTGTGGTGTGATAGTTAGGAGAGGGGGGTGCCAGCTCAGGTGTCGTCCACGTCACTTGACCATGGTTCAAAATTACGTGGTCCGTCTCCAAAAGCCCTCGTGTTGCTGAACAGTGCGACGTTAATATTAAATCAATCACCAACGGGAGAAGGTTTGAGCTCTTGACAGATTTAACGTGTATCGCTCCCCAACACGGTGGATCTTCAGTAGTACTAGGCTCGAACTCGTGACACACCAGCCATGATTTCGTGATCATGACCACTATGCTACCGCGGCCACTGGATTGACGGGAATAAACGTGGATTATTTTTTAAACGCTTAACGCTGTCAGTACCATTTAATTTTCATTTAAAAAGCACAACGCAACAATTCATCATTTTTCCTAAAATTCCATGCACTGATACTTGATTCGTGAATTTATAATACAAAAACAACAAACTTTAAAATGCTAATGATTAAATTTAAATAGCTCCTCAGAAAAAAAGTCAGGGATGTTCAGACAAAGGGAACGAAATGGTTAAAAAATTCTTAAGATGAGTCGATAGCCAAAAAAATCTTACAGCATGTTTACAGTTTCATTATTTGCATGACATATAACACCACGTTTTTTAAGAACATTATTCTTCACTTCGAATACAGCCAATTGTTGGATAAATTCTCTGTATGCAACACAAATTTTTTATCTGTACTCGGCATTCTGTGGCATTGTTGTAAACATTTGGACCCCTCTGCAAAGTCAGGTTTTGCCCTCCCCCCTAAGTTGGATTTTACAAAGGGTAAGTACTTGGCGGCAGTCAGGCTTTGGGCCCCCTAGCACCCTAGGTTCCCCCGTGATGTGGGGGTGTACGTTATGCCACTGTCGGCACTGAATTATCTGGATATTTATGCCTGATTAATTCACATTTTTCAAATGGCGAAATTCGCCGAATGTGGAATTAACTCATTTTACAAAGAGCAAAATGAGACAGCATTTTGTAATAGCACAACTTAAGCAAGCAGAAAACCAATTAAAAAAAGATAAAATTAATTTTTTTAAAAAAAATACGCGCAAAAAATGATTATTTTAATTTGAGTGAGTGAGAATGAGTACTAACGTCGCATTATTCAGCTACATGAGGGCTTTTGGCGAGGGACCTCATAGTTTTGAACCATGGCCAAGTGACGAGGACGATACCCCTGAACTGGAACCCCCTCTCCTGATTTCCACACCACACCAACGGGAGGACGTTTGAACCTCGACCGATTTAAAGTGCATCGGCTCCCTCATTACTGTGGGTCGTCAGTGGTAATAGGCTCGAACTTATGACACTCCAGCGGCGACTCTGTTACCTTGACCATTAGGCTACTACAGATGCTATTTTAATCTGAAGTACTTATTGTTCAAGATTAGGAAAAGTATAACAACCAGAGTCATATGATTAATTTCCTTTTCAAGTTTATTTCGTAAATTATGCTCTAAACAGGCGTAATGAGAATATATAAAAAGTAGTAGCTACATTTATTATTTTTTTTCTAAATTTTTTAGTTCTAATCAATATTATATTACAGTTATACCATAGAATAATTAAATTAGGAATTTTGATTTGCGCCACTAAAACCAGTCAATGAAACAAACAGAAGATTCTTTCCCTTTAGAAACTACGCTGGACAAGAGAATCTTTAAACAATTATCGATATTTTGTCTGATTATGCATGCGCTACAAATCGGTCTGGAATCAAAATTCCCAAGTTGACGGAGCGTGAATACAGAGAGTAGGGTACCAGTTCATGTGTCGACTTCGTCATTTGATAGTGATAAGAAATTACAGAGCATACTTGCTGTGGTTAGTATACTTTTGTGTCGGGCAAAAAAAAAAAAAAAAAAAACTTAAAACGTTTGGTACAAAACATTTTCCTGTTTTTTGCAATGAAATTAAGTGGTCGTGGTAGCCGAATGGTCATGGCCGAAAGTTCGTGTCCGGTGTTGTCCGGTCACGGATTCGAAATCTTGTACCACTGAAGACCCGCTGTATAGAGGATCTGATGTAGGGATGGCGATTCTTTCCGAAAAAGATCGATTTTTAAATCGATTCGAATCGTAATCTGATGAATCGATTCACAAAGAAATCGAGAACTAAATGATCGATTTCTAAGAAACCAATTATTTTTATCAAGTCTGCATTTACAATGTAAATGCATTTAATGAAAAACAAGAAAGATACCAATAAACGATCTCTTATCAGTAAAATCAGGGAAATTTTTTAGTTCAGGGAATTCGACAATACAATTATTTTTATTACCATATCAAAGTATCAGGTATAAAACAAGACATTTATTTTCTAAATGTGTTTGTTACATTTAAAAGTTTAGAAAACGGATAATATAACTTATAGTTCCCAATGATAAAGATAAATAGTTTTAAAGATAGTACACACATTCTACTAATTGTAAATAATTTTATGGTTTTTACCAAAACAGAAAAAAATCGAATGTCGATTCTCTAGGATGAAATATCGATTCACTGTATTGATCCAGTGCTACATATCGGTTTAAAAAATCGATTTTTTTTGGCCCGAGAAATCGATTCTTCGATAAATCAATCTCAGATCGCCATCCCTAATCTGATTAACGCTAAAATTGCCGTTGGCGTAGTGTAGTATTTTGGAAAGGGGAGTTCCAGCTCTAGTATCGTCCTCATCACTTGTCCTTGGCTCAAAATTACGAGATCTGTCGTGTTGTGACGTAAATTAAAATAGAATCACACAATGAAATCCAATTTGCATATGTTGATTCATACAAGCAAAATATATACACAAGTACACGATTTATGTATTTATGTTTTCTATTCTTGGAATATAATTTTTTTGTATATACTTTCAATGTAAATTAATTTATAATTATGATCAAAAGAGAGCAAGATTTAAAAGAACATTAAATATATTTAAAAATAGTTTTTGGAAAATCCCTAATCCTTGGTTTTGCGGATATAGACATATGCTACTTCTTAGTAGAATATTCTTTATACTAAGTTCTTAAACTGTCTTTGTTAGTTCCACGAAAGTTGTGCAGAAAAACTTGGCGTGATATTTCAGGAAAATCTTCGAGTTTACGAGCGATTTGCCAATTTAACACAATATCACGATAACATGACAGAATTGAAGTGGAATAGCAACTTGTTAAGCAACTCGAAATGTTTTAATTTTTGTTTCAAAAGTTTAAATGTGTGTGTCAAGAGAAAGATTGAGCGAGTGCCGTACAGACAAGAAAATTGCATCAATTTACAATGGTGGGTAGATTAGAAACACCTTTTCTTTCGGTATTCTCGTGGAAAAAAACAAGAACATTTAGTCATGTGTAATTAATTAAAGACGCAAAACACTATGTGAATGTTATCCAAAGGTGAATATCCGCTGGATTTTTTGTTATTTTAGAGCCGGGGTGAGAATTACGTCGATCGCGCGATCGATCGGTGGACAACCAAGACAATTTGGGAGGAACCGCCTGAAAATTTTAGCAGTTAGTAATTATATACGAAATATTCAAGATTGGCTGAAGTACACACCAGTCAGTCAAAAAAGTATTAGGACACACTACCAGTTCATAGATTTTTATCGTAATATTTTACTTAAACATACAAATGAAGCCAAAAAAAAAGTAAACGTTTTGTTAAATACAAATAATAATTTGAACAAAACTCATACATTAATGCAATTATGTGTTTAAAATTGAAAATAAAAGAAATCGAGTTAAGAAAAGAGCTCAAAAAAATATTGGGACACTTCTCAATAAATTAAGAAAAAAATTCAAACTTAGAAATTAATATCTTGTTGGGCCCTCCTTGCTTTTTATGACATCTCGAAGTCTATTTGGCATGGATTGGATCAATTTTTTGCAAAATGATCTATCGATTTTGGTCCACTCTTCGACCAAATATTTTCTCAAAGCCTGCTTGTTAGAAATTTGGTGCTCATCGTTTTTGCTGTAAATAATCTCACACATGTTCAATAGGATTAAGAGGTCTGGACTTAGTGCAAGAGATTTAATAACTCTAGGACAGTGGTAGAGGACCCATTACTTGCAAATATCGGCAGTATGTCACGGGTCATTATCTTGGTAGAATTTAAAATATCCTGAGATTCCCAGCTTGCTCGCACTTTGCTTAAAATTTCGCTTGAGAATGTCAAGATAGACATATTTATTCATTATACCATCAATGAAATTTAAATTCCCGACACCAGAGCTTGCCATACAGCCCCAGACAATTTGGTTACCCCTTCAATATTTGACAGTAGGCCGTAAATTTTTGACATGCATTGCTGTATTTGATTTCCACCAAACTTTTTGCTTGCCATCCGATCCGAAAATGTTACATTTGCTTTCATAAACAAAAATTATATATTCCCAATATTCTGTTGGCTTAACTTACATACAGCAAATGCCAACCTAGCTAGTCTATTTGCTTTGCTGATGTAGGGCTTTCTTTGAGTTACTCTGCCATGATACTTATGTTTTTTTTTAAACATTTCTGACAGTTTCAGAATTTACTGATTTTCTGAACCTACTTTTACACTGCAAAATTCATTTTTAATGCACTAGTTTTTGGATTAATGTGTACTTGTCTCACACACACACAATCCACCTCTCTTCACGTTCATTAAATATCCTTGAACGTCCTGATCTTTGCTTGTTTTCATCACTGTTTGTTTTCTTGGACCTGTTAATGATGTTAAAAACAGTAGATTTACTCAATTTCAATATTTTTCCTATACAGCGAATAGATTTCCCCTCTTTCCAATGACTTTTTACGAGATTTCGCATATCAACCAATATATCTTTGTTTCTCGCCATTTTTTCTATAAATAATCTTATGTGTTGAAACATTTGTGTTTAAACTTCTTGTCTAAAAAAGTAGTGTGAAATTAAATTCTATTGATGCGTTGTATATTTGTTAAACTTCTCATTTCAAAAGTATCCCAATACTTTTTTGACTCCAGTGTGCCTTTGAATTATATTTGAAAAGCTAGATGAAATTATAATTGAATAATACTAATAAAATTTTCCTTATATACTGTACACCAAATGTTAAAATATTACTTAATTCATTTTTTTTTCTTTTAATGTGATAAATATTTTTATAAATAACTTTAGTTATGCACGGCAAGTGTCCCAATACTTTTTTGAGTGACTGTATATGCGCAGACCATAAGTCTTTTACTGACTGTAACAACGAAAACTGACGTTAGAAAAAAATATTTTATTTTTTATGTATTTCGAATTGTCTGATAATAAATGCATCATTTGATATTATTATATTTGTGGTTATTATTCGGTTCGTATTTTGCGTTTTGCTTTAAACGCGGCTTTAAAAGTGTTAGTTTTTCTATTTTAGTTCTGCACGTAAGTACATATTCCGTATTTATTATTAATTTATGTTAAATATTGCAGACCTTTTCCTATCTCACCACACCTACGACACTGGGCATTGGCGCGGGTGCGTGGTAGTTGCGGACACATAACATTTCGTGGTTTGAGTGGACACATTTTCCCCCCATCTTAGAACACATAAAGGGTGCACATAAATAAGAAAACAAATGCTTTTAAGAATCACAAATATAATTTAAAACAGCATTTTAAGTGGCAAATCTTTCACGTGAGATAACGAGTTTTTTTTTTTTTTTACCGAAGTTTTCTGTTTTTACACTCGATTATCGAATTACAAGGAAAAATACATTTTTGCCAATCAAATTTAACTATTTATATTGAATTGTTAAGATATTATAGGGTGAATGCATTTTAAAGATAGCGAAATGTAATAAAAATAAAAACTTTCAGAGAAATACAGTGGGTGATCGGAAAACGAACATAATCCGTTCCAAGACTATGTTCGTTAACCGATCATCGATTCACCATAGACTTCTATGTGAAATCGATTAATTCGTTCTGGAGATCTAAAAAATTGAATTTTAAAAAATGTATAATTTCTTAGTAAGTTTTTAAAAACATAATACATACATATAGTCTTGCATATTAATCATTCCTTTTCATTTTTCGCCCCTGATATTGAGTGAACCGTAACACCTTGAACAAATTAGAAATAGCCCGCACCCGTCCCTGTTTTAGAGAATAATATCTGCCAATGAATTTTAGCTTATGCTTTTCTTAAATTTTATATATAGTGATGGCAAAAAGTCCTGAACACTCATTTTTTTTTATAATTTTTGTGTTTGACTTCATTTTTCGTTATGAAATTATCGCACTATCTTAAATATTGTTATTGATTTTAATGTATTTTTTCATGCTGATTTCAAATCTGTTTGTAGATTTCATCTAAAGTGTAAATAGTTTCATTGATATGTTGAAAAAACCTTGACAAGAAAGCATAAGGTCACTGTAAGAATGAGCGAGTGTATTTTCCACCAATGAAATGCTCCATTATTTCAATCAATCAGAGAGCAGTAGTGATAAAGGGTTGAAAGAAAAAGGTGAAACGTGATTTATTGTATTGAATGCAGTTGTGTGCTTGTGGAAAATAGTGTATTGAAAGCAATTTAAAGTACGTTTGTGGAAAATATTGGAATTATGGCTAAATTTTCATATCTGCCTGAGAATAAAAGGTACAAAATAATACATTTGAAGGGAGAAGGTTATTCTATGCGCCAAATTGCTGCTAAGTACCATGTGGCCTTTCTACTGTTGTGAGAAATTTGAAAAGATTTTCTGAAGCAAATTTTATTGCGGACAGGGGGCGATCAGGACGACCAAGAAAAACATCTTTACGTGAAGACAGGTTATTTCTTTCAAACAGAAAGCTTAATTCCTCGCAAATTTTGAAACAATGGACTTTGACATCAAATGTGAGTGTGTGCCCAAGAACTGTTAGAGGAAGACTGCTGGAAATTGGGTTACGTGGCTGTAAAGCGCGCCCAAAACCATTACTGACTAAATTTCAACGCAAGAGGCGATTGACGCCGGCAAGGGAACATTCATTATGGACTATTAAAGACTGGGTAAAGGTAATATTTAGTGACGAGAGTCACAGTTTTGTATTTCTGGCAACCAAAGTAGTGCCTATGTAAGACGACGCACTCATGAGGAATTCAGCCCTTAGTGTCTGAAGCCCACAGTAAAGTACCCGACAAAAGTGATGGTATGGGGTTGTATGTCTTCTCATGGTGTTGGAAGACTTCTCATGGTGTTGGAAGACTTCACATCGTTAGCGTAACAGGGAAAGCCATGGATTACATTGAAATACTACAAAATAAATTGCTACCAACTGCGAGAGACCTTTTGGGGAATCAGTCATGGATTTTTCAGGACGATAACGCCCTCGCCATCGTGCAAAGGTAGTCCAGAAATGGTTGGAAGACCATACTTTGAATAGAATGAACTGGCCAGGACAGTCTCCCGACCTTAATCCGATAGAGAGTTTATGGTTTATAATTGGTTATGAAATTTCAAAGAAAAAACCTTCAAACAAACGTGAATTAATTGAAGCTTTAATATTTTCCTTCAACCATATTGTCACGAAAGATCTTTTGAAATTGGTGCATTCCATGCCAAAAAGATGTAGAGCCGTAATTAAAGCAAACGGCTGGACCATAAAATATTGATTTTCTAACATGTGACAACAATGTAATTTTCAAAATGCTTATATATATATTAAATATACCGTATTTGTCAATTTTCATGTTATTTTTCTTTGCATATTATGTTATTCTATATTGTTTTATTCTGCACATATTTCACATTATTGTGTTCAGGCAGCTTTACTACAAAAAATATTTTAGTCATTAAGAAACTAGTAGTAGATTTGAAATCAGCATAAAAAATACATTAAAATCAATAACAATATTTAAGACAGTGCGATAATTTCTCACAATGAAAAATGAAGTCAAACATAAAAATTACGCTAAAAAATGAATGTGTTCAGGACTTTTTACCACCACTGTATTTGAAATTCGGTAAAAATATACATAGAATTTATTAAGTTTATTTTAAAAAGGGATGCAATAGCCCACTGTTTATAACAAGTCAATAACTAAATTGGGGATTCATGAGACAGAGAGAGAGGAGGTTGATTTTTTTTGCTGAAATAAGTACGTATTTGGTACTTATGTATTACAATCAGAAGACGTCGCCAAATGCCACGATGTATAGCCAATAGTGGAAACAATTCCCACGCACGTTCAAACACATTAATAATAACGAAGACAGCATTTGGTAATATTTTTTTAATTGGCGATATCTTTTCGTTTGACGAATTAGTCGATGGTATAAAACGTAAGCACCATATATTTTTCTACTGAAATGTCATTTATGCCGTATAACTTTATAAACAAGGTAGAGTGAATATTACATAAAATAATACTAATATTTATTACTTGAGAACGACACAAATCGCGCGTGCGTCAAAAGTCCGCGTACACTGGAAAAAAATCTTTACAATAATGGAATGTAACTAAAAGTTAATACTTTTTAAGCTATTCTGTTCTTTCTATAATATCTCGACATATTTGGCGGGGATTTAACTAGCTTAGTTGTTTCATCTGTGTATATTTTGTTCCTTTCTTCTGCTATGACAGATTTTAGCATTCCCTTGGATGTATTACGGTCTCCATGATTATTCACTCAAGTAAATCCCACAAATGCTGTATTGTGCTTAGGTCTGGGGACTAAGATAGCTTACGGAATTGGCTTAGGACTAGTCAGAACAGCAATGGCTTCCCAATGTGAGCCATTTGCTTGATACCTTTGTGCCACTGAAAGTAAAAATCATCACACTCACCGCAAATTTCTTGGCATATTCCCTGATATTTTACTTCAAAAAGTTCTAGTAAATAATTTTGCACATAGTTAATTCAGTAAATTCCAGATTACCAGCCGAAAGGCTTCCAATGCACCCCCAAACAATATGCCTCTTCCTCCATGTTTAAAAGTCGAAAAAGGATTCTCTTCCTTAATTTTTACAGGCGTATTTTTGTGCTTTTTGATGCTAAACTACAAAAATTACTTTCAATTGAATATATTACATTTTTCTAAAAAATATGTGTCCTATTTAGTTGTTTTTTGGCAAAGGTCATTCTCGTAGCTTTGTTCATTCGAAAGACGAATGGCTTCTTGAGTGCAACTTGGGCATGATAGTAATCCTTTTTCAATTTTCTTCGAATTGTAATTAAAGTCACACTTTTTTGCAATATCTCAGAAACACTTTTAGCTATTTTTGAAGCCTATTGTTATTAGATTTATTTTTATTGAGCGTATTACAAAGCAAGATTCTCGAGGTAACACTGCAGACGAGTGGCCAGATCTTGGCTTGGACGTTAAAATTTTAGTTGATTTGTAGTTTATGAACACTTTTTAAATCAATGGATGTCTCCTATTAACATTTCAGCCATTCCTTTAAGAATTTTCCCCTTTTCTGAAGATCTGTGATGATTTTTCTTTCAATAATATGTCGATCTCTATTCTGTTGCCTGCCATGGAACCACAAAAGCTTTCAAATCTCAAACCCTAAATAAATGGGAAAAGCTTATAATTACATAAAAACATGATTTAGTGCAATTATTTTACTATAAAAGGGATTTAAAAGCTCTATTTTGTAAGTGTACGCAGACTTTTGGCGCGGTTGGTTGGTGATTATTTGGTGGACATTTTTGTTTTTTTGTTATTAAAGTGAACTTTGTTGCTGTTTGAAAAAGGAAATTTTTAAGAATTCCTGACAAGTGTTTTGATTTTCTATAGCGAGATTTTAATAATAATTGTGTTGTATAAACACGTAAGATGATCGCCTGTACGCAGACTTTCGGAGGCAAGTATATATATTTATAAATATATTTATCATTCAGATTTTCAATCGTTAATAAAATACTTCCTATTCATCCATTCAAAGTAGGAATTGACTGATTCTTTTTTTATATTACTTGTTTATTAAAATTTTAAATCGTTATATTCAAAGTAAAAACTTATTGCGGATGTTTATTAATGCAAAACAATAATGTACTCCAAATAAAACATATAGAATTCCCCAAACATGCATAAACTTTGCGCAATGCGTATGGAGTCGTACAAATTTTTTGTACAAAAAAAATGGGGTCACCAGTCCGAAAAGTTTCAGAGCCCCCTTCTACAGTAGTACATGAGTACGTTTACCTCTTAAGCACTTAAAGAGTAGCTTATGCCAGTATCTTCGATTGTAAAGAGAGAGAACAGGCGTCCCCCTAGAAATCATTCAAGCTCTAAGGCACGTTGAGAGTCGATGACAAAAAAGATAATTGGAGAATATCTTCGAAAGTAACCCGTTTTAATAGATTTTTGAGAGATAATTCGAGAGTGTTTTTAATGTAACATTGCTTTTAAAAACGATAATGTTGAATGAAACACTTCCAAGAAAATTCTGCAGCTGATTGTAGCAGATCTGGAGAAATTGTAAATATTATTGAACTTCTTTCTCTTCTTAGTTAAAATATTAATTACCATCCAAATACACCTTCCATGGTAAAAAAAAGCATTGGTAAAACTTATATCACAATTTCAACCATTTTCATAGTTACGATGTTAAAAATGTATTAATTTTTGCGTATGGAGATAATACTTTAATATAATAGTTTCTAGCATCATATACTTCTCATCCTAAAAAGCAAGGGCCCTTAGTAACCTAGTGGCCAAGGCAACGGACTCGTGGCCGGCGTGTCATGAGTTCCAGCCTAGTACCGCTGAAGTAGGGGGCGATGTGCGCATTAAATCTGTCGATACTCATACGTCCTTTCGTTGGGGTGGTGCTAAGGTGACCAACCGTCCTCCTTTTATAGGTTCTGTCAATTCCTCGAAAAGTGTCCCCTTTTTCAATATTTTAAAACTGATCTGTAAATCTCTGTATTCAGAGATGAGCCAAACATGTTTCCAAAATGTCCAAGAATGGTCTGAAACAAATATCACAGGAAATAACGGTTTTCAATGGTATTTTTTGACTTCGTCGCAAGTAAATTGGACAGATATAGAATATTAAGTTGAGTTTTTATCGAAAGAAATGCCTGATATTAAAATCGATAACAATTGTCTGTTTGAAGTAGAAAGAAGACTGAATGTATATTTAAATTCTAATCAATTAGAACAATTGGAAAATCAACATGCTGAGAAATTGGTAAAAGATGGGTAAAATTACTTAAACCATTTAAAAAATGAACACATTCCATATGAAAATGTAATTATTCTTGTTGAATTTACGTTGTGCTGCCCCGGAACCAATGCAGCAGTTGAAAGAGGTTTTTTTCAGTTGGTAATAATTTTTAGACAAGTGAGAAATCAAAATTGAATGTTAATATTTTAGCTACAGTGCTTACCGTAAAATTCAGTATGAAGGATATTTTTTGTCCGAACTTTCCGATAGATTAAAAAATATTATGAAGACAAAAACAAAATCATTCAATGGGAAAAATACTAGTTTAAGATAATTAAAAAGAATGCAAGCGTAATTAGCGTATTTTTGTTTGAATTAATACAACGCTTCTCTCATATCTTTAAGTTGTAATTTGTTCTTAAATTTTTCATCCTCCTTTTCATTGTAAAAAAATGGTCACCTTAAGAATAACCCTCTAAGGGCGTCGTATATAGTAGGAGAGGTACATTAAAACCTTAAAGCAGCGGTCGCCAACCTTTTGGACTACACGGACCAGTAAATTCATAATTTAAATCCCGCGGACCATTAATAGGATTTTTTAGGTGTTAAATAGATCACAATTTTTTTTACAAATATAAGAACACACACACATAAAATGAAACTAATCATTGTAATCAAATTACGAAAGCTTTATTAATAAACCATAATAAAATAAACAAAAACTGTAGAAACAAATCAATTAAAAAATGGTTTAAGTACATATATCAAACTTTTAGCATTATACATTTCTAGCGTGTGATGGATGTTCCTGCTTACTTGAAATAAGATTATGGATATTTGGATTCAATGTCGTTACTCCAAAACCGAGAAGAGCATTTATTTCAACTTGAGATATAAATGTTGCGTTTTGATGGCTGTGACAGATGAAAATGCCTTTTCACATAAATAAGTTGTGGAGAATTGAATCAGAATTTTCATCGCCTGTTCACTAAGAAAAGGGTATTCACTTTTTACAGAAAGCCAAAACTCAGATTTTGATATGGATGAAGGAAATTTAAATTTGAGACCTTTGTCGGAGATAGGTCAATGAGGCTTTCTTTCAGATGCATCCTTAAATTATTATCCTGAATTTTCACTGCAAACGGATGTATTATCCACATATTACTATGTCAGTACGATTATTTACCGTGGCGATATTCTACGAAATGACGTTATTCTATGAGGTAGCATTTTTGTAACTTTTTACGTATTATTTTGAACTTAATTATGTTCTAATGCATCTTATAACTTAACGTGATGAGTAAGTATATTCCACACATTTTTCTGGGGACCAGCGGAATTTTCTCGCGGACCACCACTTTGGCGACCTCTGCCTTAAAGTATAATGGAGGAGTGCGTCTAGGAAAATATGTCATGATGAAAGGTTAAGAAAGTATAAAGCTGAAAGAAATTAAATTCTAGAGAGTTATGTGAGTTTATAGCTTAGAATGTGATCAAGCTTTAATTTTAATACTGAATCCCCTTTTCCGTGTATCTATTTTAAAGTTGGCGCATTTGAATTGAAATAATACGCAATCAAGGCAATCTTAACAATCCCTAGTGCTTTATAATTGGGGTTAGTAGCATTTTAACATATAACCGACATAAATATTGTAATCACTGACGTTAATTATCCAAAAATAATTTTTTGATTGTTCTCGCTCGATAGTTGTGCAGTTAGACTGTAATTTCATTTGAGACATTCCATCTCGTTACTGAGTCAACTTTTATTTTCGATGGTAAGATTTGTAATACTTTTCAACATCTACATATTTTAATAAAGGTTCTAAACTTAATTAAAAATAGAATGAATACTTGCTCTGAGTACAAAATACTAATGAAATCGAGCTATATTTTTCCGTTTGCAAAATAAATTGGAAGTATATGTCAAAGTTTTGCTAAATTAACCATCGCTGACTCATTGAATTAAATGTTTATTTCACAATTTGTTCATGAAGTAAATTTTTAGTTATGCTCGAGTCAGCAAATCTTCAAACGAAAATTATATGTATATTAATTGACTATTCTCAATTAAGATGCTTCCTGTGCACTGGCTTAAATTAAAATATGTGCGACTACGTATAAATATTTAGTTTCTTTTATATTAAATGCTTATGAGGCATATAAATATGTACATTCAGAGACGTAGAATGAAAAAAAAATCACTGATAGTATCTAGCTAATGTATAATTAGCACCAAATTTGATTATTAAGCATTCAATGTGATTCGTTGTATCAGCATTTTTTCATGGTGTTCTTACTATGCATTAATACCCCGAACTCTTACACGATAGGTGGGATTGAGAGATAACCGCGTAAGTCAGGGTATAATTGAGCATATAAATACATATAAATTATTTTTAATTGGGGCCGGAGACGAAAGAATATAATTCAGAAAAAAATGTTTAATAAAATCTTTGATAACACAAACACACACACAAAATTGCTAAGTTAAGTTATTTTGATGTAGAACAGGAGGGGTGGCGAACCTTTATATGGATCAACGTGCCGTTTTTTCTAAAGAAGTGTTTAATGAGATATGGACGTGCCGTCAAATAATTTTGACTTTCGATTATTAGGAAAACTATAAAACTGAATACTAACAACTCAAAACTCTTTATTTACTACGAAAAAATACCTTTTGCACTGTATAGCTGTAAATGTTTTAGTTATGCGAGTTGTTCAAATTAAAGTAACTTTAGTGCGACTTCTGTTATTGCAGATTGGATGACAAATTAGTATTGTAAAGGCGTATCTCTTTTAATAGAATGCATGCAGAGAGAGAGAGAGAATTGGAGTGATCTGCCACACATACATACAAATGGTTTAAAAGAAATTAATTATTTTTGCTGTGGTTCACTTTTTTGATTTAAGATTTGTTTCAAAATGCCATTTTGCAGACGATGCTCTGCATATCACTGTTCCAGAACATAAAACACACACCGCTTTTCTTACCTTTACTAATAATGCCATATTTCTGGATTCACCAAGTTCAAAATTCTCTGTTTCACTTACTATCTCGCACTTTTTGTTCTTTTGCTGAATCAGCCATGTTAAATAACAGTTAAAAATCATAAATAACACAAGTAAACTTTAAAATACAACTGGGTCAACGAAATTGGCTATGCTATGTGTAGACAAATTTTGCATAATAAGCAACTGTAATCCACGACGTAATTAAGACAAGACAGTAACAAACGAGTGTGCGCTCCCAGCCGTTCCGCGACCGATTACTCGCATTTGTTCGTAATTCTTCAGAATGAACTTCGTTATTTTGAAATAAAATGCAAACAAATTTTAATCGCTGGCGTGCACAAAATATTGTGTCGCGTGCTACTGGCTCGCCATCCCTGATGTAGAAGGTTTCACAAAATCTAATAGAAAATAGCCCGCTTGCTCATAGTTTTTTTTTCTCCCTCAAAATTTCCTCGAAGCATGCTAATAATTTTTTTATATTCATTGTTTTAGTGAAAAAAAATACTCTTCGCGTTGAAGTCTATATTTTCTAAAATTTGTAACCCTTTTTCATTTAAACCGAGGCCTTCTGTCAAATTCCCAACCGCCATTCGACCTTCTGATTGAACGAAGTTTAAAAACTCTTCAATATCTTGCTCTTGCTCACGCATTTCTATGAGCTCTTCCATTATCAGCTCCTGATTATGGAAATCCAGCAGCTCTTGATTATATGATCGTAAATTAAAATAAACTTTTATGACTAGGAGTCGATTCCGCGTGATACGTCCGAAATTACATTAGCTTAACAGGAAGCGAGGAGTGAGTAATCGAGTTGTAAAGAGCTCAAACAAAAGACGAAATTTGAAAGTCGCGTAAGTCGATGTATTACTGTATTTAATGACGATCACACACACACACACATGATAAAGGCAAACACGTGTTGAATTTAAAACTGACGTTAATCCAACTTGTTCAGGTAGTTCTATTTGTAAAATTTCATAATTTTTGAGTAAAGTTGTTGAAGTATTATAAAAAGAAATTTCATCAAAAAGATTTTAAAATTAGAAAAAAAATCTTATTATATACGTGTACTTCTAAATTAAATGTATTTTGCTTGTTTATGTGCTTTATTATTGTTGATAAATATGTACTTTTTAAAAGAAAGTTTCTGAGAACAAAAGTTGGCAACAATGAAGCGCATGAACTGATTAGCAGGAAACACCTGATTGCATTTATTATGGGACTATGACGTCACATGAATTTATGAACTGATTGGCTAAAAACACGAGATTGTTGTTATCATGTGACTGTAACATTACATGAATTTAGCCCATTCATCTACATACATTTAAAATATACGAGGGTCACTCCAAAATTTTTGAGATGATCTTAGGCTTTTAAAGTTATACTTACAAAATTTTAGGAGTGTTCAAAGTAGTCTCCTCCAGCATCAATACACTTTTGTATACGAATTTTCCACAGATTAAATGCCTCGAACCATTCATTTCTTGGAATTGATGAAAAAAACCGCATTTATAGCCACATCAATGCCTTCTGAATAAAAACGACGTCCACGAAGTTCTTTAGATTAATAAATAACCAAAAGTCACACATCCGAAGAATAAGGTGGATGCTCTACCACTTTAATTTTTGCTCAAGAAACTCGGCTGTTAATCCGGCTGTATGGGAAGATGCACTGTCATGGTGAAGAATTAGTCACCTAACATTTTAACTTCTTGGAGAATTTCTGGAAGACCAGTTACCAGTGGAAGTGGTATACCAGGTTGCTGTTACTGTCTTCTGTCCTTCCAACTTGATGGCTTTGATCAATCCCGTACTTCTGAAGAAAACGACATACATTACTTTTTTCATTGCTCGTTGACTCTTCACCGTTGTTGGCATGGGATCATCTTCAAAGACCCATATTTAGCTTTCTTCACGAGTTGGAACGTCATAAAACGGCATGTACGTTTCATCATCCATACAATTTTAGAAATGATGCGGTGGCCACTATCATTTGGCAATTTAAGGGATTTTTTTACTGATTCTGACACGTTCCTCTTTTTGGTGCTCAGTTAGATTATGGGTAACCCAAAGGCAAACTACTTTTTTCATATGTAATTCTTCATAAATAATTCTGTATATGGCTGCGGATCCAAAGTTAAGTTCCTTTTGTATCATTTAGTAGGTACAGCGACTATCATTGATTAACATTTTTTGTATGACAGACTCATTATCCGGGATTACTTCCAGCCGTGACCTTCCTGTGTGTTTCTCATCTTGAAGAGAATTGTGACCACACACACACACACACTGCGAAATTCTTTAAACCATTTGAATACAGTAGCACGATATGGAAATTCATCACCAAATGCTAATTGCAGCCGTTGAACTCATTCCTCTTGATTTAATCCAGCTTTAAAATCATAGCACGATAATATTCTCCCATATATAAACTCCATTTTCTCTTCTATCTAAAATTTATTCTATGCTAAACAACTTGAATTAAATCAGTAAAAAAAGTCGTCTCCGGTGTTAAAAAATACTTTGTATTTTCATATTAAACCGTTAATTTATTTTATGTCTTCTTGTGTGCGCGTATCTCAAAAATTCCAGAATTACCCCCTCGTATTAATTGCAATATATTTATTTCATTTTTCATTCCCAAATAAAAAATTTTAACTGCAAATAAGCAAATGCTACAGTTTTTTTATGGCAACGCATTGTACATAATTTAATAGTTATTGATTCCCGACATCCCGTTACAAGTTAGTACATTTAATGTTTTTAAAAATTTATCCTATTCAGAAGAATTTAAAAACAAAGAGAAAGGAAATAAGTTACGTATGATAACACTAAAAAAGCTGTTCTATTTTCTGTTGTGGATATTCCTAAGGATTTACAAAAGTAATTAGCAGGTCAATTACACTTTCGAATGCAGAATATTAATAAAGCAAGCATACATTTTTTACCAATTATGGGAGGAAATAAAACTAATAGCATGCAACTGTTGCAGAACAATATCAAGCACAATTTCCTATGCTATTAATCATTAAGCTATCTCGATCACAATTGCAATAATGCCATAATTTCTGAACGGATGGAATAAAAACCATTTAATTAAAAAAAATGAAGCGTTCTTAAGTTATTTAAAAATTAACAAATGTCCATTACAATGATAGACGCTTTGTTATACAAAAAAAGAACATTATTATCCACTGCAGCAAGTTAACAAACTATTCAGGAATAACTTTAGGTGGATCCAGAATACCTATTTAAAATAGTGCCATTCTCATATCAGATTAAAATGCTATGAAGTATTACGTTCTATCCTATTTTGAGGTGCACCAGAACACGAACCACTCCCACTTGAACAAAGAATTTGTTTCATTTTAGTCAAAGCGTTTAATTAATTATTCTGGTCACCAATACTTATAATAATTCTGTATATTGTATTTATGTTAAGAGAAAAATTTAATGAATAAAAGTAATTTTTTTAATTACAAAAGTTGGTTAATGGGTTGGAAATATTAGTTATTGGTACACTGGGTGCTTGTTGAAAATTATTAGATACTGACGCACCCTTTTTTTTTCTTTTTGGAAATAAGTTTTTTACGATGTGTATGAAAGATGCAAAGGAGTCTATTGTGATAAGGGATAGCGCGTTTATGAATACTTTGAATAAAAAATACAGAATTACAAAGAGAGGGTAATTGGCTGAAATACATGTGGCCAGATTTAATTTTAAACAAAAAAATAAGGGATAATTGGAGGTAAGACTAGACTAGAAACATAGTACAAGATTTGTAATTTAATTAAATTATGAAAAATAATTGAATATCAAAACGAATTATTAGAAGATACCATAATTTTTTAACCGAATTTTCTTTTTCTTTTTTTTAATTTTGGTCCGTTAGCTTGTAATAAAAAAATTGTGTTAATAATTTCTTAAAAATTGCCATTGTGAAGGAATACGAATGCCTTAATTGCCAGAAAGTATTTATAAATATGTTAAAGAAACCTGAAAAACAAATTAGGAATACATTTTCAAACAGTAAAATGTTTTTACATAAATACCTTGCGTTTTAAGACATAATACAATGCGGTGACCACGATAGCCTAATGCAGGGATGGTGAACCAGTGGCACGCGTGCCATTAATGGCACGCGACACAATATTTTGGGCACATAGGCGGTCAAACTAGTTTGCATTTTATTTCAAAATAACAAAGTTCACTATGAAGTATTAGGAACAAATGCAAGTGATCGGTCGTGAGGTGGTGAGGAACACACTCTGTGTGTGTGTGTGTGTGTGTTATTTCCTTGCCCCAGTTACAACGTGGACTACAATTGCCTACGATGCAAAATTTGCCTATGCATAGCATGGTCAATTTCATCAACACAACTGTATTTGAAAATTCATTTGTGTTATATTTACGATTTTTAACTGTTATTTAACATGACTAGTTCATCGAAAGAACACAGAAAGTGCAGGATAGTAAGTGTAACAGAGAATTTCAAACTTGGTGAATCCAGAAATACGGCATTATTAGTAGAGGCGACGCAGCGGTGTGTTTTATGTTATGGCATCACAGAACATCGTCTGTAAATTGACATTTTGAAACAAATCACAAATTCTCTTATCAAAAAAGTGAACTACAGCAAAAATAATTGTTTAGAAACCATTTGGCACATGACTCCAATTCAGCATGCATTCTACTAAAAGTAACATCTTACAATCCTAATATAAGTTATTTGTCATCCAATCTGCAGCAACAGAAGTCACACCAATGTCACTTTAATTTGAATTATTCATGTAACTAAGACATTTACAACTATACCGTACAAAAAGTATTTTTCGTAGTAAATAAAGAGTTTTGAGTTGTTAGTATTTAGTTTTATTATTGCTCCTCCACGAGTAAAAATTATTTGACGGCACGTCTATACCTCATTAAACACTTCTTTAGAAAAAATGACACGTTGATCCATAAAGGTTCGCCACCCCTGGCCTAGTGGTTATGGTGACAAACTCGAGGCCGGCGTCTTTTCTATAGAGTCGTAGGATCGCTTTTTGGTGTCTCTAAAGCCGGAAGGGACATTAAGTCGATCGCGATCGACCGGTAGATTGCCAAGGCATTTTGTGGTGACCGCCTTCACGTAAGAACCAAGACTCGCATACTAAAATAAATATATTTGTGGAACACCAACGCCAATTAGATTGGAGTATAGGCTCTTCCCAAAACATACAACTATGTGTAGATGACACATATACCATTATTGGAAGCACACAAAGACGCTTAATGCATTCTCTGCGACTAAAGAGAAAATGCGTAGCCATTCCCGGGAAATTCAGTAGCTATTCCAGTGATAACATGGGAATGGCTACTGAAACATCACCCCACAGCTCACGCTTCAGTGGGATTGGATTCTTGCGTTTATATAACGTCCCGCAAGAGAAGGCATCCGGCAGCTAACGTGTTTAGGACATACATCGGTAATGGACTAAGTAAAGTATCCTAATTTAAAAAAGCTGCATTTTCAACGATGAATATAATTATAAGACAACATATTCCCGTTTCACAGACGACCACTTTGAATCCAGTGGAAGATTATTAGTTAGTAATTATATTCCGAGATATTCAAGATTGGGGCAGACAGTATGCAGACTAAGTCTTCTACTGAGAAAATAAAAAAACTAAAATAAACTCTCTAACTTTAAATGAGAATGATTTATTTTTTTAATGTTTTTTCGTTGGATAATAAATGCATCAATTAATATTCTTAAAGTTGTGGGTATAATTATTATGTTTGTATCTCTTGAGTTTCGCTTAAAACGTGGTTTTAAAAGAGTTAAATTTCTTTTATTGTAATTATGTAGGTAAATGTACATTCTGTATTTATTATTGTTAGAATATAAATATTATTGAGCTTTTTTGTAGCTTACCACACCTACGCCCCTGGGTGGAACGCAACACCTTAAAAAATTAGAAGTAGCCCTTACCATGTAAAAGTCTGCCCACTCTTGTTCTAAAGCGTCGTAATGTAAAATGGCTGACGTTTGTTAAATCTGTCGAAGCTAAAAGTTTTCAGGTTAGTGTGGTGAGGGAGTTTAGAGAGAGAGAGGGATTCTGGACAATATGCCGTCCTTACCACTTGACCGTAATTCGAAATTACTAGGTCCGTTGCCAAAAGCCCTTGTGGTCTTTTGAAATCCGATGTTAATCAGAAATTAATAGTTTCATTTTATGTGTGTGTGTTCTTATATTTGTAAAAAAAAAAATGTGATCTATTTAACACCTAAAAAAATCCTATTAATGGTCCGCGGGATTTAAATTATGAATTTACTGGTCCGTGTAGTCAAAAAGGTTGGCGACCGCTGCTTTAAGATTTTAATATATCTCCTGCTATATACAACGCCCTTAGAGGGTTATTCTTAAGGTGACCATTTTTTTTTACAATGAAAAGGAGGACGAAAAATTTAAGAACAAATTACAACTTAAAGATATGAAGCGTTGTATTAATTCAAACAAAAATACGCTAATTACGCTTGCATTATTTTTAATTATTATCTTAAACGAGTATTTTTCCCATTAAATGATTTTTTTGTCAACATATCACTTTTTAATACATCGGAAAGTTCGGGCAAAAAAATATCCTTCATACTGAATTTTACGGTAAGCACTGTAGCTAAAATATTAACATTTAATTTTGATTTATCACTCTAGTCACTTCACAAAAATGATTACCAACTGAAAAAAACTCTTTCAACTGCTGCATTAGCTCCAGGGCAGCAAAACGTAAATTCAACAAGAATAACTAAATTTTTATATGGAACGTGTTCATTTTTTTGAAATGGTTAAGTATTTCCACGCATCTTTTACCAATTTCAGCATGTTGATGTTCGAATTGTTTCAATTTATTATAATTTAAATGTACATTCAGTCTTCTAATTTCATCAAACAAACCATTGTCAATGATTTTAATATCAGGCATTTCTTTTGATAAAAAAACCAACACTGTTTTCTATATCTGTCCAATTTACTTGCGATGAAGTCCAAAAACACCATTGGAAACTATTATTTCCTGTGATATTTGTTTCAGTCCATATATCGACATATTTGGTTCATCTCTGAAAATAGAAATTAACAGATCAATTTTAAAATATTGAAAAGGAGGGCAAAAAGGAGGACACTTTTCGAGGAAGGGCAGAACCTATAAAAGGAAGACTGTCCTCCCTAAAGGAGGACGGTTGGTCACCTTATGAATAGTCAATTAGAACATAATATCTGCTTAAGTTTCAAGGAGAGTTTGATTTTTTTTATTAAATAAGTTCTATGACCCTGGTAGAACTTTAGATAATTAAAAATGCCTGCAATGTTTTGTAAATGAGTCAATTTTGCGTTTTTCATTTTTTTCAGATACAAAAAAAAAAAATTATTCTGAGTGATGTAAAAATACAGCTCAACTCGGGTTTGTAACACTAATGTAAGCAATAGTACATTTTGTTTTCTTGTGCCGAATCAGAAGGATAGGTATATACCAGGTGTGGTGAACCTTAATGGATCAACGTGCCATTTTTTCTAAAGAAATGCTAAATGAGGAATACACGTGCCGTCAAATAATTTTGACTTGTGATTATTGGGAAAAATAATGAAACTAAATACTAACAAAACACAAAACTATTTATTTACTACAGAAAAATACATTTTGTACTTTATAGTAGTAAATGTTTTAGTTATACGTGTAGTTCAAATTATATAAAGTAACAGCGTGATTTCTGCTGTTGCAGATTAGATGACAAATAACTTATATTCGGATTGTAAGATGGTACTTTTAGCAGAATGCATGCTGAATTGGAGTCATCTGCCAAATGGTTTCTAAGCGAGTCTTTAATGCTATTCATCTCTGAAAATAATGACTCGTAGGCATAGGTCGATGAAAATATGGCGAAAACAGCATGAGCCTGTTTCTTCAAACAGTTATACATATCTGGAATCGAATTTAGTGCTTCCAAAATTTTGTTACTGGCCTTTTTACTTATATCGCTTATTAATCTTTCTGTTTCAATCAATTCTAACTTTTTCCTTGTCACAATAATTTTTTGAATCCATATTGAACTAGACTAGAAATCAATAAGTTGCATTTCAAATCTTTAATTTCCAACGTCGAATCGGAGTAAATTCAGTTTATCAAATGATGTCACATCAGAGTACATAATAAACTTGAGTTCTCTGATAATTCTTTGAACTGAGAAAATCTCACTGAAAATTCCTTGATAGAAGAATCAATCGTGGTTGATCGTTTTGATTGGTTGCGTGCCCAAAATATTGTGCCGCGTGCCATCAATGGCACGCGCACCAATGGTTCGCCATCCCTAGTATATACTCTGTAGAAGATATTTCATGGTTAAGTGCAAAATCGAGCAATCGAACTATTACCTGTCTTTGTTTTTTGAAATCCTATAAAACCTTTTTAAGTGTTTTCATGTGTTTTTGAATAAAACTTGAACTAGGAACGCTTTTCAAATAGAAAAATTATTTAATATTAATAACATGCTCTGAATTCGGTATTCCATAAAAAGCAGAATATTTTACTTTATTACTTATTTCTGCCTTATAATTAATTCTTTTTTCTTATGAAAATTGCTTTCAATATTTCACCTTCTGCACTCTCTTGTGGCACATCGATCTTTATTCTAAGTATTAAAAAAAAATTCTAAATGTGAAATTTGCAATGTATTAGGCGGGCGAATAATCAGTTTCTTCTACAATATCATGAATTTATGTACTACGACATCTTTCATTTGTTTTGACACATCTTTCAATTCATAGGTTAACCTAATTATTACAAATTATAATTATTTTTCTGATTTCATTCACTGTTAAAGTCAGATGTTTTATTAACCCATTGTAAAAGTAAGATAAAAAAAAAGAATTTTTAAGCAAATACAGTGAAAATCGATCGCACAACACGAAAGTGCGGAGACTGAGAAATATTTTTTCGTGTTAAAAGATATTGAGGGAAAAAAAACATGTATTCAATAAATTTTAATTTGTAAGCGTACATTTTTTTAAATAGATGTGATTTATATATGCATGTATTTAATTAAAGTCAATAAAACAAAAACATTCACACAAAAACAAATGAAATTCAATACAAAATTTTCAAGTTTTTTGAAAAATAAAACATTTGCTGAGTTTTTGAAATATCATCTGATATTTTTCTTAGAACTTTTAGCATCAAATTGACGACAGATTGTTCGCTGTCGTTTATTTTGATATTCATTTTACCATAGGAATGTGTGTCTAAATAACTGCTCATACTTTTCATGATGTTCCGCATTTCGGATGACGTGGGAACAGAGGAACTGTATTAGTTCATTTTCGTCGTCAGGTCTGCATCAATGATATTTTTTGAGCTTTGAGCAAACTCCAAAAGGTCTGTCTGACATAATTGAGGCTGTACACACATTATCATCATCTACTGCTGCGAATTCTTCCAATAATATAGTAGGACGGTTGGTGTTTTCCGTATTTTGTTCATTTCCAGAAGGAAAATCTTTTCTTTTTAAGCGATTTTCGTTTCATGTTAAGAGGGGGGGGGAGCATGTAAAAATACATAGTAGTTTGTCTGAGGCTGTTGTATTATTTCGTCTTAAGCGTTTTCGCGTTAAACGTTTTTCACTGTATCTCATTTTTATTCATTCCTGTTATTACAATATCAAGCTTCGCCCAATAATACTGGTGAATTGATAGAAACATTAGACATAGCTTTTAATAATATTTTCCCCTAAATACCGGATAATAACGTTTCTGGCATTCAAGTTGTACTAGAGGCAATGATGAAAGATGCCTGTAATAATTTTAAGCTCACTTATGAAGGAAAGTGGAGCTTCACACACTGTCAAAGAATTCTATCTACAAGTTTGAAACACAGTAACGAAAATATTGAAATACAGTCGGACCCCGATTTAACGAATTCTTCAGGACCGAAGATTTTGTTCGTTAAATCGGGATCCAAGCAAAATAAAATTTTTCGCACTTACATTTTCGAAAATTTATAAGCAACTGCACAAAAAAAGGGCGTGTGCGCTTATGACCACACGATAGAAGTGATAACTTCAAATTTTGTTATGTTATTTCAGGGATTAGTCAGGTGAATAAAAAAGAAACAAGGGGATATATTTTAGTATTGTTATCTAAAATTATTTATTCGGGCATATGTCTGTACTCATAAAGTAATATTTTTTGCAAAATATACAATCATATTTGTGAATTAATTATATTCTAAGAAGGAAACAATACGTTTATGGTAGCTGAAAAAGGTTACAAATACTTAAGATTCAAAATTATTTAAACACCTAAAAAAAACTCCGTCAAGCGTTGTTCCGTACTTTGGCGTGCTTTCATTTGAATTATTTGACATAATTACATTGAATTTAGATTTTAAAAAATCTACTACAGGCTTTGATTTGTCTTTTGAAAAATCTACATTAAAATCCTTACTTGAAATAATAGATAATTTGTTCGGAAGAGTTGATCCGGCTTCACACAGTATAGGCAACTAAATTTTTGTGAATGAATTCGGTAATTACCTCTACTCTTTGATTTGATGAAAAATAAATAGAAAGCATTAGAATTTGTCCATTTTCTGCTCTACATTTCGCTGCACAAATTTCTCCAATACATGACTCATTAAAACCAAATGATTCAGAAGTATTGTTACAAGTTATATATACCATTCAGTAGAATTGTTACCATTGTTACGAGCGTTACAAACCCAGCGTAACAATGCTTGGATTTTTAAAACGCATCATTCAAGTTAACTCTCCAGCAAAATACGCATATAGAAGTTATCACTTCAAAAATTATTATAGTTAGAAATTACGCACTTTTTATTCAACAGCTAAAAATACTATTATAAATTATTACGCGTCAGTTAATTGGAAATTTTAAAATACCGACTATATAGTTGATGCTTGACAATCTTTCTGATTCCTGACTCGAAAAAATTTTTTTTCCAATTTATGCAGAGGAAAATATTTCATCATTTACGTCCTGCAGTATAAGACAAAGTTATGTTTTCAGTTTTCAAACAATATAAAACAATAAAAATTGTATCAGTTTTGATATTAGTTTCATTATCAATTTCAGCATTAAAATCGCTATTCATTGGCTCCGCCAGATCAACAATTTCCTCATTGCACAGATAGGCAGTCCATTATTAAAAGTATCATAATCGTAAAAAATCTTAAAATATTCCCTGCTTTGTGGATAGAGATTTCCTGTCCTACTAAAAACTCACACGATATGTTACACTCATGACTCATCTGCTTCTGTGAATTATAATAATGTTGTATTCACCATTTCCTGTTGAAATTTACTGCTTTTAAGAAGTCTTTTTCTATTCCGGGCAAAAAGTATGTAACTTGCCTTCATTTTAATCAGGGAAAGAGAAAAATTCGTTAAATCGTGAATTCATTGAATAAGGCCTCGTTAAATTGGGGTCTGACTGTAAGCAGAAATCATCCGAACACTCACAATAAAATATACGAGTAGGTGCAACATTTTAAATCTATATTATTAGATTATATTTAGTTTTCCGATAATAAACGTTGCGTTCTGTATTTTCTTTCCTTTTGTTACTATTATGGGATAAGCTAAATTAATCAATAGCTTTATTATTGTTGGGGAGAGGAAGTACATATATATTTCTATCTGAAAATGTATTCAGAGTTTGGCTAAACTGACATTAAGCAGAAACGTCTTCAAATATTTTTTTTCAATTTCTACTATTAGTTCACAATCTCCCTATATATATCTTTTTTTTAAATTTTCAATCTTTAATAAAATACATTTTAAAGCGCTCACTTGAGCTGAAATTTTATATACACGATTGTTTTGGATGATAATACGGTAATTTAATTATAATTAATAAAAATTGATTAAAACTAATTATTCAAAGAATTACAGATACAGCCACATTGGCGACTTGTGTCAAAATTTTAAAAGGTTTTTCTTATGTTTTAAAGCATTCAGTTGAACTGAAATTTTATATACACCATTGTTTTGAATAACAAAATACGATACTTCAATGATAATAAATAAATATTAATTGCCACTTAATATTGAGATTCTGTCATGTATATACATATTTATATTAATTGTAATTATTTAATAAAAAGTAACTAAAATAAATTTTTTCTTTTTTTACCTAAGTAGGAATTGACTTAAAATTTTTTTTACATCAGATTTAATGCATTTTTCATCTTTTTTTAATCTTTATTTATCGGCATCCTGAAATTTTATAAGCAATTCTGACGTTTTTTTATTGTCATCGTTATAATTGATATTGAAAATAAAAAAGATTATTTTATTACTTATAAAGATACAGAAACAGAGATATATTTCTCATCCATTAAAGCACTTTAAAGGATGAGATTTTCACGAAAACGAATCGTTTTGTTCAATATAGATAAAAAAAAAAAAATCTAGAAAGGGAGAAGTCCTAAAGACAGTTCAGCCCCCGGGGCAGCCAATCGGAGTCAATGTTCACTGTACCCAACAACCAATCAGAGAGCAATCTCTTAGCTCTCAGCCAAGCCAAAAAACTCAAAAACTTTCCACCCAGATGAAGAACCATAGCCACGCCTCCCGGATTCCATCGCCCGACCAATCGCCAACATGCCACTC
Organism: Trichonephila clavipes; assembly: GCA_019973935.1. Classification (NCBI taxonomy): domain Eukaryota; kingdom Metazoa; phylum Arthropoda; class Arachnida; order Araneae; family Nephilidae; genus Trichonephila; species Trichonephila clavipes. The sequence continues at coordinate 891,182 of BMAU01019602.1, read as the reverse complement.
AGCAGAATGGAAAACACCACTTTTGCCATGCCCAACATCATAGACTCTCACGATATGGGATTGAGGACTGTTTTACAGTCCAGACGCCCAAAAATAAACGCCTATTCCTAAAGACAGTTGAATATATTTTCTCCATACAATGTCATATGTATGGGAAGTATGTATGGTAAGATATTAATTGCCGTAAAATCCGGTGTATAACGCGCACTTTGAATACAAAAATACGATCGAAATTTTCGGGTGCGCGTTATACACCGGGTAAAAAATGAGAGCTTTAAAAATAAAAAAAAAAAAAAGATGAGCATAGCAAAAAGAATAGACATCGAAATACTGTTAATTAAAAACAAATGACATTCCTAATGAACTTAGAGCAGAGTTTCTCAAAATGTGGGGCGCACCCAACTTGGGGGGCGTGATAACCTTACAAGGGGAGCGCGAGCATATCAAAAAGTCAAAAGTAAAAGATTTGAAAAATTGTAAATTTATTGAAAGGAAGCAAAACAAAATACATTCTGACATAATAAAAAAGAAAAATATGCATTTATATTGATATAAATGCATCTGCACTGCACAATATATTTGATAATTAGTTTATTAATACTAAGTTAAGAACAAGATTAATAATTGCTAGTGACTCCCAAGGGCTTGTCATATATAAAATTATACACAAAATTTAATATTTATCTTGATAATTTGTACGGTTTATAATTAAAGTCGTATTGTAGCTTTTAGCAAGTTATTTTTTAAATCAATACATTGTTATTTTATGGAAGGAGGCGCGATGAAAATTATGATTGAAAATTGGGCCGCAAGTATTGAAAGTTTCAGAAGCAATGACTTAGAGGGTTGTAGTTGTAGAAGTATAATATTTCTTTCTAACGCTGGGAATAATGCCTCGAATAAATGACTCTAAAACATAAAACATTGCGCACATGCATTTAAAATTTCTTCGTAATAAAAAAAAACAAAAAAACACGTTTTTATGTTTAATCGAACTAAAAAGTAAAATCGTTAATCCTGATGAGCATGATCAGGACAATAGAACAAAATTATTAAATTGTTGTATTGTCATCAGTTCTCGACAAGAGAACAAAATTTCAAATGAATCTGACCTTTTAAAGTGGGTAAAAATCGAGTTCAAGATTCCGTTACATACAAGTGAAACGTATAAAAGTGTGTTAGAAAGGGGTGGTTAACGTCGTGTTACCATTTATTTATGCGGCGAATATACCTAAAAATCAAATTTGCAGTTTGAAAGTATAGGTGCGCGTTGTACGCCGAATTTTACGGTATGTATTAATCGTAGCATGTAAATGGAACTGGAAAGTGATATCAATAATCAAGATAGAATTCTAAAATGTTACATGAAAATCAATATAAGTTTCATATACAGAGTGAAATACGTTTAACGCTTAAGGTATCCGACTACGTTCAAAACCATGATTTTAAAAAAGCGCATAAATGGATAATTTTCAAGATATTTAGTGTCACTTAAATTAGAATGCATGCATAAAATTGTTTTAAAGACATTATGACAAAAAAATTACTTAAATACAATATTTTGGCAAAAAATTAACTTAGAATAACCTTTTTTCAAGATTAACCTTTTTTCTCCTTTTATAAAAAATGCTTTCATAATAATAATATTTTGCTTATATAAAGTAGACTTCTCTCCAGAGAGTCTCAACTAGATTTTTTAAAAATTCATATTATTTTCAGAGTTACAACCAACTGAAATAATTATCGGCGTTTTCTTCTTAAAATTTCTCCCCTCTGTTGTAGTAAAACTTGTATAAATCCAGTTCTAAGTTATATATTTCAAAAATTCTAGTTGATCCTCTGTACAGAGATCTGAGCTATATACAGGCAAAATATTATTAGAATAGAAGCATTTTTCACAAAAGGAGAATATTTTGAAATTTGCTCATTCTATGTTCATTTTTTGTCAAAATCTTGTACTTAAATAATTTTTTTATTGTAATACTATTCTTAGAACAATTTTATATACATTTTCTAATCTAAGTGACACTAAATATCATAAATATTATCTATTTATACGCTTTTGCAAAATCACGGTTCCGAACGTAGTCGGATACCTTAAGCGAAATATCGGTTAACTCGAAATAATATAAGGCTCTCGAAATACAACTATTCTCTTAACACGAAACGAAAAGCGTTTAACAGGAAAAGATTTCGCTTCTGGTAATGAACACTTAATGAAATGTTGGAGAAAGTTTCTGTATTATTGAATTGTCCTACTGTATCAAAACGGACTAATTCATTGCAGTAAATGATAATATGTGTACAGCCAAAGACATTTTAAAATTTGTTTAAAGCTAAAAAAAATTGATACAGATTCCGAGGATTAAAATGAAATGTGTAATGCAGCTCCTGTTCCCCCTTCGTCCAAAATGAGGAACGCCCTGGAAAGTATGCGCAGTTATTTAGACGCACATTCCAACGAAAAAATGAATAAGAAAATGAACGACATTGCACAATTTGTGGACAGTTTGGTACTAAAAAACAATCCAAAAAAGTATCAAATTATTTTCCAAAACTCAATACATATTGTTTTCAAAAAGCATAAAAATTTTGTGTTAAATTTCATTAAGCTCTTGTGAATGTTTTTGTTTCATTGATTTTATTAAAACATGCATATATATGTATCTATGTAAATAATAAGTTCTATAATTAACTTATTTTATTTGAATATATGTTTTTACAATATGCTTTGACACGAAAACATTTTTCAGTCCCCTCATTTTCGTGTTAAGCGATTTTCACTGTTCTAAAATTTTATATACTATATTTCTCAAAATACTTTTAATAATGAAATTTCAATTAAAAACTGCCCTTCGCCATGGATCCATACTTTCCAAGAATAAATTTATGTGACTGATATAACATCGACAGATGTGAACCTGTCCTCAATTACCTTGTAATCAATAAAGTAAATCTAAACGTAACGAGAATATGTCGTTAGATTATGAGTCATGATGCTGACTAATCAGCCCACACATTTATCTCTTATTTATTACTGTTTAAATATATTTCCATCAAACAGCAGTACGCAATCCAATAATTAAATTCCATCGATTTCGTTAAGCACATACCTTCATTAATTTATGTTAATAACGTAGTTCAGTTTCACGTTTTTATAGTTAAATTAAGAGTTTAACATTTTAATTCTCTCTCTAAATCGTAATTTGTTCTAATGCGTAAGATAAATTTTCATTTTGTGATTGATGAAAATGTATAAATATTTATTTATTTTAAGGCATAAGTGTTTTGTAAGCTTGGCCCTTTATTAGTATAGAGTTTTGTGGTTGTTTTTGCTAATGGTTTACAAGGATCCACAGATACTAGTTTAATTTAAAAATTCAACTTTTATTTAACAAGTAATATAAAAAAAAATTCCGTCAAATCCTGCTTAGGTCAACAAAGAAAAATTTTATTTTAATTACTTTTTATTAAATAGATACAATTAATGTAAATATGTATATACATGTGACAGAAACACATTATTAAGTGCCAAAATAGAAAAGGCGATTTTCCTTGCAATTTTCCATTTTTCGTTCTGTGTATGGTGTTGGACTATTGTTTTGTTTGTTACTATTTATTCATTAATTAAATTTAATTATTGTAATAAATGGTATAGTAAAAAAGAAATCACATTCTCAGAAATTAGGCCAGCCCAAATAGGATTCAAACCCACGACCTTTGGATTAGAAGTCCATTGCGCTACAGGGACACAACGAACAATTTTTCTTTCTATACATGCTATTGGACTATTATTTTGTTTGTTACTGTTTATTCATTTTTTAATTTAATTAATGAATTAGTATTTGAGAAAACTCTGTATTAACATCTAGTGTCTTTCACTACAAGTTTTAAAAAATGTATTTGAACTTGAATGGATGAAAAGAAAGTATTTTATTAACGATTGAAAATTTGAACAAATATATATATATAATGTCGCAGGGAAATGGCGAAATTAGTAATTTCATCAATTTCCTAAGGGATCATTAGACGGGAGATAATAAAATAACGTCCCTTCAAGGTCATTTCCCTGATAAAAGTAAGTGATTTTATCAAATCCTTGAACTGTTTCAGTAAATGATGAAATGAACTTGTCAGGATTTGCATTGGCAAAATGATATACGGGGGAGACACCTGGGGGGTCGAGTCCTTGTACTTAATAACCATACAGGTAGTACTATCGATCCCCTATATATCAACCTCATATCTTTAAAAAAATGACACGTTAGGATTAAAATAGAGATTGATTTTTAAGGCGTAAGCAACCGAGAGGAGAGATGTTATACGTCAAAAAATACCAGCCTAATTTTCTAATTATCTGTTAATTAGTTTCGAATAAATAATTTGTATTTCATTGACTATTGTTGTATTACTTCTACGTTTAACAATGCATCATATTTGTTAAATAAACACTTTTAAACTCTTGACACTATTATTTCATCATTTAACTGAAACAGCTCAGGGATTCGTTCAAATCCCTTACTTTTATCAGGGAAATGACCTTGAAAAGACGTTATTTTAACAGCTACCTTCAAGCGATCCTCTCCCTTAGGGATTTGATGAGATTCCTAATTTCATCATTTTCCTGCGACATATATAGGGATAAAGTGAGTTGGAATAGTTGGAATTGAAAATTAAATTCAAACTCATTCAAGGTATATTTATATGCCTATATAATATATGCAATAAAAATTCAACCTATAAAGCATGGATTCATCAGAATCAGTCTAATCCTTGTTTTCACATTAACGATTTATAATACTCCTAAGAAACTAGTTAAATCAAAATAAAAATTCACAACTGCTATTTCAAAATCTAAATTTAAAGCATTCAAGGGATGTAATGTAATTAAAGTTCAGCTTAAAATTAATGCACATAAACTTAAATAAATTCAGTGCACGTTGTACTAAATTACTATTCCATTTGAATAGTATTACTTAACAATAGTTTAACACATTTATATTCTTAATGTTTTTAAGATTTAAAAATATAAATTTGCATTCATAGAAATGTACATTTAAATTTGAAGAAATTTTGAATTAACTTACTGTCCAAGCTTTTGTATCATACTTTATTTAGCAAAAGTTCTGTTAATGGTTTTTCGTCCATTCTAAGGATAAATCAACAAAATGGGCGTAGAATAACATTTTTATAACAACATCTCACAATAAAGTTTTTTTTACAATCGAACGTATAATTAAATATTTTTCAAGATCACGGGACATAATGCCGTTGCCAAACGATTTTGCGTAAAATAAACATTTATAAAAAAATGAATTTAGATAAAGATCACGTGACATTAGGCGTAAAATAAACATTTATAAAAAAATGAATTTAGATAAAGATCACGTGACATTAGTTCACAATTTTTAACACACGGAAAGTATCGTTAGGAGTTTTATATAAAAAAGTAACTAAATGCTGAATTTTCTGAATGATTTTGTATGATTTTCTGACGCCTGATAATGTTTTCCGAGTAAAAAAAAAAGTGAATATTATTTTCTAGTAGGTTATATAATGGTCTGTAAATAAAAACAGATGTCAAAGAAAATAAATAAGTTTCATTTGACCGCATTTTCATTTTTTTTTATGAACTCTATTTAAATACTGAATACTTTTATTATTGTTTCTACAAAACGTATTTAGTGCTTAAATATCTCGATTTCATAAAAGTTTTCCCTCTTCGCTTGACATATTTCGCTTCGAAATTGTACAAACAATTATTTTTAAAAAAGAAATTAACATAGTAGACAGAAAAGGAACATGCAGCACTGTAATTTTCTTTTACTTTTTTCTTTTTGTACACCATCTAGGAAAGCTTGTAAATAACATATATTATATAAATTTCAGCAACCCCTGTAATTTGAATGCTACTTGCTTAGAAATACTCTGAAGCTAGTATATTAAAATTGTGAAACTATGCAAAGATTTGTGTACAGGTACCGTAGCTTTGTGCTATGCCATTTTAAATAGAAATCTTATATTAGTATTATACATGTGTTGTCCATTAAATAATCCAATCGTTGCGACTCCAGAAAGTTTCGATTTCGATATCTTTTATTTTTCTTCAACACGCAGGATAAAATGAGGCTATTTACACTTATGAATTAATGAAGCTATATACATGAAAGAACGAATTACAGTCGGACTTCTATACAACGAAGACGCTGAATCCCGAAAAAAAGTTCGTTATACGGAAAATTCGTTATATAGAGGTTCATCTTTCAATTTTCTTAAAAAACCCACACCAAAAAAATTTAAAATTCGTAAACACTACATATTTAAAAAAAAGTAATTAATTCTCACTTTTTTTATAAATTAGTATATATTTATTTTATATATCTTACCTATAAAAAAAAGAAAAAACTGAAAGAAAAGTTACTTGATGCCTTTATCCACTTGCTGAAGAATTAAACTTTTTTCTTTGATGCTCAAGCACTTACGTTTTGACATTTTCAAGCTACAAAAAATGAAGTTACCAGTACGACTGATAAACACGACAAATGAACGAACACTAGTTCAAGGACACGAGGCGGTCGCGGTAGCCGAGTGGTATAGGTATCGGATCGTGGCTTGCCTTGTCACGAGTTCGAGCCCAGTACCACTAAAGACCCGCCGTGTAGGGCAGCGATGTATGTTAAATCTGCCGAGAGTTGTCGTCCTCCCGTTGGTGTGGTGTGGTAGTTAGGAAAGGGGATGCCAGTTCAGGTGTCGTCCATGACCATGGTTCAAAATTACGTGGTCCGTCGCCAAAAGCCCTGTAGCTGAACAATGCGACGGTAATATTCAATCAATAAATCAAGGAAACGAGACTCCACTGAAAGTGAAAGGGGATATAGAAAATGTTTCCAGTGAACTGGACAATGTGGGTTAAAGGTTGTACTTCTTGGATGAAATGCCCATAATTCAATTGCTCTCGGCGAGTTAGGCACCTGATAAAACCAGTTCAAGATTTATGACCACCTTAAAATGTGCTAAAAAAGAGAAAAACTCGAAATGTCAAGAAATATTTAAAAGAACAGGGAGAAAAAAAATCGAATTACAAGAGGAAAAGTTCGTTATAAACAAAATGCACTTCGCTATTAGGAGGTTATTTTACGAAGAAAATTGTGAAATGTTCTTGGTTCCAGGACAAAGTTCGCTAGATAGAAAAATTCGCAATATAGAGGTTCGTTATATGCAGGTCCGACTGTATTTGAGCACACGCTCCGTAAACATAAAGTATTATACAGTTATTTTCTTAACATAAAACGTAAACTTCTTAGAATATTCCGTAAACATGCTTAACTAAAAAACTCTGTTGCCAGATTCAGATAATTAATATTAAATACAAGACAGATGTTAAATATTATCCAATAGGAAATGTTGAACATATTAAGAGTGGCAACACCCCAATATTTAAATGTTTTTAAAATTTTTAAATAAATGAAATTTAAATGTTTTGATCAATTTAAATTTTACTGTTTACGTGATAAACTTATCGGCTACACGATTTTCAAGAAAAAAATTTTCTTATGAAAATTTAAACCAGAGGTTCCCAAACTTTTTTGTCTCATAGACCCCTTGCCATGTTTTTCGGTTTCGGGTAGACCCCTGCTTACCTAATATTGTATTTTTGCAAATGTATCAAATTAAATGTATTTTTGACAGCTGTGGTTACTACTGTTTACTTTAAAAGAATTAAATTTCTAACGGTAGTGAAATACAGCGTTTAAAATTTAAGAAACACATGCTAATGAATTAAATTAAAATTAAGTAATTTTATACATAAAACAACTGTTACATAAAATAACTGAACAACAAATAAATGTTTTTAATGAGAGGGATGAATTTGGTGCTTCAATAACAAGTATTCAATATTTCATATCAATCTAGTCAGGTTTAACCCTAAATCTCCTTTGTTAGTAAGTGTCCAGTCCCTACCCTTCCTTTGCTTTTGAGACTGGCAAATTCACTGGAACTTTCTTTCACTAGGAAAAGCAATTAAAAACTTTCTTACTATATTCCATATATCACAGCAAATAACAGGTATGTCTTTTTAAAGCCAAAGTTGCTGACATCCGTTTCTAAACTTTATTTTAAGATCGTTCGAGCCTTTTCCGATTAGTTTCTATTGCAATAATTTTTTTAATGTGACTATATGAATTCATTGTCTACGTGGTATTACTATAAAGAAAGTAATCTAAACATAGTTGTAAAATCTGAGTAAAGGGCATTTAAACGTTGAATGTAGGTTAAAATGCCTAGGAAGATTGCCTGTGATAAATTGAGAAAATTCACGACATCCAATATTATATTTGCTTAAGGTATCCGACTACGTTCGGAACCGTGATTTTGAAAAACGCATAAATGGATAATTTTCATGATATTAAGTGTCACTTAGATTAGAATATATGCATAAAATTGTTTTAAGGACACATTTTGACAAAAAAAATTTATTTAAATATAATATTTAGGTAAAAAATAAACTTAGAATAATCTTTTTTCCAAATGTTCTCTTTTTGTGAAAAATGCTTCTATTAGAATAATATTTTGCCTGTATATAGCTCAGACCTCTCTACAGAGGCTCAACTACAATTTTTGAAATATATAGCTTAGAAGGGGACGATATAGCTTATTTTACGACAACAGAGGGGAGCAATTTTAAGAAAAAAACGTCAATAATTATTTCAATTGGTGGTAACTCTGAAAATAATGTGAATTTTTCAAAAATTCTAGTTGAGCCTATGTAGAGAGGTCTGAGCTATATACAGGCAAAATATTACACTGGCCTCAAAAGTTAAGGTACAACCGGGTTTTTGTGTCTAATTTGCAAATGAATGAATGTAGAAACAAAAAATTTGGAGGATATGTGCATTAAATAGTTTTTTATTGAATGCGTCATAGAAATTTGTATAAGTGTATTGCAAAAACGATTTATAACAAAAAAGCAATCTCTGCGGAAAAGTCCATTCTTGGAGAAAACAGCACATCACAGTGTTATGTGGTAAAATGGCATAAAAACAATACAAAAATGGGTTCTAATAAGAAATATGTCCACCCCTAACTTGAATGCATTGGCGGCATCGATTTCCCATGCTGTTTATTAAGTTGTCGGACACCGGAATAGGAAGCGAAGACCAGACACAGAGTAAGCCTTGTTTCAGCTCATGTAACGACCTTGGAGGAGGATTTAAAGCAGCAACCTTTCTGCCAAGATAGTCCCAAAGATGTTCTATCGTATTCAGGTCTGGAGATCTAGCTGGCCATTCCATTCGTTCCAAACCGTGATCTTCCAGATACTCCTCAACAATCCCAGCTCGGTGAGGTCGTGCATTATCATCCATCAGAATGAAGTCGTTACCAATAGCAGCATCATATGGGCGGACATATGGATCAAGGATCTCATCCCGATATCTAAGACCAGTTACGGTTCCTCCATGGAACACATGCAGGTCAGTGTGGCCACCGAGCGAGATCCCTGCCCAACGGCCGACAGATTCACTCTGTCGCCGTTCCAGCAGAATTGTTCTGCCCATTTTAATTATATCTATTAAATTTATTTTTAAGTAATCCCATTAATTCGGCTCTTAATTCTAAAATTCTGATGAGGAGGTACGTCCCGTTCCGGGACAGGCACTCCGTAAGTTACATGCCACTTGCCACAACTGGTCTTCTTGCATACAGACCTGCATTGTGAAGACGATTTCGCACCGTAGTAGCGGAGATTCTTCTTCCTGATGCTTGAAAGTGGTCTGCAACGAGCTGCGGCACAGTAGTGGTTCTTCTCCTTCGTGCCGAAAGAGCTAGAAAACGGTCTTCTGCAGGTGTTGTAGCTCGTGGTCGGCCTGGAACAGGTCTTCTGGACACAGAATCTTCGGATTGGTATTGATCCCAAAGTCGCTGAACAACACTACGAGACACATTAAGACGTCTAGCAACATCAGCCTGCGACAATCCCATTTCCATCCATCCAACTGCCCGCCACTTTAACGAATTGGGTAAACGACGTCTCTGAGACATTTTCTAAACTCTATTGACTATTGTCACCGAAACTGCCAACAACTGTTGAAAATCAACACAACTTACACACAAAAGTACGAAAGCTTGATATTTGCATATTTTTCTCTCACTCATAAATATACGTTCTTTTCTATAAAATAAAAGTTGTAGCAATCGTTTTTGCATTAATGTTTTTAAAGTTCGTTATTATCATTCATGCAAACTATGCATTTTATTGTTACTGCCATTTTTTTTTATGGTGAGCTTCGAAAAACATGTACCTTAACTTTTTGAGGCCAGTGTATTATAATAGAACCATTTTTCACAAAAGGAGAACATTTGGAAAAAAAGATTATTTTAAGTTAATTTTTTGCCAAAATATTATATTTAAATAATTTTTTTTTGTCAAAATTTCCTTTAAACAATTTTATACATGTATTCTAATTTGAGTGACACTAAATATCATGAAAATTATTCATTTATGCGCTTTTTTAAAATCACGGTTCCGAACGTAGTCGGATACCTTTATTTAATTCTGGAAAGAAATGCTGAAATGTCTTAGTAAAATTTATGCTGTCACGTAGTAGCCTGAAATTAACCTCACTAATAGTGTAGTCATTAGTAAATAAATCAGTTAAATTAGTACAAAATCTTTTATTTCCACTAGATCAAATTCTTTTTTTTAAAGATTAGTGTCATGATCTGATTTAATGAAAGCCACTATTATATAGACCCCCATTTACATCTCATGGACCCCCAAATTATTTTTTCGCTTGGATGGACCCTTGCAGGTTGTCACAGACCCTTGAGGGTCTATATAGACCACTTTGGGAATCACTGATTTAAACGATTATATATTTCCAGATTTTCATCATGTTTATCATTGATGATGACCTATCTAAACTTAAGATTAAAACAGTAGTCTTTAAATTTTGTTGACTCACAAAACCCTCAGAACTATATACTGTTTTCAGGGACCTTTCCTCCTTTCACAAGCAAATCATTAAAATAATACATCTTAAAATAATATTTAAAGGGGTCAATATATACTTTATATGTACTTTATATAAAGACAATTGAAGAAAAGTATTGCATTGGATATTAAAAGAAAAATTTCGAATATTTTATAAAGGTTAAAAATTAATTTTAAAAATGCTTTAGATCGTTATTTTCTTCTTAGAGCTACTAATTTACTTTGTTATGAAATCATTACATATTCAAATAATTATTATCTACTTAAATAATCGTATTTTCAAATTTTGAGTTGGTGTGAGAAATTTTTATCAATATATTTAAAGGAACATTTTGCATAGAGCTAAAAATATCGAATATTCTAAAAAGAACTAAAATGTGTGTGTGTGTGTTCTTTGGATTCAAATCCTTTAGTTTCCTTAAAATTTTCGTAACTTTTACGAAATTTAAGATTTTATTTTATCCATAAAATATTTGTTCATATTTATTTTTACAAACAAACTACCTTTAAGAATTCAATCTTTTATAAAAATAAAAATTCTACTAAAATTTCGGTGCCTTGATAAATCAAATAGTGGTCATTTGAGGTACCCCTATCAAAGTTCTATGGAATCCTAGGATTCCGGGATGAGATATTACCTCTGGTTTAAACTATTAAATATAAGCTCGGCAACATTAAAAAATTCTGAAAAATTTGCAAAAATCATGAATTATATACATATTATGGCTTATTCCAAGACTTGTTTGTAAGATATCCCGGATGTAAAAGTAGAACAAGTTATTTCGTACCCGTTTTTTTTTATTAATATTATTATTTTATGAAAGTCGATTGACTTTTAATATATATTCAAGTTTTTATTGTATGTGAAAAACACTAAATATATATCAATTTCGTAACAAAAAAGATTCTGCAATCCTGATTAGAGGAAATTTGTTTATGTGAATCACAGTTTTTTAAAAAATTTCTTCATGTTTAATATCTTGAACAAGAGAAAGATCTAGTGAAAAATAGGGTAAAAAATATTTTTCTGAATATCTTTCTATAGATGTTTAAGTTTTAAAAACGTTTTAAAATTTTGAGAACTTTGAAAGATGGGGGGAGGAGGAGAGGGAGATAAAAACAAGCAAACAAGGGGTCTTTTTAACGGAATAATTTCTTTTACTGTTCTATACATTCAAAATTCATCATCAAAAAGATACGATTACCTAACACAATAGAGCTCTTTGAAATATAACTGCTCAATACCGGTACAATCGTGAGATCTCTTAATTTTTTTTTATAAATAAGGTCATCTCATCCAATTCACCAACAAAGATGCAACAAACAGATGAGTTTTCGAAAATGCGAGAGGAGAGTAGGAAGGGGTGGGGGGTGGGGAGGTCGTACTGATTCAGAAGAAAAAAAAATGAAAATGAAAAATATGTTCTACATATGTGTTTATTCTCCTTTTCAAAACAATTTTTTGTATCCTTTTTGTTGTCCTAAGAAATCATATAAAAAATATAAGCACTCATTTCAAAACTTGGACAAGATCAAATAACTTATGCAATCTTTCTGTTCTGTTCTTTCTCTATACGTGCGAACCATTTCTCTGATTATATGTAGCAATTATAAATATCATGCGTAAGTTAAATTTTGTATATAATATAAAAGCATTTATCTGAAATATCCTTCAAAAATACCTTCGATGGAAGACAAGATGTTACTTTGATGCTTGTTCTATGCAAAATCCCATTCTTTTTCAATGACATCGCCTTTTGATTAAAATCGTGATCGTAAACATGCTTGACCGTGATTTTCCTGTTGACAAGAGAAAAACAAAGGAAAAATTGTTTTTCTACATTAAAAGGAAATGTGATTGAGTTTCTTTAGCTATTTTTGAATTCATGCATATTTTCCAAAAAATAAATCATATTCTCATTTGAGAATCACCCACTGGATCTCATATTTTTTTTAAAAAAAGTGAATAGGAAATAATACTTAGTCGTAACATATTTGGCATCAATGAGCTAAATTCGTGTGACGTCATAGTTACATAATAATGACAAACATGTGTTTCTAACCAATGAGTTCATGAATTCATATGACGTCATAATCATGCAATAAATGCAATCATGAGTTTCTAGCTAATAAGTTCATGTGCTTCGTTGTTGCCAATTTTTTGCTCTTTGCAGAAGCTTTCTTTCAAAAAACACATATTAGTCAACAACAATGCGCATAAATAGGCAAAGTACACTTGATTTAAAAGTACACGTATTTTAAAAGTAACACGCATTTTTAAAAGTAATACGATTTTTTTTAATTTTATATATATAAAACTTTAAAATTCTTTTTATTATATTTAAGCATTTTTACCCGATAATGAAATTTGAAATTTTATCTAAATTTTTCAAATAGAACAAATTAATTTAATGTCTCTTTTAAATTAAGTCGAGAACACATGATTACCTTTATCACGTGACCGTCATGAAATTGAGCCCGTTGTCGTATTATCCAATATAATGATAATATCGCAAATAATTACTCGGATGTGACATGAAAATGATATATATATAAATTGTGTTTTTGAGAAAAACGTTTTTTTCTAAATTGGAAATAATAATAATATCCTATAATAATAAAAATATTTCAATTTCTGACTACATAGTAGTAGTTATTTCTAACTAAGATTATTCATTAATCAATTAATACGAGATTTTCTAGTGGCCTCGGTAGTCTTGTGGTGAGGGGCACGAACTCGTGGGTAGCTCAGCTGTCGTCCTCGTCTCTTAACGGAAGTTCAAAAATATGAGGTCCGTGACCAATACCCCTCATTTTGCTTTCTAGTGCGATGTTAATAAACACTCACTCACGAAATTTTAAGACTTATTCATTCATTTTATGTCACGGTGTATATTAATACATGAACCGGGGGTTCTGAAAGTAAAGAGTGTTTTTTTCCCAGGTATAGAAGTTTAAGTTGGCATTACTTTCCAAGATGGCGACCGATTGAACAGCTGTCAAGTGATTTATTCTCAGTTTGGTTTGGCAATTCATCATGAATAGACTCACGCCTGAACAACGCTTTTAAATTGTGCAATTTTATTTCGAAAATAATGGTCGCGCGATTTTCATAAGCGAATTTTGTTTAGCGATGAAGCGCACTTCTGGTTGAATGGCTACGTCAACAAACAAAACTGCCGCATTTGGATTGAAGCTAATCCACAAGTGTATGTCGAAACACCGTTATATCCAGAAAAACTGACTGTTTGGTGCGCTTTATGGGCTGGTGGAATCCTTCTTCAAGAACGATGAAGGCCACAACGTTACAGTCAATGGTGATCGATATAGAGCCATGATTAACTTTTTCATTCCTGAATTGAACAATCATGATGTCCAGGAGCTGTGGTTCCAACAAGACGGCGCAACATGTCACACAGCTCGTGCCACAATCGATTTATTGAAAGACACGTTGGGTGACCGCCTAATTTCACGTTTTGGACCTGTGAATTGGCCTCCAAGATCTTGTGATTTCACACCGCTAGACTATTTTCTGTGGGGCTATGTAAAGTCATTGGTCAAAGTCACAATTGCTGAAGAAGTAAAACATAGCCGAAAAAACGATAAAAATAATTATTACGAGAAATTTAATGAAGGTTCACTTGATTTTAGATACTTCCGATATTTTCTAATTAATAACAATAATAATATTTAAAGTCGGTTCTCTTGAAAGCAACTCATAAATTGTTCAGATTTTATTATTGTTGCTATCAATGTTTCGAGTTAGGTCAGCTTTTTGGTATTATATCACGAAAAAAATCTTTTTTTCCCTTACATTCAAAGGGAGTTTTTTTTTTACTTGTTTTGTTCAATTAAAAAAAAATTACAGCACATGTTATCGTTTTTTTTTTTTTTTTTACGATTATTGATGTGCAACATCTTTCCTCTCGGTTGCTGGATATTTGTTGCGATTGATTTCGTGAAAAGGGACGGATGTGTGTAACAGGATGTGACGTAAGCGCGCTCTACTTGATTTGACCAATGAGAGTGCGTGGCTGTGTCTTTTCGCTACCCTCGTATGGGGGTCCAACTCTAGTAACCATCAAGCACTCGACTCTAAATCCGTTAGTCACGATATTGGGGGACATAAGTGCGGCAGAATGCTTATTTGAAAATGGACAAACAGTGATTTCAGTGGTCGTATACATTTCTTCGAATCAAACGGTTAAAAAAAATTAAAGATTTCCTGCATTTTGTACTTTTACCATAAAACGAAGGTGGTTCTGCTCTTTTAAAAATATCACTCGCTTTCCCTGATTTTGAGTGGTGATTTTAACCTTAACTTCAGTTTGCCAAAAGCTGAGCCGCTCATAGCTTTTATGAATGATGAACTCAAGCTCGAAATGAACACAGAATCTTTCGACTGCTAGCAGTGGTACTGTTATTGACGCTGTTTTTCAACGATTTTTAAATACTTTGAAATCACAAGTTTATGTGTCATATTTTAGTTATCATAAGTCTATTGTCTCCGCTCTTCCCCAAATTGAACAAGAATAATTATTTTTTTATAAAATATTGCATTTTTTTTACTCTTTTTGTTATATATAATTAAATACAATTTTCATTTAAGATATAATTATTCGATAGAAAATTATTTCCAATCATACCCGATTCATATTTTTTTCAGGAAAAAAGTTAATATTGCGTATTTACCACGATAACATGTCAGATGTTACTCATCATATGCGACTACTGTAAGACTCGTTTCTATTTAATTATTCCTTTTTTTCTGAAGAATATGAAGCGTATTAACGGAGAATACGAGCGCTCAAAAGTAAAAAAAAAAGGTCGCAAAAACCCGATTCGTAAATGTTTCGCTTGTGATAGCGGCCGCGTCTCATTTTCATCTTGAACATCAGACTTCGCATCCAGAGTTGAGTGGCCTCGAGCCTTCTCCTCCAAAAAGCGAGGTCAAAGACTATGTTGTGGGTCTGCAGGACTTTTTTCTTCGCTCTTGGTCGCTTCCCATTGGCCGGAAGAGTTTCTACTATCTACTCGGCCATGCATAAGCATTACTCTAACTATTGGCTTCTTGCCAACAGGTAAGCCCGCCAACTGAACTCCGAAGAGTTTTGCTACATTAAAAAGTTTATCGCTCTTTTGGCAAGATTGTCAGACGGAATAACTATTTTTCCTTATCTGATGGAATCGAGGTTGAGTGGCAGGTGTTTCCACTTGCCCTACAAAAAAGCACTATTTCTTTTATTTTTCAATTATATTTCTTATTTTAATTACCATAAGATGATAGAAGGGGCTGGGGTAAAATGGAGAAGAAATGATTTCGAATGTTGTAGAAAGTTTTTAATTGCTGCTTATGAGAAATTCACTTTTTGTAAATTTTTTTTGTTACATTTAGAGATTACTAATTTCATTAAATAATCTATGGGGTGAATAAATTAAAACATCAAATGATTATGAACTTAGAAAAAAGCAGGAAGTTTGCCATTCCCACGATTTAAACAGGAAACAGAATATAGAAAAACTAATTATTTCTCTAAATTTAAACTTCGTTGTTTGCAGGTTTGCTAGATAGTATATTTGTAAAAAAAAGCACAGGAATATAAAAGTTTTGAATCGAAATTTGCAAGGTTACTTCCTGATGTAACAAAGTTAATTTACAAGGCTTAAATCTTTTATTTATAAAGGGTGTTTTTTTAGAGGTATAGAACTTTAAATTGCAATAAAACAACGATGTATTATTCGATTGACATGAATTTTTTTTTATTCGAAAGATAATCTTGTGGCATTACATTTTAAATATGATTTCTGGCATATGACTGCCACGGCTAGCTCGGATGTAGTCCAATCTGGACGTCCAATTTTCGATGACTTTTTCCAACATTTGTGGCCGTATATCGGCAATAACACGGTGAATGTTGTCTTCCAAATGGTCAAGCGTTTGTGGCTTATTCGCATAGACCAATGACTTTACATAGCCCCACAGAAAATAGTCTAACGGTGTTAAATCACAAGATCTCGGAGGCCAATTCACAGGTCCAAAACGTGAAATTAGGCGGTCACCAAACGTGTCTTTCAATAAATCGATTGTGGCACGAGCTGTGTGACATGTTGCGCCGTCTTGTTGGAACCACAGCTCCTGGACATCATGATTGTTGAATTCAGGAATGAAAAAGTTAGTAATCATGGCTCTATACCGATCACCATTGACTGTAACGTTGTGGCCTTCATCGTTTTTGAAGGATTCCACCAGTCCATAAAGCACACCAAACAGTCAGTTTTTCTGGATGTAACGGTGTTTCGACATACACTTGTGGATTAGCTTCACTCCAAATGCGGCAGTTTTGTTTGTTGACGTAGCCATTCAACCAGAAGTGCGCTTCATCGCTAAACAAAATTCGCTTATGAAAATCGGGAACAACGGCAATCTCGTTTTGGGCCCATTCGATGAATCTACGCCTTGCTTGATCATATTTAAAATGTAATGCCACAAGATTATCTTTCGAATAAAAAAAAATCATGTCAATCGAATAATACATCGTTGTTTTATTGCAATTTAAAGTTCTATACCTCTAAAAAAACACCCTTTAAATTAACTTACAGAGAGAGAGTTCCGTATTTCCTTTCTTTTTAACTCCTAAAAAAATATTTTTTCTCCAAGAGTTAAGCTTCTAATTAAATCTTTGAAAACAGATTTATTCATTAACAAAAGTTCATGCACGTAAAGCATTTTCATGAATATTTAAATGCTGAAATGCATTACTTTTACATTAAATATACTGTGTTTTGATTAGCTTTATTTCAAATATTCAAATACATTCTAATATATTATTTATGTAAATTTAATTGTATAATATAGTAAATGTATAAAACCCCAATAATACAATAACTAAACACAAGGATTTTTTTTTTTTTGTATTTTAATCGTTTAATAACAATATTTTCCATTTCAATACAGCGCTTTTGATACCTTCAACCATAAAAAAGTACCACATTTCTTGTAAAGAATCAATTTTTTTTATTATTATTTGATACTTAAAATGCATCATTCAGTATTTAGTGACATCGCATTTTGAAACATTACGAATGGACCTGGTGGTCATAGGAGTCAACTCGTAACCAGCATGTCTTGAGTTCGAGCCCTAGTGCCAATGAAGACCGACCATGTAGAGCGGTTGAAGCACGTTCCATCTTTCGTGGCTTTGTGTGGAAGTTTGGAAGGTGGTGTACCAGCTCGAGTGTCCTCCTCGATACTTGACCATGATTCAAAATTACGAGGTCAGTCAACAACTTACTCACTCACTTGAAATAAGGCGGGGGATCACTGTAACTTTGATCTGCGACAAAATGACGAGGGTGATACCTGAGTTGACACCAATGGCGTAACGAAGGATATTAGGGGCCCCCTTCCGCAAAATAAGGTTTTAGGCCCCAAGCTGGATCTTACAAGGACTGTAAATACATAAGATCATGCTTTGCCCCCTTAGAAACCTAGGCCTTCCCGAAATGCTGGGATTGCGAGGATGTACATAAAAACAGCAACAATAATAATAAAAAAAAAAGCTTGTCAAAAACATAAGATAGTGGTGGACAAACGTCAGTTATCGTCTAGAATCATAAGCCTAGGAAGAAACACGGTTATTTGGATACAGGAAGAGAAGTTACATTCCAATTGCAATGGAACAATGCTCAATTGAGCTTGCGCGCATACTTTCGAGGATTATGAAAATCCCAAGAAGCATCCATCTTGCATGAGAGAAATCAGAACAGCATTGAAATTTAATTCTGTGTTATGTCTGCATTTGTATGAAAGGATTAGTTGATATTTTGCATTTTTCTCGCTTTAAAAACTGTCATCGAGGGAAAAATGCGAAAAATTTCATGGAATGGTTCACTCCTATCAGTGTTAGAAATATTTTGCTGTTAACTATCTTTTTTCATTGCGTTTTTCGTTAAAATATTTCAAATATTTATATTTAATGTGCTTTTAAAACTTTGGTTGAAATTAGATTCTGAACAAACATTTTTCTTTTTCTCTGAGAAAATTTCGCTTAGTCATAGGGTCAATAATTTATATTTGTTTTATACAAAAACAGTAAAATAAAATAATTGTGTGTTAAGATAATTAATATGCAGTGAAAATCGTTTAACACGAAACTGAAGGAACTGAAACATTTTTTCGTGTTAAAAACTATAGTAAACAAAGCATATATTCAACAAAAATAAGCTTATTATAGAACATTTATTTTCATAGATATGTATATATGCATGTATTTAATAAAAATTAAAGAAACAAAAATTTTCACAAGACTTAAATGAAACTTAATACAAAATTTTCAATATTTTAAAAATGCCTAATATTTATTGAGCTTTTGGAAAATAATTTGACATTATTCTTTGAATTGTTTTTTAGTATCAAACTCTCAACCAATTGGGCAATGCGTCCATTTTTTATTCATTTCTCCGTTGGAATGTGCGTCTAAATAACTGCTCATACTTTTCATGACGTTCCTCATTTCGGATGACGTGGGGACAGGAGATGCATTACTCATTACATTTTCGTCGTCGGAATCTGCATCAATGATATTTTTTGAGCTTTGAACACACTCTAAAATGTCTTTGACTGCCATAATTGGAGCTGTATACACATTATTATCAGTAACTACAACGAATTCTTCCGATGACACAGTAGGACAGTCTAATAGTATAGATACTTTCTATAACATTTCATTAAGTGTCTGGTGTTTTCCGTATTTTGTTCATTCCCAGTAGGGAAATATTTTCGCGTTTAGGTATCCGACTACGTTCCGAACCGTGATTTTAAAAAAGCGCATAAATGGATAATTTTCATGATATTTAGTGTCACTCAGATTAGAATACATGCATAAAATCGTTTTAAGGACATTTTGACAAAAAAATTATTCAAATATAATATTTTGGCAAACAATTAACTTAGAATAAGCTTTTTTTCCAAATGTTCTCCTTTTGTGAAAAATGGTTCTATTATAATATTTTGCCTGCATATAGCTCAGACCTCTGTACAGAGATTCAACTAGAAT
This sequence comes from Trichonephila clavipes, assembly GCA_019973935.1. Taxonomy (NCBI): domain Eukaryota; kingdom Metazoa; phylum Arthropoda; class Arachnida; order Araneae; family Nephilidae; genus Trichonephila; species Trichonephila clavipes. Next base: position 871,133 of record BMAU01019602.1, on the reverse strand, counting down.
TTTTGAAAAATTCACATTATTTTCAGACTTACCACCCATTGAAATAATTATTCGCGGTTTTTTTCTTAAAATTGCTCCCCTCTGTTGTCGTAAAATATGAATAAATCCACTTCTAAGTTATATATTTCAAAAATTCTAGTGGAGCCTCTGAACAGAGGTCTGAGCTATATACAGGCAAAATATTATTATAATAGAAACCATTTTTCACAAAAGGAGAACATTTTGAAAAAGATTATTCTAAGTTAATTTTTTGCCAAAATATAGTATTTAAATAAAAAATTTTTTGTCGAAATGTCCTTAAAACAATTTTATGCATATATTCTAATCTAAATGACACAAAATATCATGAAAATTATTCATTTATGCGCTTTTGAAAATCACTGTTCAGAACGTAGTCGGATACCTTAAGCAATTTTCATTTCGCGTTAAGAGGAAAAAATGGTGGCCGCGGTAGCCGAGTGGTATAGGTATCGGACTGTGGCTTGCTTTGTCACAGGTTCGAGCCCAGTACCACTAAAGACCCGCCGTGTAGGGCAGCGATGCACGTTAAATCTGTCGAGAGCTGAAACGACCTCCCGTTGGTGTGGTGTGGTAGTTAGGAGAGGTGGTGCCAGCTCAGGTGTCGTCCACGTCACTGACCATGGTTCAAAATTACGTGGTCCGTCGCCAAAAGCCCTCGTGTAGCTGAACAGTGCGACGTTAATATTCAATCAATCAATCAAGAGGAAAAAATGCATGAAAATACAAAGTACTTTGTCGGGACTGTTGTATTATCTCTTGTTAACCGATATTTCTTAAGAGTTTTAGAGTTTAACTTATTTCACTGTACTTACAAATTATTTCATCCCATATAATTGTAATTTGGAATCTAATTTTTATTTCATTAAATGATACAATCTGAATTTATTCGTTAATTATCAAGGGATACGGTTACCAATATCCCGTTATGCGGGTAAGCTAGTTGATTATTTACTCGTGAGTCCTGATGTCCGGAACCATTACAAATTAAACAGTTGTTTAGATTAAATTAAAGAGAATTATTACATAAATATGTATAATTGAATAAGTTATTCTAAAAATTTATATTATTTTATAGATCTATACATCCAGAGTGTATAATAAGAAATTCGCTAAAAAAAAGATAGAAACAACTAAAAAAAAAGAGGATTTCACGGTGGAAAGCCTGAACCCAGAAGCAGTTATCAAGTAGTTCAAAAAAAATTGTGCAATAGGCGATAAAGACGAAGAGAGAGAGAGAAAAGCAAGCTGGAAGAAGTTGTATCAAAATAATTTATTTCTGCAACGTTTCTTACATTATTACAAAAAGTTGCTTAAATTCTGACTTTGCAAAACATGATTGACAACGCCAGTATATTGACAACTGTGGACAACCTAAACATGTCCAACATTTCTCATATGGAGCATATCATTGTTTTATATCATTAGTAATCGGAGTCTCGAACAGCATATTTTTCATATTAACCCTACGAAGAAATCATTTGGAGATAAACATGGGATTCACGTTTGCCATGATATGATCTACCCCTAGCAATTTATTAGGCACCAAACTTTCTTGTCATTTTGAGTCCTTGACAATTGTGCAAAATTTCAAATTAATCTGACCATTTAAAGAGGGTAAAAATCGAGTTCACAAAGATTCCGTTACATACATACTCAAACTCAAACTCAGTGGCGCAACAGCCCATGAGGGCCAGGGTCTACTGTACCCATCCTAGTATACGTGATCATTGGGCGCTGAGGTGCACGAGAAGATGTCCCGATCAGGTGGTCAGTCTGAAGCAAGACCCCAGTGTTTAAGTCCCCAAGCAAGCTTGGTACTCATTTATCGACCCACTGCACATACATACTGGTGAAGCTAATAAAAGCGTGTTAAACACCGTGTGTTTTAGCTCAAATTCCTCAATATTCATTAATGGTATTTTCGCATACAGTTTTTGCTTCAACATCTTAGTTAAAAATGATTAAGTAGCCAAACTATATTCTTTTCATAATTAATTATTCGAACACTATTATTCATTTTTCTTTCATTCAATTTGCCCTTTTTGCCTTTGTATGTTTTAGTTATGGCTAGACACAATATCCATCGAAATAAACGTAAACTAATTAATACGAAAGATCTATGAATAGTAAAGCAATGGTTACAGCAAAACTGGGTTACGAATAGTATGTTATCAGAAACATACTCAGACAAAAGAAAACTGTTTGTGCTACATTCCATAATACATTTATAACAATGTATATAACAAAACTCCTTTTATGTGACAAAAAAACTATTCTCTAATAAAAAAAATTCAACCTTAAATTTAAAGCTATAAAATTGATCAAAAGAATGATTAAAAGCTTACAAAAAAAATAATATTAGAGCTTCAACGCATGTATTATTTAATACGTAATCAAAAAGTCAGATGCTTATGGATGCATTGAACAAAGCGATCGATTTAAAAACAGACTAAAAAATGAATAAGTGATTTGTTTTTAAACCTGTTTTGTATTTCTTCTGGAATACTCAATCATGTAGCTAATCTAGTGTAAAGTACTTCATTTGAAAAGGCAACAGGTTACATTAATTTATTCACAAATAAACAGAAAGAATAAGACTCAAATTTTCATTCTTTTTCATTTAGCTGTGAAGAGAAATTAAATGCGGATTTCAGAAAGTAAAACAAAAATGGTTGAACTCTACTGAATAACTGCTTTGTTAGATAAATCTTTTGATAATCCCGCTTGGTTTTCTCAAAGAATAAAAGGACAGAGAAAAGCGCTTCATCTTGCCGAATTGATAATAATCCATATAAAACATTGTTTAATAACTGTTTTCTTTTAAGAAGTGGTGGATCATTTTCGGAAAAGTTGAATCTGAAATGAGTATTTTTCCTCACAAAATATTGCATGCGTGTCTAAGTTATAAAGCAATAAAACTATTGAAAAAAGTTCACTTTTTCACAGACTCATAAATGAAAAAAACATAGATCTGACTTATAAAAGTGGGTAAAATTGTTATATTTTTCCCTACTTGCGAAGCTAAACCCCTCCCATCGCTTAGACTCACACAAAACCGTCTTTTTTAGTGTAGTTCTCCCGTGGACTCTTTTTCCCTCTATTTTTAAAAATAGTTTAAATTAATTTAACTCTTTAACTCCCTCCCTCCCCCCTGTATATTTTTAAATTTCAGGAACAATATTTTAATTCTTAAAATATTTTTTTACGGGGCATTTAATAAAGCTGTCTCGACAGGTTTAAGTACTTTAAAACAGCAGTCGCAAACCGGTGGCTCACGAACTGCTGGTGGTCCGTGAAAAATTTCGATGGTTAGTAGAAAAATTGGGATACATATATACTTTATGAAAATTCAAGTTTCGAAAATGACGTGGAACAAAATGTATAATGGAATATGGACAGTGGCGCACATAAGGGGGGGGGACCGGAACCCCCAACCCTTGATTTTTTTTCCGATTGACTAATTATAAGTATATAGTACGTAAAATTTAATTAATTACTTGTTATTAATTATTAATTTTACTAATTAATGCTAATTATTTATTCAATAATTAGTTTTTTACTGTGTTTTGTTCCCGAAAATCGACAAAATCAAATGGAGGATGATACAAGAATGGTGAACTTTCGACTCCAGACCCCCCCTTGAAAAATTCCTGTATGCGCTACTGAATATGGATTATGTCCTTTTTTTTTTTTTAAGTTTTAGCTTCTAAATAAGCAAAATTCCCTCTGAGTTTAGTAATGTTTTAGCTATTTTTTGTCTGTGTATCTGTCGACATTGTAGGGCAAGGGTGACGAACCTGAATGGAGCAACGTGCCATTTTTTCTAAAGAAATATATGATGAGGCATAGACATGCCGTCAAATAGTTTTGACTTAGGAAAATTGTAAAATTGAATACTAACAACTCAAAACTGTTTACTGCAAAAAATTACATTTTGCACTGTATAGTAGTAAATGTTTAGTTATACTCGTAATGCAAATTTTTTTTTTAAAGTACTATTAGTGTGACTTCTGTTGTTGCAGATTAAATGACAACTTGTATTAGGTTTGTAAGATGTTACTTTTAACAGAATACATGATGAATTGGAGTCATCTGCCAAAGCGGTTTCTAAGCGAGTCTTTTTTGTTAATCTAAAAAAATAATGACTCGCAATCATAGGTAGATGAAAATAGGGTTAAAATAGTATGAGCCAGTTTCTGCAAACAGTTAAATGTAACTGGAATCGAATTCTACGTTTCGATAATTTCGTTATTGGCATTTTTACTTATATTTCTTGTTAATATTTCTGTTTCAATCAACTCCAACTTTTTCCTTGTTTCAATGTATTTCTGAATCCTTATTGAATTAGACTGGGAATCCATCATTTGCGAATCAATTTCTTTAATCAATCGAATTGGGACAAGTTCAGTTTATCAAATGAAGTCACATCAAGGTACAAAATAATCTTGAACGTTTCCGAGAATTCATGAAACAGAAACAGAAAAACTAGCTGAAAATTCCTTGATTGAAGAATTAATTACGGATATATAACACAAAATTGTAAATATAACACAAATTTTAAAATACAGTTGTATCAACGAAATTGTGAATATGCTATGCGTAGACAAACTTTGCTTCATTTGCAATTGCAGTCTACGACGTAGTGGCCGCGGTAGCCGAGTGGTATAGGTATCGGGTCGTGGCTTGCCTTGTCACGGGTTCGAGCCCAGTACCACTAAAGACCCACCGGGTAGTGCAGCGATGCACTTTAAATCTGTCGAGAGCTGAAACGTCCTCCCGTTGGTGTGGTGTGGTAGTTAGGAGAGGGGGGTGCCAGCTCAGGTGTCGTCCACGTCACTTGACCATGGTTCAAAATTACGTGGTCCGTCGCCAAAAGCCCTCGTGTAGCTGAACAGTGCGACGTTAATATTCTATCAATCAAGCAGTCCACGACGTAACTAAGGCAAGGCAAAAATAAACGAGTATGCTCCCCACCACTCCGCAATCTATCACTCGCGTTTGTTCGTAATACTTCATAGTGAACTTTGTTATTTTGAACTAAAATGCAAACCGTTTTGATCGCTGGCGTACCCAAAATAAATTGTCGCGTGCCACTGACGACACCCTTGCCATCGGTTCGTCTTTCCTTTTCTAGGCAGTCACGATAAATTGGCGGCACAACACTTTAATTTGTCTATATTGCTTTACGTTGCCGGTTTCTTCTTGCCTTTAGAGAAGTTCCTTTTTAGTGATATGTAAATGTATATTACGACGTAAATAAGTGACAGTATGGCTGTAGTAGTTCATCATATATGGGTCAATTACATTAGTGGCCCGCCGAATATAGAATTATACATTTAGTTGTCTATGAAAATCTAAACTTTGGCGATCGCTGCTTAAAGGAATCTTCGAATGAGTAATATTCTCAAAGTTAACAAAACTATTAGATTTTTCTGAAAGGTTTTACTGTCACTGGTTCGTATTGCTTACAAGACAGAATTTAAAAACACCGAATGGCATTAACGTTTTTTAAATAAGTCTTAATTTCCATATTATATTTTAAACACGAATATTTAAAAATATCGCTTACATCTTTATTTCCAGTACAATCTCATCAATCGTTGTTGGAACAGTTGTTTCACTGTCCAATATCGCCAGACTAAAGAATTCGAAAGAGGGGCCGTTTTTTTATCTCTCTCTCGATCGGAGACTGGTAGTCGAGAAATGTCCAGCATCTTGGAATGCTTTTAAAGAATGTATTTGCCATCAGGATTGTGATAAAAGTACACAGAAAACATTTGAGAAAACCTATTGCTTTAAGATTAAAAAAATGTCAATCGATATAGCTTTTGTTACCTGTCATCAATTCTTAAAACACTAATCAGCGAAAGAATTTTTTCGAGTGATTTTATTCGAATTTTTACTTGTTTGTCCAATGATATAAGTACATAATGATATTGTTTATAGATAGGACTTACTCTTTTTAGAGAAAACAGCTTTTTCCCCTCCCCCCCACATAAATCTATACTACCATTAAATCTTTCAATGATGTATATGTATGAACAAGTAATATAAAAAAAATATTAAGTCAATTTCTGCTTATAGGTCAACAAAGAAAAATTTTATTTTAGTTAGTTTTTATTGAATAATTACTATTAATATAAATATGTATATACATATGACATTAACACAATATTAAGTGACAAAATAGAGAGTGATTTTCCTTGAAATTTTCCATTTTTCTTTCTATATAGGTTGTTGGACTATTTTTTGTTTGTTACTATTTATTCATTAATTAAATTTTTTAATTATTATGATAAAATAGTATAGTAAAAAAAGAAATCACAATCTCAGAAATTAGGCCAACCCAGATGGGATTCGAACCCATGACCTTTGGGTTAGAAGTCCAACGAGCTATCCATTCCGCTACAGGGACACAACGAACGAGTTTCCTTTCTATGTATGGTGTTGGACAATTATTTTTGTTCGTTACTATTTATTCATTTTTTAAATTTAATTAATGAATTAATATTTGAAAAAACTGTATTAACATAAAGTGTCATCTACTATAAGCTAAAAAAATGTATTTGAACTAGAATGGATGAATAGAAAGTATATTTTATTAACGATTAATAGTAGGAATGGAAAAATAATTTTTTAAGTATAGCAGCAATATCATTTCTAATATCATTCGCATTTTATAGCTGTACCCTCATGTTTTAACAGACCCAAAACAGGAAATCTATTTAATGATTTATTTTAAAAGGTAAAATTTAGAAACAAAAATTCGTGTACGGCACGTAATCATCGACCTATGTTTCACGCTCTGGAGGAAAAATTAATTGCACTACGATCAAATGCGTTCAGCATCCAGTGAGTAAATGTGAATTTTATGAACTATTCGAAAACTCTAATTCTGATCCTAACTTTGAAGGACTTTTGTGACTTCTTTTAAAATAAAATCTCCATTCCATACACCTAAAAAGTTATGATTAAAATCGTTTGTGCGTGGCTAACGAAAAGAAAAATGGAGTTTAAAAAAAATTTATTTATTTAAACTCCCCCCCCCCGAAAATAGTTGATATATATACAAGTAGAGACACTTTAACTTTAAAAAAATTCCGAAAATTCTCGGCTTATATACGGTAAATTTAAAACATCCTCCATTCACGATAAGAAAATCACAAATTCCGTACCAACAGATCATTATTTACTTTTTATACTCTGATTCTCTAAAAAAAATTTGAATAACAATTCACGAATTCTATGAAACATGTTTTATAATAATTTGCCGTATAACTATAATATTATGTTAGCTTAACACTTGAAATTTTGCTGACAAATTCCTTTGATTCAACATACGTATCATTTAATATACAAATTACAACAAATCTAAATATTGCATTAATTTTTTTCTGAGTAAATCACCAAAAATTAGTATTCTAAACTATATGGGTGTGGCATTTCAGAATTATACACGCGGGATTTATTGGGCATATATTATTATAAACTGAATTAAACTAAACTCAGTGGCTCAGGCCTGCTTTGCCCATCTCTGTTTTCGTGACCTTGGGCATTGAGGTGTACGAGCACTTGTTTGTGGTCAGGTGGTCAGTTTGACCAGAAAACCCCAAGTGTTAAGTTCCCGGGCAAGCTTGATACTCATTTATCGACCCACTGTAGGGATGAAAGGCTGACTGAAACTTGCCCAGCCCGAGGTTTGAACCCCAACTTGTGACGTGAAAACGCGCATATATTATATATATACTTACCGTATTTACTCGAATCTAAGGAGCACTTTTTTTCCATTGTTAACCCTACTGAAAATCGGGTTTGGCTTAGAATCAAAGGAAAAAATATTCGTTGGAGGGGTCAATTATAAAGCAATTACAGGTTCATGAAGGTATTTAAAAGTTTATAATACTGATAAAATAATTAATTATTCACTTTTTATTAGTTATCATTTTAAATTTATTTTATTTTCGTAAAACTGGACATCGATAAATCATTATACACTATTTTTCATTTTTCGCAAAAACTTGCTGAGAATTTGGGATGCAGTTTAGATTCGAAAAAATACGGTATTTACATACAATGTATAAATACAACGAATTCAGTGTTCCCAATAGTTCAGTTTGGATAAACAATGAACATAGCGTTTCATGTTTTAAGATACTGATATGTTATTAATTCCGTCTATATCCTTTCCAAAGACAATGTAATTGAAGGATTTCGGAGAAATAAGCGGAAAAAAATAAGGGCACATTTTTAAAAAAACTTGAAGCATCATCCAAGCACCACTTGTAGAGATGACAATTAATAAGAATTCAATAATAAACAAAGAGCAAGGATTTGAATCCCCCCCATTACATGCGCAACAGGATATTTATTCATCCTTGGGATTGTAATATCCTTCTGCCAGCCTGTAAAAAAAGGATCTTTGATTTTTCTTTCAAGTAAGTAGGCAAACAAGCCATTTATTGTCATTGTTAAGTGATCCATTTGACCTGTATAATGTAACATCTACTATCGTGTACTTGTGGATAACAGTGCACAGTATTTTTATGAAAGCATTTGTAAATAATAATCTGCTATTGTTTCTCTTGCATAAGCAAGGAAAAAATCAATTTATTTAGCTGGAATAAAATATGTTTTTAATTACACCTTACATGCTTAAAATCTTTAGTATCGAATAAGTTATGAATATGTATATTGAGATATATTTTGGTTTAAATTAGATAAGTGAATGACTAAACGTGTATATATTTGCTTTCGCGTGTTAATGATATGATAATTAAATAATTAGTTTCTTGTATTCTTCAGTTGTAGAGCTGAAAGTAAAGTAAAGTACAATTGAATGAAAATTTTAACCGATTCATATATGCCACTAAGAAGAGTGTAACATAAACTGAAAACAAAGCATACCTGAAAATTACTTTAAAGCAATATTAATATTGACAATCCATCAGCGAAAGTTAACTGATTCAATTTTTTTAAAAACAAGTAAATATTTTTCAATGTATATAACTAGATTTCCCCCCCCCCCAGGAAATGCACAATATAAAAATAGGCGTTTAATTGCGTTATTTATGCGTAAAAAATTATCACGATCGAAATTAAAGTTTAAAAGGAAAATATATCCTGTGAATTCTATTGTAAAATAATTTATTTTACAAAAAAATTTTAAAAAGAAAATGTAAAGAAAGAAATTTCAAATCAAAGAAAATTTGTTATCTTAAACCGAATAGAGGGATCTGAAATGTAAAGAATGATTATATAAATGAATTAGAAAAGTACAGTATATCCCGACTTAAACGAACCTGGAATTACGCGATTTTCAAATCTTATCGATTCGTTTTTTGTTTGAGGGGGGTTAAATTGGCGAAATTGGTAATGTAATTGAAAAAGCTATCAATCTTGCCTGGCAAATTATTTAGAAGTGGATAAGGATGACGTTTAAGAACTCCTGGATTTCCACACCCAGGAGCTGACAATTTCTAAGCGTATAGGAATGCATGAGCAAGAGCAAAACATTAAAGAACTTGAGTCTTCAGACTCAGTTCAATCAGAAGATCGAATGACGATTGGGAATTTAAGAGAAGCCCCAGTTTAAAGAAGTGTAACAAATTTTAGAAAATGTATACTCCAACGAAGAGCGTATCTTTTTTCAACAAAATAAGGATAAATAAAATTATAAGCATGCTGCGAGGAAACTTTGTCGGAGAAAATTAAAATCTTTGAGCTGGTAGACTACTTTGCAGTGGCGTAATGGAGGAGAACGTTAACCCCCGCAACGTACGCTACGCCACTGCTACATTGTTAGATTTTATAATACCTTCTGCATCCAAATAACTTCGTTTTACGAATTTTTATTTGGGTGTTATTTAAAGTTTTATAAAACATTTTTTTTTCTAAAATATTTTCTTTCGTCTCCGTCCTCATTTAAAAATAATTAATGTATTAATAATTAATAATTAATATGTTAAATCATACCCCCGACTTATGCAGTTATCACTCAGTCCCACCTATCGCGTAAGTTTGGGGTATTGCTGTATCTATTATGTGGCCGCGGTAGCCGAGTGGTATAGGTATCGGACCGTGGCTTGCTTTGTCACGGGTTCGAGCCCAGTACCACTAAAGACCCGCCGTGTAGGGCAGCGATGCACGTTAAATCTGTCGAGAGCTGAAACGTCCTCCCGTTGGTGTGGTGTGGTAGTTAGGAGAGAGGGGTGCCAGCTCAGGTGTCGTCCACGTCACTTGACCATGGTTCAAAATTACGTGGTCCGTCGCCAAAAGCCCTCGTGTAGCTGAACAGTGCGACATTAATATTCAATCAATCAGCTGTATATATTATGCTTGTAACTTGTTCGTAAAGGATATTTCTAATAGAAGTACTTTCTAATTGTATACGATTGTAAATAGCTTTCATTAAATATCAGATGAAACAATTATATGCTATATAAAACATTTTTTTAAAAATTTCTTATTGTATATTAACTGGGCAGTAGCGTCCTTTAAATCGATTTATCACGTTTTTGACCTGGATCCCAAAGATAAGTATAGGGACACGCACAGAGTTATCTCCTTTTAATTAAAAATATTATATATTTGTGGAGAAAAACAACTCATTCAATCTTTCACTCAATCATTCATCCTGGAACTATTAGAACTACAGATTTGAAATTTGGCCAGAATGTTTCTTTTATTAAGTCGAGATCCACTGAGGACGGATTTTGTGGAAATCAACTACCAAAGGGGTTATGGGGGTGTTATACTGGCGGGAAAAGCTACATCTCATAGCTAATCTTCATCCTTAAGTAATAAGTTTTCACTGGGCAGAGAGAGAGAGAGAGTTCATTGTTTTTTATTCCAAATATTTTAAAATACACTTCTTCAAATTCCAAAATCTCGCAAGTGCATCTTCTTTGGAAAGCCAGCACACACAACTCTAGATGAGTATTCTCTACACGATAAATCTTTTCTATTGCACTTCTATTAATTATGTGTATTTAAAATAAATTTTGAGGGTTATTTTTTTGTCTGAGCCAACCGCATTTCAAATTGCAAAAAAAAAAAAAAAAAAAAAAAAAAGAAAAGGTTTTTTTAAATTATTTTTTAAGATTTTTAAAATTTTTCAAAATATCTTCACGTGCCACTGCTACCCCTCCACTGTGCGACACTGGCACGCGTGCCGCGGGGGTTGGCCACCCCTGGTCTATACATTCAGATAAGGATAAGAGGAGAGGGAAACTTTCAAAGCATTTACGGAATTCACTTTTAATATTCAAATCTTGTTTATTTTTTGGTTTAAATCAAAGTTCTTACCAAAAAAATATGCTCTACGAAAAAGTAAGTTTACCAAGAAAAATTTATGTCTCGAATAACCGCTAGTAAGATATCTTTAAAATAATCTCTTACTGGTGAACAAATAAATACACAGTGATTCTTATTTTATTTCTTATAGTAAATCGGCTGTAAAGAAAAATGAAAGTTATTACTCTTCGCTTTAACAGTATTGTCGAAGACATTAAAAATTTTACGCCGAAAGTCATTTAGTGATCAACGAAAGATAACGTAAGAGAGAAAACACACTGTTACAAATCTAAGTAACGGTAACGTAAGACAAAACCCGATAGTATCAATCAATATTTTTTTACCCTGAAAAAGAAAAGCAAGGAGAATTAATTCTCTAAATGAAGTAAAAAAACAATTACAATCCAATTCCATATAGATGGCTGTTTTCGAAACGCGCGGCAAGTTTCTCCACTTTTCAGCCAACCATCTCGCCAAAAAAGTTAGACGCCCGTAGACTAAGAAAGTTGTTCCCGCTATGGTAACCTCTATCAGGTAAGCGCGTGTGTATACACACTGTCGTCGAAATTCTGGTAGTAAGCGTTCGCTCGCTCTGTGGGCAGAAGTTACGTTCTGTTGCAGTTGGGATTATTTTTATTTTTGTTTTTCTCTGTTTTCGTATTGGATACATCAGCAGAAAGTGCGTACAACATTTCGAACTTCCACTTTTCTGGTGTTTTCCAGCGATTGACTTTTTTTTTGTGGGTCGTAAGACATGAGGAGTTTTGTGGTGTTTAAAACATTATTAAATTGAAGTCTTCCGCCGATCAGAGTGATTTGACAGATAAGATAGAATGATGCCAGGAAAACCGAAGTAAGTTTTTCTATCTATTAACTTACTTCTTGTTTAACTGTATCGTTTTTTTTAAAGAAAATAATTAATTTTATTATGTTTTTTAAACAGATATATTATTTTTATAAATTATTTATCTATTATAATTAATTTTATTTATTTTTATAAATAGTTTTTTTTTAAATTACATTTTTTGGAATATATTTGTATAGAGAATTATTGTTCTTTTTTTATTCTTCCTTTCTTTCTTAGAAAAATATATATAATGTAAAAAAAAAATGTTAGTTTTTTTTTTCGTATTCGATAATTAAATTATATATATAATAGCTGAACTGTCTGTGCTGTCCGCTAGGGGTATCATTGAGGAGGAGGGGCACTAGCATGTGCTTTCCCCCCCCCAGCTAATTTTTTCATGGTATTTTGTTTTATATTTTAGAACTCATGAAACATTTTGTAAAAAAAAAAAGGTTCACAAAATTTTAACTTTGAGAAACGTTAATGTTCTGTTTTGCTATAGGTCTTTTTTAGCTAAATTTTAAACTCTTCTCCGTAAGTAAATATTAAATTTATCTCCACCATTCACTTTTATTTTTGTAACTATATAATTTTTGAAAATAAAGATAACAATAAAAGTTAAAAGATATATATTTAAATTAAAATAAGATTTTCTGTGATTGTCCCCAATTAAATTTGTTTTGAAATGAAAAATGTCTAAAAATGATAGCGGTTCATGTAATATGTGTAACATTGTTGGCAACAATCTTTTTTTTTTTTTTTTTTTACTGGAAGGGTAACAGATGGGATAAAATTTTTTATTAACTAGAGAAACATTGAAAATCTATCAAACGTGGAGTGCATTTATTTCAAATCATATGAACAAGTTCATAATAAAGAAAATGAACCTATAAAAATATTGTGTTGGAAAAAATATATGCCCACAAATTATTGCATTTGTTAAAGCTATGTGATGTATGTGTATATTTCTTAATAGTGTAAGCAGAATAATATATTTTTTTAATCGTAGAGAGATTGTTATCCTCAACGTAATAGTGAAAAGATTTTTTATATTTTATTAGTATATCATACGTATATTTTTTATTATAATTGCCTTACTACTCTTATACTATAATTTTTTTGTTTCACGAGGTATTTTTTTCTTCTATCAGGAATTAATTTTCGCTTCTCTTAGGTCAAACTTATTTGTTTGAATTTTTATACTGAATGCATACATAAACCATCTATCCAACGTCATTTTTTTTCTCATTTCTTTTTTTAAAGAAAATTAATTTGGGTATGGCCCCTTATTTCTTGTCACTTGGATCGGGACGATGCTTTCCAAAATTTAGCGACGAAAAAACGGAAAGGAAAAACAATCTTAAAAATATTATTTCTATTCAGGTGGACAGTATCTGTAGTTGAGCGTGTTCTGCAGGCTAATGTGTCATCTGCTTGGTAGGAAAGCCTGCTGTTTGACGTGTTGCATATGGGGGCTTTTTATGGGAATAGCAGGTGTACAAAATGACTCATGAGCGCATTTGCACGTTTGATTGCTTCTGTTGGATTTTTTTTCTCCTACCCCTTGCTTTGCTCCTGTAACCATTTTTCTTTCTTTCTTTTTGTTATATTGTCGAACAATAAAAATAATCTAATGTGTTAATAGTATAATATTCTTTTTTATTCATAATTTAGGGTTTTTTTTTAAGGATTTGAGAGGAAATCAAAGATGATTGCATGATTTTATTGATTCACTTAAGGATTTTTTTTTTTTTGCTAGTTTTATTAAAATTTGTATAAAAAGAAGAGAGAGAGAAAGAAAAAAATGTATTATGTATATTTATATTCATAATGAATGTTAGATCATATATTTTGAATTGAATCTTTTAAAAGCTGAGAATATGTGAATTATTTCTTTTTGGATAACTTCTTAAAGTATTTAAATGTAGAACTGTTTCTTCTTTTTTTCTTGTCTGTATTTTTTATTTTTTTTCGTCTTCAAACTTGTTTTGTTTTTCACGGAATGAACGAATTTTTATGTTTAAAAGATTGGGTCGAGTTGTTATGTTTGTTCATATGCAACATAATTCGAACATGAAGGAAGGAATCAACATCCAAATTCAGACTAAAATTCATGATTATCATTGATTCAATTTGTACTAATTTTACATACAATGCGATATCTAATCAAATATATTGCTAAAATAAGATCTAAAAATATTTTTTAAAAAAGGTTGGAATTTAATCAGTTTTTTAAGATACTAACATCAACTTTTTCTAGACTCTCAACATAGAATATTTAATTTCTAAAATTAATAATTTAATTAATAATTCATTTCATTTTTAAAATTACTTTCAAAATATTGTAAAAGGATCGTAATTTTAGAAATAATTTTTTAATGAAATAACTATTTAGAACCGCAGTATCATAATACCAATTAATATATTATTTGATAAATATTTCTACCCATTATACTATATCGTCGTTGTCAACCAATATCTGCTATATGTACTTTTTGGAGATTTCGACATTTTGACTAGTTTACTAACCAAGTTTTCATATAAAAAGATTGATATGTGACTATAAGCATTATACAGTGAATTGGGGTCGCTAAAAAAGTATGCTACGTGCATCAGCCAGAATATCGTCAAATAAAACTGTTATTTGCTCTATATCTCAAAGTTATACTTCTTGCACATGGCAAATATTTGTCTGACAATGACGATATAAGAAATTATACTTGAATCTAAAGAAAGAAAAAAAAGGAGGCATCAGTTACGTATAAAAAAAATCAAGGTTGAGAATCATTGATGTAAATCGGGAATATAAAATATTTTTCGTATAATTATATCCTCTTAAAATAACAGAATCACCCATTGCAAAAATTCCATGTTTATTTGAAACATCTATTAATACTCTCCAGTGTGCCCAAACCCATCCGTTATAGCAACCAAGGTGACAAAGAGGACCGGATTGGAAACCTCAACCTTTACAGCATTTCCTCTGGTAACGGTTACACCCAGTTGTGTCGCCGAAGAGAAGTGGTTCTCTTATTTCTATTTATTACCTTGCAGTGTGTCCGGATATATTTTCTTTTTATGGCGGAGAGCAAGCAGGGAGACACGGAACGTGAATTATTGGTACATAACTCCATGTCGAGTTCTTTCACTTGGTGATTTACATCACGCACAGGAGGCCTGTTTTTTTATTCGGTTCTTGAAATTATTGAGGAAACTATTATGCAATGAACAAACTTATTATGCATGGTCTCTCGTTTTCCTATCTTTAAGTGATTTAAATCGGTTGATTGGAAATTTTAATTTTTTTAATCCAATAGTTTATATTATTATTCAACCATTTCCTAAATATGCAACTAAAAATTAGAATAAAAAATGTGTTTTGTTTTGTACAAACTGTATGAGATTAACACAACGTTCAGGTATTAAAAATGGCCTGCAACTTGGAGCTTTAAATTAGTACCTTCTTTTGTGATTGCTTTTAAACTGAAGAAAATTCTATGTTGTTTCTGTTTTAAGTCTATTTTATTTTTTGACCGCAGTTGCAGAGTGGTCGTGGTCGCAAATTCGTATTTAGCGTAGTTTCTGCCTCGTCGTGGGCTAGAATTTTTGTGCCACTACCGACCTGCCGGGTTAGAAAGGGCTGATGCACTTTAAATCTGTCGAGTTTGGAAGTTCGCGCGTTGGCATTGTGAGGAAGTTTGGAGAGGGGTGGCTAGCTCAGGTATAGTCTAGGGATGGCGATTCTTTCCGAAAAAGATCGATTTTTTTAATAGAGTCGAATCGTAACCTGATGAATCGATTCACAAAAAAATCGAGGTCTAAAATATCGATTTCTAAAAAAGCGAATTTTTTTCAAGTCTGCATTTATAATGTAAATAAAAATTCATTTTATGAAAAACAAGAAAAATACCACAACAAACGATCTCTTATCAGTAAAATTCGGGAATTTTTTTAGTTCAGGAAATTCTACACTTACAATTATTTTTATTTCTATATCAAAGTATCAGGTATAAAAGAAGACATTTATTTTCTAAATGTTTTTGTTAAATTAAAAAGTTTAGAAAATGGATAATATAGCTTATAGTTCCCAATGCTTAATATCTAAGCTTTTTAAAAATAAGTCTACTGGGATCTAAGCGGTTCCGCTCATCACTTGCGATGTTGCCGGCAATCGAAAAATGGCGCTCACAAGGAACCGATGATCCAACGATACTCATTTATATCATGGCTATTGAGTGAACGTGATGATAAAAATAACGTGATCAGTTTTTTTTGTTCCTGCTAGTAAATTAATCTTTTAACCACCAACACCGTATAACGGATTTTAAAGATTGTTCATACAAATATAATTGTAAACAACTTTATGATTTTTACCAAAACTGAAAAAAAAATCGAATTTCGATTTTCTAGGATGAAATATCGATTCACTGAATCGATTCAGCGCAACATATCGATGTAAAAGATCGATTTTTTTGCCCGAAGAAATCGATTCTTCTATTAATCGATCTCAGATCGCCATCCCTAGGCTTTCTTCTTTGTTGAAAATGCACATTGCAGGTAGCGAACTTATATTTGGAATTTGAAAAACGGGAGGAAAAAATAATTCTCTCTCTTCAACATTTGGCACTAAGTGTTGCTATATAAAAAGTTATTATAAAAATGTTTATATTCTACGTTTGATTATATGTGTGTGTGTGTATGTGTATCGAAATAAAAAAAGAGAACAATGTGCTCTTAAAAAAACTATTATTTCTTAACTATTATTCTTATTTTCAAGAAAATTTCCTTCTCCCATTAAGAAAATAATAATAAAAAAAATATAAACAAGGAACCCAACAGGATATTTATATTTATTTAAAACGCCGAAAGAAATTATCTTCTGACACTTAAAATATGAATGGTCGATATGTCATTTTTACTTCGAAAAAACATATAATCATTTTAATTTAAATATTATTTTTTCATTTACGTATTAAATAACTCTTTCATTATTTGATGAAACATGAGAAAAATGAAGAAAAATATTGTTTTAAGAATAATAATTTATAGGTAGCCATTTTTCTTAAAACTTACAGTATTTAAGGGAAAAATCAACCTTTCATAGAGAAATTTCAAAATAAGTAAGAGAATATATTCAAGTACTTTTTTATTTATTACTTATACAAATATTTTGGTTAAAAAAAAGGCAGTGTTATATGGTGCTGTATAAATAAATCTACCTGTAACGAAAGCCCTAAGTTTAAAAATACAAAATAGACAGATAATTGTTTCAATTTAAAATAAGTTCGAATAACACAAAGTAATTTTTTCTTTCCTTTCATACAATTTTTTATTCTTTCATTATTCTTTTGTATTCTTTCATCGAATGAAATCATATATTGAGAATAAATCGATTTTATTTATTAGTTTAACTTTCATTTGATACAGATAATTTCATTTTGAAGAATCTACTTATTTTATTTCTTGAGAAAAAATAATTTTTTTTATTTCCTTTTCTCATACAGATGGATATTTAAAGCGATAAGAGATGAGTAAAAATTAAAGAAAACTATTTTTTTTCTTTATTACATACATAATGGAGGAAAGTAGGTACTTTTTTCACGCATCGTTAGATGAATGAGAGAAAACGGTGTTAAGATGTGTGAAAGCGCGCCTAGCTCTCGGCTTTTGTGTACAAACGTTTTCTTTTGATATCTGAATTTGTTCTTTATTTTTTTTGTTTTTTTATTTTATGCTGCAGGTGTGTTTTACTAATGGCTGTGAAACATGTTAGAAAACTGATGTTTTTATATTTTTCCGATTTCTTCTTTAAGTACTTCCGGAAAGATTTTGAAAGTGTGCCCGAAAGGTGTTTTTTTTTTTTTTTTATTATTATTTTTTAAGAAGTATGTTTTGTAACTTTTGTTAAAAAAAAGTAGATGAGCAAAAGTAAAATGCATTTTCGAATGATTTGTGTTCATTTGTGGTGGGAAAACTCCATTACTTCCCTATATATAGTTTATTATATTTTTTTCTTATTTGAAGTTATTTTTCATTGAAAAATAATTTTTATGGTTCAATTCGAGTAATATACATTTTTTAAAACAACTAAAAAAAGTGCTAATGTTAATGCACCCAATAATGACTTATCATTATTGTATAAGGGGAGGAAACGAATAATTTATTTACAATCATAAAATTTTAATAAATTTAACAATAATTTTTTTCACTACATTTTTTTCTTTTTTTGGATGCATACAATATTTTATAAAATTATGCTAAAATAATTAAAGAAAATGATGGAATTTTTCAATCTTACAGGAAATCTTTTCATTCATTTGAAGTACGTTTGACTTATAAAATAATCATCAATACTGTGATCTGATTAATAATATATGCAGCAAAAAATACATTTGTAATTAATTTTAATAAAAAAAAGACTGTATTATTCTTTTTTAACATGGCCAACTCTAAAGTATTTCTTAATATTACTATTTTATAAAGATTAATTTCGAAACAGAGGTAAAATTAGCAGCTGTCAGATATTTTTTCATGGGGAAAAAGAAAGCAGATTTAACTATTTTGACCGAAAAATAATAAATTATTTAATTCTTCTGTACCAATTTATTTTTGTGGAACTACTACCATTTTATTTCGATATACATATTTTGTTTATTCAAGTACTATCAGGCTTCAGCTTACTAAAAGTATTGTTTTTGTGAAGAAGTTGTTAAAATATTTTAGAAATTATTAAAGTAATAAAAAAATCCATGTGATAGAGAATCAAATTGTCCAATAAGACTTGCATTGCATTTCGGCAGCTTTAAAGTTTCAATCTTAATATTCAAGCTCTTCCTTGTGTAAAAAATACAATTCCCGCGACGTTCAGCAGACATATTACTTATTGTAAATGTCTCTCATTTTATGTGGAAACATTAAGAATCGATGGAAAATCTCAGGTCTACTAATAACTCTTTATATAACGCTTTGATTTTCTTTAATACTTTTCGCTTTCCAAGCCTGGCAATCACCAATATTTTACGAAGGTATGCAATACTCACATCAATCCTTTTACTTTTTCACTCGATTACCCGACTTCCTGCCATTTGCAGGTGCAGTTAGGGTTTTGACATACCCGCTTAGTAGATGAATGCTCCCCTTTGAAAAACTAGAACAATTTCCTGTAGGGACGACTCCCCCTTAAACTTACCGATTGGCCTTGCATTCTTGTGAATGGAAGAGTCCAGGTTGGATGAAAGGGAGAGCATCTTGTACGCGATAGAAAGTTTTATTTCGTGTATCACAGCGTTTTAAATTTGTCTTAATCAGATTTGCTTGTGTATGTGATTATTACATATTTCTAACTGTCAGTATTTTAATTAAATTGATAAAATGTTCATTGTATCGGATTTTAAGTATTTGTAGTATTGGTTTTTTAACACACTATCGTCTCAATGTATTCTTTCGTAAGTATTATTTAAATACTGTGTTATTAATCTAAAAACAATTATAATAAAAATTGCCTGTAGTTATTTTCATGAATAAAATATGGCTTTAGAATTTTGATTGTGTAAAATGAAAGGGGCTAGTAAGAGAGAGAGAGAGAGAGAGAGAAAAAGCCCTTTTTTCCTCAGTTACAACATTTTAATTAGGTTTTAAGAGTTTTTAAGTGTTGTATACGCAAAGTTTAATAATCTTGACTCATTAATATAAGAGAAGCCATATTTTAAACAATTTCGGAAAGTTATATAGGATACGTAATAAGAGTTAATATATAAATGTTTTTTTTTATTATTTATTCAGAATTCACTACTGAACTGTGATGTATATTGATTTATAATTATAATAAATTGTTTTTCTTACATTAAAAAAATAGCCAAAACTTTTTTTTGCATTTTATTGCTTTTTATTGTTGTTCTCTTTCATAGCAATATTCATATTGTAAACAACTATTTCATTAATTGTTTTTTAAAATAGTTTCTGGAAAGAAAGAAAACTAATTAATAATTTTAAATAAAAAGATAAATTTTAAACTTTTCGTTCCATTCCGCTGTATCTTTCTTATTAATTATTTAATGTAAGGCAAGCATTTATTTCAATTATCCCCATTTTAGTTGTTTTATTTTATTATTCTTAGTAGCTCTTTTTTTTTAATTTATAATTCTTTGAAATAATTGTTTAATAGCTTTTTTTAAAAAAACAATTTATTATTTTAAATTTTATTTCACGTTTAATGGACGCGACCTTTTCTGGTTATATGTATTATATGTTTTTCTTTAAATTAATTGTTTATAAAAGCTCATATTTTTTTAGATTTAAATATTTCCACTTCGTATTACATAGGATAATAATAAGACCGTATCTTATACGGATTACAAGTGATTGCATGGACGGAAGAAATTTTTTAACACAAAAAATTTTGTCGAAAAAAAGTAGGTGAGGGATGTATGATTTGAGTCGAAGAGAAGGAAATAGTCTACATTCCTTGTTACTACTCACCTTGGCACACCTCACCGTTCTTTGTATTGTTCCCTCGTCTTATCAGGTAAAAGAGCACTACGGACTGCTACTTTTTGCCCCAGAGGGGTAAGGAAAAAAGTGGATTCCAGAAGAAACCACAAAATGTTGTTACTAAGAATTATATACCGGATCTCTCAGTTTTTACTTTTTTCTTCTCTCTTTGATATACCTATATTACTGTAGAACAAACGCAAAATTAGAAATTTAAAATTCTAAAGGAATATTCCTATAGCATAGAAAGACTAAAAATTATATACATATTTTCCATAGGAAAACCTTAAACAGTTCTTACTTTTTTTTTCTTCGTCACTTTTTAAATGAAAAGGAATTGTTGGGAAAAAAGAGAATTGTTAAAATTTATTATCATAATAATAATTTAAATATTTTCTTGTGTGTAGATCTAAACATCCTTCATCAAAATTGGCCTGTTTTTTTTTTTGCTTCTGAATAAAGAACATCATTAAAAACGAATAACTGGGATTACAAGAGTTATGTAATGAATGAAAACATTAAAATTTCGTGAATATATCCTGAATCCTAATAAATTAAAAAAAATTATGCCAGAATCGTTCAAAATTTCAACATTTGAGCCTTCATGGGATCTTCTTCAGTCTTGTCGGTAATGTGGAGTTTTTGTCCAAGCGATTGTATAAATTAAACTATTTTTTAATTAATTCAAGAAAACTATTAATGGTGCTTATAGTTTAATATATTTTTCAAAACAGTGGCGTGTGTGTACAAAGATCTCTCGTATGGCGGGGGGGATTATATTCTAAAAATCATCTGCACTATAATCGCTATGATGAAAATTAAAAATCTATTGGGGTCTTTGTGTATGAGGAGGGGGGGAGTTGAATCCTCAACTCCTCCTTGTGTGCGCCACTGCATAAAAAATAGATTTTAGAATAGCATTTTTATTTATGTATAAATTTAAATAGTACTTAAGAAAAATATATTTTTATACTTTTTATGTTTAATATAGTTAAATATACGAGTACAATTTGAAGAAGTTCACTTTTTTTTTCTCCTTCTGGTGCAAGAAAAATCCGTTTGAGATTATACTGAAGGATATGGCTCTGAATTAAAACGTTAAGATGTTTATTAATTCTACCTGCATACGTAGGACTTACACCTGTGCTATCAATCAAATATGCATCAGATCGAATTCTGATTTATTCGTTGCCTTTTTGACGTAAATCTATCTCCAGCAGTAGGTTTGATAAGTATATTCATAAACATCTGTTATCGGTTGCACAAATAAGTCCAGAAGACTGTTCGAAAAACGATAGTGTCTGTTACCGCCAACCATGGCGTTGGCGTATTCTTGAGCAAATAATTAGCCTTTCCTTCTTCCTACGAAAAGCAGACGTTACAACTGTTATTCGCTCAGGTTACGCATGTATTGTTTTCGCAAAGAGATTTTATGGTCAGTGATTGTACCCGCAATTATGTACAAGTCCAATGGCCTGGGGATGATTAGCGTGGTTGAAGGAACTGAAGCGAAACGGAAGAGTTCGTCTTCATGTCGAAAGGATTAAGCGAAAGTGAAAAGTTTGTTCTAAGGGTGCACTTTCCGATCGTTTCTTATTTTTAGGGATTTAAACGGAGGATGTCTCTGAATATCAATTCGCATTGACGTCTTTGTTCGAAAATCGTGTACGTTTACTTATTGTGCGTCCTGCAATTATCAAACTTAATACATTTTTATTATGGTTTTAGTGAAGCTTTTATAATTCGTTTTATTTTTAAATTTACTTGAGGAAGATTTTGTTCTATATCAGTAGAATAATTTTTTTTGGAACATCAGTAGATCTTTTATTTATGCCCCTCAGCGACGTATCATCGTTAAGTATTAAGTTTTCAACCCCGAAGTATTGAAGCTATCCTTCTTTTCTTTTATAGGTTAATTGTTTGGTATCCTCAGATGACCTAGCGATCTTTCCTCATTTTCGACCATCCTCCTCGTCTCAACCAATATTTGAATTTCCTTATATTAGATCACAGATATACATTTGCAAAAATTATTAGCAGCATACCTTTTAATTTAGTTTGGCTAAATATAGCCTTTGCACCAACTAACCCAAAAAGTCAACTTTTCATTATAATTTAGTGTTCATGTTTAAATTACGTATATTCTAAAAACCATGTTTTTTTTCAAAACATATTTATTTTGGGAATTTTAAGTTTTACTGAAAAACAGACTATTAAAATGCTGTTCATTTACTGGGAATTTAGTTCTAAGATATTCTAATAACTTTTTAATCAAGAATAATATTTTTTTACTTATTGCTTGATATTTATTATTATTTTTCCTCCGATATAGGGATCTGAACCACACAAAACACTAAAATTTTTGCTATATACTGTCTATTGCCGCTTTGTGATTTGAAATCAATTTAAACTTGGTGTACGTTTGCTATACGAGGTACAAGATTTAAAAGATTGCACTCCTACACTCACCAAAAAAAGAGACTAATAAAATAAGTTGTCCTTCCTCCAGAACGACAATCTTTGACTAGATTTAGATTCTTCATCAATTTTACCTTTTATTGTTTAATACCTTAACAATACTCATGTCGCTACTTTTTCCATTCACAAAAAGCTCACAGAGAGCGTGCCTTTGACCTGAGTTTTGATTCCGCTAAGAATTTTCTATTACTTATTGGCACACAAATCATCTGCACCCATGCATTTGATATAAACTCGGGAAATCGCTATATCCTTCATTGAAAGGGGGGAAACAATAAGTAGTTCTGTGGAAATAAGAGTTTTATGCATAAAACTGAAAGAAGTAATCACACACACAAGCGAAATCTTTACTCCGTTATTTCTTAAGTTCTTTTTCCATTGTTTCTTTATTTACTCTCAGTCGTATATCAGAAATTTGTAGAGGTTTGATCACAATATCCATTGAGAACTTCCACTTTTTCCCATTCTGGGTTTTCTTGTAGTATTGCCTTGGAATATAAGGGTCATAGTTATTTAAGATGTAATTTATGGAAAGTCATTCTTATAAATTAGCCATTCTTTTATTACACAAATAAATAAAAAGAAATTTGAGATTTCTCCCCTTTATTTTTGATAAAATGACCTCTTTTTATTAAAGCAGATTTTTTTAAATCTGATATTCTTTACAATTTCTAAAGAAAATGCCTGGAATTCTAAGATGGCTTTCCTCACAAGCGAGTGTAAAATCAATGGACGATGAAAAAAAACGATTGAAAATAAATGCGTATTTTAGCAGCTCAAATTATTTTTATTATTTAGCAAGAAGCTGAAAAAATCCCCACGATATAAAAAGGAATCCCATATAAAGATGATAGAATTAAAAAAAAAGACACGAAGGAATTAAATGTGTGTGTGTGAAACATAAAATATCTTTTTTGTTAATTGACTTTTTATTAAATTTACGAAAAAAAATTGACAACGTTTTTTTTCCAAGCAATTTTTAAAATCCGTGTTCGAAATGAAATATAGCAAAAAAAAAAAAATAATAATAATAATAATAAATATTTAAATAAAATCACGCGATTAAAACTGAAATGTTCTCCAAAAGTTCGAATATAATTTTCCTGTTTAACAAAGACCGAAGATTCCCGCGCAAATCACATAATTCTGAAACGTGATGAAAATGTGATGTTCTAAAAAAAAGAAGAAACCTGGTTAAGCAGGTTTCTCAAATGTGAGAACGTTTTTCGTTTTCCTTCTTTATTTGTTTGGATGTCTTGCTTAATGGACTAAGAAAGTTCCTAAATCTGTATTTAACTAATAACCCATTACATTTCCGTATGCCAATGTAAATGGATCTCATAGATATTTGTCCTGAAGGTATACTAGTGAGATAATTACAACTACAATTTTTTTGTTCTTTTATTTATGTACCGTTGTCATAATCTTTCACATTCATGTTTTCGAGTTTACATCGTTTAGAAGCAGCTGCAAACCACTTTTAATGTCTTCTTTTTTTATTCTTTTATGTTTTAGTATCCACCATCTCAAAATTACACTTTTTTTAAAGTTTTTGATTCTATTATTCCTAATGAGAACTTTCTTTGAATTAAGAAAGAAAATTTAGGATATTCTAATTAGTTTAAATGTGAGGTAAGCATTTAAATATAACTTTAATCTTTATTTTTCAAATTTTGCTTACACATCTAATGTGCATTTTTTAAGCTACAGCTTCAAATGCATTTTGCTTTAAGCCTTTTTATTTTTGCTTCCTGAATAATGTTACACGAGTTTTCATGGGAAGTTTGTGACTTAATTCTTTTTTCTTTATAAATTAGTTTAAGTAATTGAAAAGCTAATTTATTACATTTATTGCAAATTATTGCCTAAAAGTTAGTTATATTTGGAACTATCTAATAAGGAACTATCGAAGTAATATAAGTTTTTATAGTTATTAAACATATAAAAATATCTGTTTTTCATACAAAGTATTTAAAGGTTAGGAACATTTACAGTTCACGTGCGATTTTACCATTAACTTAAAGTTATATGCTCAATTTATTTCCTAATAATATAGAAGAGGAAGTATGAAACATTTTATGAAAGAAAACCTAAAATATTCAAACAGAAATGAATTGCACATTGAAGCACTTTGTTCTCTCTGTGATAGTAAAACCAAAATTTGATGCTATTATTTAAGCTTTTTTTAACCCTAAAAAAATGCTTCGAATTCAGCTCCTATTCTTTAACAATTAATACAAGGACAACTTTTAACGAAACTTTCAATACAGTGACAAAGATCGGAACTCCTTTTCAAAAAGCGAAAAGTTGACAATTGCGAAAAATAAAAATATGGCATGCTGAAATATAATGGGGGTATTATATCCGTTTCTGAATTCCGGCATTCCTCATTATTACAACTGTAAACATAGATTGCTAACTGTTCCTGCAACTTGACTGGCAATAATGAAAAGGGAAAACCTCTTCGGATGAATCCAGGTGACATACTTTTGTGAGAGATTAAAAAACGCCCAAGTATCTCATCTTGTAAAACAAGAAAAGATGTAGCGATTGTTTAAATGTATTAAGAAATATAATACTTATGCTTTCTATGTCTTAAATCTAATACTAATTATGGATATAAAGGATTTAATCCAGGGAGTAAGTACCTTAGTTTACGTAATGCTATCTAATCTTATTGTGAGAGATTTAAAACCTTCTGTTATTTGGCTATTTTTGGAGTATAAATATTTATTAACTTATAGGGTAATAAATTCATATCTTCAACAATGTAAACACTTTCATTTATAATCCTTGACTGGTTAGCTCTTTAATTTTTTTTGCATACTTTGTTCTTTTAAAGATTAATTTTTAAAAATCCTTTTGGAAGCTTTGTTGGTTAAATATGGGCTTAAGATATTTTTCGTATTGATTATGTACAACAGCGGTAGATTTTTTTCTAATGGTAAAATATTTTAAAGGATTTATTGAGAAGGGGAAATTTAAATTTTCTAAAGAGTAATTATTCAATCTTTTTTCCCTTTTGTTATTGATACAACTTTTGATCAAAATATTTTGGTCTGTGCTAAAATACACAAACAATTTAACTATTACTCATTTTTTTGTCAGATTTTTTTCTGTGCCCCAAAGCTACTAAAATCAAATCTATGCATTAACTGTGAAAATAAATGTATCCCTCAAACCATACCATTAAAACATTTTGCATCACTTTTCCTGGTTTATAATCTATTTTGTTTGTTTATTTCAAGTATTTAGGTAGCTTGTTTTCGTCTGATAAACCGGAATGCTGTATTTTAGGAGCATTACTTATCTTTATATGTTTGTTTGCGAGTACACAATGGAATGGATTTTAGATAAGAATAGCCAAAGTGTAATCTAATGCCTTTAAAATTTGTATGTTATAAACGTCAGATTATATATAGTGGGACAGTAAATAAGAAATAGTCTTTCTATCTTAGTTGGTATCTTTTTTTAAAAAAATTGTATCAATTCCAATAATTGGTTTAAGTTTTCTTTTGTCGATAAACTCATCGACTATGGTTTTTAAATTTTCTTTAAAATAGAAACCTTCTTTCTTATGACTTTGGCACTACTCGCCAAGAAGCTTTGAAAGATGGCTAATCCAAAGCATGGGTATTTTTTCTTATGAATTTGTGGTTGATGTAGACGATAGTCCTTTTGTTTAAATTATGGTTGTTTGGTAAATCATCATGGCAGAACCCACTCAAGTGCACAGTAAATAAAAGCAAAAGCAAAAAATAGTTGATGGACTGATCAGATCTCAAGATAAGTTCCTTCGGAGCGTTACGTGTTCTTTTGTGGTTATTTGACCACAAAATTTTGATAACGATGACGCATCTGCCGCGTTCAAGATGGCGGCTCGGGTCGCTGTGCTTTTGTATCTGAGAAGTTCCTTAGTCCCCGTCTCCATTGGCCCAGTTACCTCACCGCAGTGGGTGGATTTCCTTTTGTTCCCAGCAAGGATTATTCAGGTACTCAGACTTTCACCTTGAGTCCCAGGTCACGTTTTAGTCGGATCTAAGCTGCACATTGTACATGTCCCGTAGAATTTACCGCTGCATTTTTTTTTCTTTAATCTCATCAAACTGGATTTTCTTGCGTATTAGCAAATCCTTAATTTATTCATACTTTTCTTTTAGATTTCTCACAGACCTTGGAGAGTGTCAGGGTGAACGTGGAAGTGATCATTGTTCGCCCTGGTTTGTAAACAATTGCAGAATTTTAATTAGGAGCGCTGTTTTAATTTCTTTATTTTAAGTAAAGCGTGAATTTTTTCGGAAGTTAATTGATTTGGAGCTGAAATCATCCCTAGTCAATCGCTTTTGACAGTGAAAGCGAGTGTTGGGTGTGTGTGTGTGCTATATGTATCCTCGACCTACTTCACGCAATGTTTAGAAACAAGCATTTAAATTAAACGCTGTCAAACACAAAAAAAGGAGTTGATTACACTTTGAAAAGAATCGATTGTTATGCAATACGAGTGACCTTGATAATTCGAAAATAAGAGATTAGTTGTAAAGAATATTTAAGAAAATAATTTGAATATAAATGATTGTTCGTGTTGCGGAAGTAATTTCAAGGCATTCGAATAAATGTTTATTTTGTTTTTATGTACATTGTCTTATATTATTTGTATTGTTTTATTATTTTAACATTATAAATATTAATTTATTACTCATTTCTAGATTTGTTTTTGGACTTTTTAAAGGCAACACTATAAAACCCAAATATTACAAGAGACAATGACATTTTTTTCAAATTAAATGTTTTCTTTCGAAAAGTTTTTAAATAGGAAAGTTTAGGTTATTTTTTATCAAAATAAAATCAATAACCCAAAGATTTAATTGTTTTTTTCCCCGATTATATGAAGAATATGTAAGAATACAAAACAAAATGAAAATTTCTTATATATATATGAATAACAAATTTTCTTTCATTTCCAATGACACTAGTTTTTTGAATTAACTTATTTATTTGTTCTAAGTCACATCAATCAGTGTTTGATTGCTGAAACTTCTTGAGAAATACGATGTTAAAAGAAATATTGTTCAATGTTTTGTGAATTTTAGTGATACGCCATTTAAATAGGTATTTTTTAAAAAAAATAGTGAAGAATTTTTAACTCCGTGTATCACATAACGTGTTTCAGAAACCGAAATTAGTATATTTTAAAATTTTTTATTTGTCTATTTAACAGTAAAAAGGAACTGTTCTTTATATATAAAAATTTTCATATACGATTGACATAATATTATTGATATATGTATCATGAGAGTTTTCATTATTTAGAATTACTGATCCAATAACAAGAATTTGTTAAATTGTTCACATCTGATCCTTGATGTGCTTTAGTTCATGTGAAATTTCTAATTTATGCATTTTATCAAGTACATCAATAAGGTTTCCAAAATTTCTGACTTTTTTATTAATTTTCAGTTCGTCCAACCTAAGGGTTTCCAAACTTTTTTGCTTGTGAACTCCTTGAGTTCGAGCTTTTAAAATGTAGACTCTCATATATACTCATATTTAATATTCTTTAATAAAATATTTATTTGTAAAGTACTAAAAAATCTAAAATTTAACTGTCAAAGAGTTGAAAAATAAAATATTTATTTGCAAATTATCAAAACGTAACAATTAAGCAATACCGGTATAATATAAAAATGTAAATTATAAATTTTTTGAAAATATATTAATTGGTAAAAGTGAAACATATTCTGTTTCAAAAAACATGTACAAATTTGTTCCTGAGGCTTTGAAAAGGATGGGCCTTATCCATGAGATCCTTGAGGCTGATACTTTAATATTGACATTTTAATATCAAATTTTTTGCCAAACGAAGATCACCTCAAGTTACCTTGTCAAATTAATTACGATTTTTATTCACAATTTGTGTAACATTACCGCCTAAATACAGCGTTTTTCTAGGTACCCCCTCAAAACTTCTATGGGTTCCAGTTGGGAAACGCTGATCTAAATTGAAAGGAGTTTTCTTCTCTCTTGTTCTGCTTCTTATCGAATGTAAAGAAATACCGTTTAAGCTTTATTTCTGATACATTAAGCAGTAGATCCAGTTACAGTTAATAAACAGCTTAAAATGCAGAAGAAAATTCATCTCTTCTAGACCGCTAAAACTTATGAAGCGGAAACATATTTCGCAGTCCCATCACCTAGTTATAAATCTCCTACCATCAAACCCAAGACTAACCCTTTGAACCCATCAACTCTCGCGGCCTAGATTCAACAGCGCAAACCTCTTAATCATTTGTTGAACAATACTACGGTTCCCTTTCGGTGTTTGAATTTCCGCCATTTTTGTATAATTCACGCCTGTTCCGAAAGGCATAAAAAATAATTACGCCTGTTGGATAATTTAACCGCCACGCGTCAAAATTATTGCCGCCTGTTCTTGCCAAAAATTTTTTTATGTATTTGTATTGGGTATTGTTTAAAGCTATTAGGTGTTCCCTTTTTTCGGAACTAGTTACTTCTGTTGAATATTAATCATTTCACGAAAAATAAATTAACCGATATTGGCGTGGTTTCTTGCTGCCTAGGCTTTTTGTATTGGGCAATTTGACTGGTTTTTCTGGATGTTGGAATAATTCATTACCGTTATGGATTGTAACCTCATGTAATGCTAGAACTTTCGTTTAGAACTGTTTGTGGTAATTGGGCTGGTCAGTTTTTCAGCCTGAGTAAACATATTTTCATTGATAAATAACTGACCAAATGGTATGATATAATTATATACCACATAATTATAGCACAGATTAATGTTTTAGAAGACTGTATATCGGATGTCTTCTAGGATCATATATTGCTCTAAGCAACACGTGTTCCAGGATTAATTAATGCAATTAACTTAAAGTATGTTGCGAATTATTCATTAGAATACAAATGAGTAATATGTAATAACATCAGTATAATCAGCGTCACTCGATATTTTGAATTACAATGTCCAATTTAATGTCCTCTTTTGGCATTCAAGATTTGTAATCGTATATTTAATCGCTGGAATAAATTTTTCGTTCATAATTTCTAAGATTCTTAAATTGGCACAATGTTTTCATCGAATTACATTTTTTATTATAAAAGTGAGGATATAGAGGTGATAACATTCGTATCCACAGATTTTTAGGTATTTCTGCACTGAGTAAAGAAAAAACATATTTAAAATCATAAACTGAAAAGCATATTTAATGTGTGAAATATATAAAATTTGTCATCAATGTATTGAAAATTTTTCTGATAATATTTAAGAAAAAATCAAATTCTAAAATCGAGTATGTATAAAAATTTTGACTTCTGCTTAATAATAATAACAATAAAAAAATCTTATATTTAAGAAAAATAAATCTTATCAATTTGAGTGTAAAAAATGAATAAATAAAAATAAACTTTGTGGCTGTGGTGACATATTCGTGACCGACGAGTCATCGCTTCGAATCTTGGTACCACTGAAGATCCACCCTGTATAGGGACTGTTACGCTTCAAATCTGTCGAGGTTCAAAGTTCTTTCGTTGGCGTGGTGTGGTAGTTTGGAGAGGGGAGTTACCATCTCAGATGTCGTTCTTACCTTTAAATTTGTATTTTGTCGTTTTACTGTCTTCTAATGCTTATAAAATCTAAAATTTGATTTTTTTTTTTGTCAATAAAGTCTGGACGTAGGAGTGGTTGTTTCCCGAGGGATCGCTTTGTAGCTCTAAACCCTTTTCGGTTGAGCTCTGTTCCTTTGGGCATTCCTCCTCCTCAATAGCTTTCGTGTTGTTTTATATTGTGACATTAATAAGCCATCCTCTCACTCGACCTAGCTGCCAAAACGGCAACTACAACAACGTTGTATATTTTTTTCCGAAAATGTTTTATAATGTACACACACTCTATATATCACATTTAAATTTCCTATCCCTTTAATTAAAACACTCAAAAATAATACAGAAAAAATAGATTTTTATTCTATTATCTTTTACAAACAACATCGAAAACCTAAAACATAAATCCCAGTTCTCAAAAACCAAGCGGGAAAATACGGACTAATTATTTTATCACTTATATACCTCACAAATATCGAAACAAATATACGATTCAAACATCCGACTTAAATCGATATTAATATTTTTCCATTAGTCCTCGAGAAATATATATTTAGCCAGGTGTACGTGGCTTATGTCTGCTCTCAAATTAATGATGGTATGGCTTCGGAAAACGTTCCGCAATTCCCTAGAGTAAAAAGTTCCATTACGACTAAGTGCTCTGCTATAGGACGGTATCTGTTAAAAGGTTAGTCCGCAATCCGTACTGAAATGCTTGCAAATGCGTTGGAGTGGAGACTGGCAAATATTTTAATTGGGTTGAATGAGCTCTAATGCTCATGAATATTTTCGTATTCGGTGTGGTGTTAAGAGTCAACGATCGAAAGTGATCTTGGACGTCATTGGAAGCGAAAATAGGAATGCAACTTTTCCTTCCTGTATATTTAAAAAAATTAATTTCCGAACGTACTCTGTGTTTTCCCTTCTGAAATAAATTATGTGTGTGATGCTGGGTTTAAATAATTTAAAACTTTTTCCGGGCGTCTTATTTAAATTGAGAAATTTGATTAAATAAATGCGTGTTGATGTAAGACAAAAACATTGGCTAATGGCAAATTTTTTCGAATGCTATTTATGTGTTTATTTTGTGGAATAATCATTGATTTTAACTAAATTTAGAATATCGATTTTTCCCCCCTTTCTTCGTTTTCCCGTTAAATTTTTATGTTGATGACACTTATGCTGGAAATTCATGGTTAAATCCAACTATTGTATTTTAATCACAATTACTATAAAAACTAGTTTAATGTTGATATTATTTTTAATTTTTTTGAATTTCGTAAATTCTTTGATATTCCATACTTGATATCAGTACCCTTTGTGAGAAAATAATAACTAAAGATTATTAGGTTCAACTAACGAGATTCTTCAAAACAAATAAAATAAATAAATAAATAAAATAAAATAAAAACTGAAATATATGCTGTTTTGTCGACGTATATATTAGGCCTAATTTCTGGGTTTTGCGAATATTCCATCACGTGATATCTTAAACATCAAACCTAAATTCAAAATTGGGAAATCCTTACCAGTAACTGGAGTGGGGAAGCTCTAAATTTTATGCTATAATTTCAAATGATAAAATTAATCATTTTTTAATTAATAATTTGCTAATTTTTCTGGTGTATCTAGTTCTGCGTGTGCCCTGTATCTAAATTCCTATGGGGCTCTTTTTTAAGTATGAGACCCTTGTTAGAGGGACTGTTGTTACACATGTTGGGGCCCCTGTAGCTTGGAGGCCCCGTATCATTAATATGGCTGATAAGGCGGTAGCTACGCCCCTGGCGATATTTAAACATTTAAAAAAATATAAGCTATAATGCTTCGCCCTCTTGGTGCATGTTTATTATTGTGAGCTGTATGTACAATGATATATACAATTTACTATCGTCCTATTTGGTATATGTCGAATGCTCTCTCTGTCTAATTAGAAGCCATGGTAGCCTGGTGGTCAGGGGCGTCTTAAGGCCTGTGCCAACTGGGCCTGGGCCCAGAACCTCGCTCTCGGTGACGGCCATGTTTCATTCTCGGCTCTATCTTAATAAGATCATAATCCGGATAATTTTAATGATTCAATATTATTCCCGTATACATTCTTCGAAAAACAGGGAATTTCAAACTGCTTGTCAACTAGTTAAAGTGGTAAGACTGTATTATTATGTGATGACCGTTGTCCATGTCTAGACCTAGGCCTAGTACAGTGGCGCACACAGGAATTTTTCAAGGGGTGGGGTCCGGGAGCGAAAGTTCACGATTCTTGTATCATGCTCCTTTTGATTTTGTCGATTTTCGGTAACAAAACACAGTAAAAAACTAATTTTTGAATAAGTAATTAGCATTAATTAGTAAAATTAATAATTAATAAGTAATTAATTAAATTTTACGTACTCTATACTTAGAATTATCAATCGGAAAAAAAATCAAGGGCTTTGGGGCCCCAGGACCCCCTCCTTATGTGCGCCACTGGCCTAGTATCATAAACAATCTTTGAACCCATTTAATCGCAATACGGCCAACAGTCGAACTGGTTTGTGCCTAGGTTTTTGAGATTAAGAGTCGTGAGCATTTATTTGTTTCAAATTACCCTTTGAACGAGTATTTTATAATGTGTGTGTGCTATATACTATCTACTTTTAAATGATCTCAGGTAGGGCCTACTCTTGCATGGGGGCCCAGGGCCTCGTAGAGTCAAGACATCCCTGCTGGTGGTCATAGTCACGAGCTCGTGGAACGAGTTCGAGCCCTTGCGCTACTGAAGACCCACCTTGTAGAGGGGCTGATGCATGTTAAATCTCTCGTGGCTCAAAGTCCTCTTCTGGCGTGATGTGGTATTTTGGAGAGGGAATGCCAGTTGAGGTGTCGTCTTCGTCACTTGCCCGTGGCTCAAAATTAAGAGGTCCGTCACCAATACCCCTCGTGTTGCTTTATATTGCGACCTTAATAAATACTCATTCATTCTATATCTTATTACGTATATATTTTTTATAAATGTCTTATAAAGGGTGTTTTTTTTTAGAGGTATAGAACTTTAAATTGCAATAAAACAACGATGCATTATTCGATTGACATGAATTTTTTTTTATTCGAAAGATAATCTTGTGGCACTACATTTTAAATATGATTTTCTGGCATAGGACTGCCACGGCTGGCTCGGATGTAGTCCAATCTGGACGTCCAATTTTCGATGACTTTTTCCAACATTTGTGGCCGTATATCGGCAATAACACGGCGAATGTTGTCTTCCAAATGGTCAAGCGTTTGTGGCTTATCCGCATAGACCAATGACTTTACATAGCCCCACAGAAAATAGTCTAGCGGTGTGAAATCACAAGATCTTGGAGGCCAATTCACAGGTCCAAAACGTGAAATTAGGCGGTCACCAAACGTGTCTTTCAATAAATCGATTGTGGCACGAGCTGTGTGACATGTTGCGCCGTCTTGTTGGAACCACAGCTCCTGGCCATCATGGTTGTTCAATTCAGGAATGAAAAAGTTAGTAATCATGGCTCTATACCGGTCGCCATTGACTGTAACGTTGTGGCCTTCATCGTTTTTGAAGAAGGATTCCACCAGCCCATAAAGCGCACCAAACAGTCAGTTTTTCTGGATGTAACGGTGTTTCGACATACACTTGTGGATTAGCTTCACTCCAAATGCGGCAGTTTTGTTTTTTGACGTAGCCATTCAACCAGAAGTGTGCCTTATACTCATGAGAGATATTAGAAACAGAACCAAATCGAACATCGAAAGGTTCTCGCTGTTTAAATTCGTTTGCTCTTTCATCAAATCATCATAGATTTGAGGTAGGATTGTTGGAAGGAATGTAGCTGTAGCTTTATGGTGAATTGCAATCCAAAGACGTCCATGAATAAAAGGTTATACGTGTGATCAAGTTCCATAATTTTTTTTTTTATATTGTTCGTTTGCCGTTGCGAGCTAAACTTTCTTTTCTTCTCTTGGCAGCATTTCAACCTTTTTTAATATACGTTGAATACTAATTTTACTTCTCTGTAACAGCGTCTGACAAGTTACGGAAGTTTGTTATTCGTGCACTAACTAAATGGGGTTAGAATAATTCTTGATTTCCTAGCAGTGTAGTTTTTTTCTCCTCCAAATTAATGGGAAACCATTTTCTTTCTTCTGATTTGCAGGAAAGAGAGTTTTCATCTAATTATGTAGAAGAAAAATTCGTTTCGTGATAAATTTTGGGAAAATTCGGAATAATGTCGGGAATTCTGTCCTGCTTGATAAATGATATTTTCCGGACAATTCTACCGGAAAATTTTTGTTATTCATTTATGGATGCATGTTAAAAGTAAGAAAATTTGTGTATAAATACTTATCAAGGGTAGTTTTATAGTAGCGAAATCATCAAGAGCTTAAATAGTTACATAAGTAAATCTCTATCAAATCAGTCAACATGATTTTTATAGTGTTCATTGTTGTCTGCTTATTAAATAATTAGATATCTTGTTGGAAATGAAGGTTCTAAGGTCTATAATTAAAGAGAAAAATCACCATTAAATATTCGTAAGTTGTTGTCCTTGATTCTTTATAAACCTTCTTTACTAACTTTGTAAAAGGGCTGTGCGTTAATGTACTAGAAAAAAATGGGTTAAACTTATTAGGCTCATAGCGGTATCCTATAAAATTTTTAATTAGCTATATATGTAATATTTAACTAATTATGATTTCAATTAGGTGTAATATGGAGATGACATTTCGATATCTGTATAGATATATAGAGCTTTGGATGTTAAAAGATTAAACTAAATGTGGTAGTTTCGGGGGTTGAGTTTAATGTAGTCTCCTTTAAAGTAACAATTATTTATTATTTTAAGTTAAATTACACACGGACAACAAGTGTCACAACAAACAAATATATAAAAAAAATTTCCAATGTCAATTCCTACTTTGTTAGAAAAACATACTGGCGCAATCTGTTGCAATCAATTTTAACTACGACGAAAGTAACGCAGAATAAATTTAAAATTAAAAAATAAAATTTAATTGATGAATTAATATTTGAAAAACACTGCATTTACATCAAGTATCATGAACTTGATTGGATGAATAGAAAGTATTTTATTAACGATTGAAAATTTGAACAAGATAAATATATAAATATATAGAGAGTGTGAGCTTATAGTAGGAATTAAAAAGTAAAGAGAAAAGAATATGCACGGGTTTTTAGCGGCGATCATGATCTTTTTCTTCACTTGGCCTGTACTAAAGTGAAATGGTCGCTAGATAGCGCTTCTGCTGCTTTTAACTATCAGTTACTGTTATGACAAAAGTGGGTTGCAGATGTAACTTTATTTTCTTATTTATATAAGAGAATAATTCCATTGACTCTATTTTAACTTGGTTTGCTTTGAATTAGATTTAAGTAGAATGATTATAACTAATTGTTTACGCGTTGTTTACAAAAAAGTTCTATTTAATTCATCTCAGTAATAGTTTCTTTTTTGTTACAGGGAAATGGATATAACGGACCAAATGTAAAAGAAAGCCAGGAAACGTAGTTTTTAGTTTATAATGGCGCCTACTCCTGGCCCTATTCCAGGTGCAATTGGCCAAATTGATACAGAAAATGCGAACTTTATGACAACTTCCAGAAAAAGTACGACTGTAAGTACCAAAGGACTACTCAACATGCCCGGACAGAATAATTGCTTCCTCAATAGCGCCGTACAGGTATATGCTATACTTTAATATTCTAATTACCTTTTATTATGTTGAAAATGAAACTAGAATGTCTTACGAACAAATTTTAGAACAATGCAATGCATTTAACATAATTTAGTTTTCGCTTACAGTGTCTTAAAGCAAGACACCCGTGTATGTTTGAACTCAGTAAAATTTAGTGACTTTAATGAACTATTTAAAATTACAGTTATTATTACTCAAGCTTTGAATTGCATATATTTCATTACGAATATTGCTTAAAAACTAAATTATGAATTAAACTTCGAATTTGTATGCATACATAGATCCATATATATTTATTTGCGCTATTATACTAAATTTTTGACTGAAGGAGAAGTGTAAAATATTATAAAAAAAGCTTAACCCTACTATCTAACTGCTCTAAATCGGTAACAGCTTTAAAAAGCATAGCAATTTTTCATTCTAGTCAGTTTCTTCACACACACACACACGCACGCACGCACACACACTCTTCATTAAAAAGTAAAAATGAACACAATGCATATTTTTCAACTGGTTAAACATTCATTACATGTTTATTGGACAGTTGAAATTTATTTCGTGGTGTAAAATAGAGTGTGAAACAAAAATCTGAAATGATTGTTTATTCTCAAGAAAGAAACTGAGAGAGAGAAAAAAATACCGTTATTAACTTCCTTTATTTATTCTTTGTGTTTGTTCGTAATGGTGTTGCAATAGAACAAATAGAATGTTATAATGGCGGTATATAAAAATTCTGTCTAATTATTTTGCGTAAAATTATCAAAATTAGTGTGTCAGTAGTTTTAAGCAAATATTCGACGTGTTCCCAAGTTAAATGGCAGAATTCTTTTTTTTTTAAATTTGTAATTTATTCCATAAAGATTCGAAGTATAAAACCTTTACAGTAAAGGTTTTCGTTATTGGAAGATAAGAAATTAATACACGTTTTCACTTTCAATATTATTAAAACAGTATGAATTTGTATTTGAACACATCATAAATTAGAAATGAATTTCAATAGGTATGAATTTCAATACTCAATTAAAAGCAATTTCTTTTCCGAAATAATTTAGAACGGTTGGTTTTATTATAGTTTATTCCAATTACTTCCGATAAATGAACAAACAAACCATTGATGGTTTTTGTACGTTATTACGAAAATTTTACGTTATTACGAAAATTTATGATATGATGTTTAATTCCCCCCCTCTCCAATCACAATTAACGTAACCAATTCCCTCAACAAACGATTTAATTATTTTCTTACGCGAGTCTGAAAATAGCACGTTAACTGGAACCGAAAGGAACAATACTTCGTTGTTCCGTTGCCCTTCAATTCCATCCACTAGCAGGTGTTTGGTTACACAATGCATTTAATCCCATTGCTTTACAAAAGCAGACAGGGCTTAAAACACAAAAGGGAGAAAAAAAAAGAGCTTCTCTTTTATTCATTTGTAGGATTACAATTAAGCCTAACGAGGAGACCACTAGTTAGATGCTTTGAAGCATTATCTCTTTCGCGATGTTGTTTGGATTTAAGTAACGGACTGGCTGAAGCATTAAGAATCCCACTCATTGAACCATGAAGTCTCGGCCCATCGGTTACCATTCCCTAGTGATAGCTCATTAGAAGATATAAATCCCTAAGGGCACAAACCGAATTTATTCCCCCGTTTTTTGTAATCTTTTTTTCTTTAATTCGGCTCGTAATTTATTTTATTTATTTTTGCATGCACGTTTTTTTTTACACCGATCATTAAGAGAGAAACCCCGCGAAGATGCATCTCTTCTCACGCAAATGGCTATCTTGCGCTACTAGTTTTTCTCATTGCCTTTTTTTGTGTTATTTTCCCCACTTGATTACGAATCAACTGTTTGGCATCAGGTGGATAACGAACGGCACATATCCCCGGTGGTAAGAATATTAAACAGGTGCCAGAGCTGATGAAGGTCAATTTGAGTGTGAAACGGTTTCGCGAGAAATACGGGACCTTTCGGTCAAGGTTTGCAGCAGGAAGGTTTGAGTTGACGGTAGTGGGAAACAGTGTCATGTGAAACTGATGTGGTATTAGGACTGATAACCAACATACACGATTATGTGAGACAAAGTACAAATGAAAATGCAGTGCTACTAACAGGAAAAACAAAATATCAATTCGCGTATGGAATTTTGTATAATATTATTAACATGCTGTACATATGTGTAATTATGTGATGTGAATAACTTCTTTAAGAATGATGCGAAATCACACTCACAATGAACAAATCTGATAGGTAGCCAAGTGCTCTCGTTATTCAACTCGTGGACTTTGGCGTTCTAAAGAGTGTTTTTTTTTCAGGTATAGAAGTTTAAGTTGGCATTACTTTCCAAGATGGCGACCGATTTAAAAGCTGTCAAGTGATTTATTCTCAGTTTGGTTTGGCAATTCATCATGAATAGACAAGACTCACGCCTGAACAATGCTTTCAAATTGTGCAATTTTATTTCGAAAACAATGTTTTTTTTTATTTATTTATTTTTTTTATAATCATCGATTTTCATAAGCGAATTTTGTTTAGAGATGAAGCGCACTTCTGGTTGAATGGCTACGTCAACAAACAAAACTGCCGCATTTGGAGTGAAGCTAATCCACAAGTGTATGTCGAAACACCGTTGCATCCAGAAAAACTGACTGTTTGGTGCGCTTTATGGGCTGGTGGAATCCTTCTTCAAAAACGATGAAGGCCACAACGTTACAGTCAATGGTGACCGGTATAGAGCCATGATTACTAACTTTTCATTCCTGAATTGAACAACCATGATGTCCAGGAGCTGTGGTTCCAACAAGACGGCGCAACATGTCACACAGCTCGTGCCACAATCGATTTATTGAAAGACACGTTTGGTGACCGCCTAATTTCACGTTTTGGACCTGTGAATTGGCCTCCAAGATCTTGTGATTTCACACCGCTAGACTATTTTCTGTGGGGCTATGTAAAGTCATTGGTCTATGCGGATAAGCCGCAAACGCTTGACCATTTGGAAGACAACATTCGCCGTGTTATTGCCGGTATATGGCCACAAATGTTGGAAAAAGTAATCGAAAATTGGACTACATCCGAGCCAGCCGTGGCAGTCGTATGCCAGAAATCCTATTTAAAATGTAATGCCACAAGATTATCTTTCGAATAAAAAAAAAAAAAAAAAATTCATGTCAATCGAATAATACATTGTTGTTTTATTGCAATTTAAAGTTCTATACCTCTAAAAAAACACCACTCCATTATATGCATACACATTAGATCTATTAGAGCTAAAGTTCTCACTTGGGCGAGGGGTAAACATGGAGAGAGGAATGCTAACTCAAGTGTCGACCTCCTTGTTAGGCCGTAGTTGGCAGACAGGGACGTAGCTACGGGCCCCCCAAGCTACTGGGGCCCCAACATGTGCAAGCAAAAAATTGTAAAATATTATCAATAGTCCCATTAACAGAATTTCCATTTCCATAAGAGAGAATTAATAATTCCCGGGAATCCACTCAGGACTAGCAACGTTAATGTTAGGGGATCTTGTGTCGGGGTAGAAACAGGCTACCAGAAAATGTTAAATAAGCAATGAAATAATAACCATATATCTCAGTAAATATTCTTTTGGGGTTGAAAAATTAGAGATATATTAAGGCAATTTATATATAATCGCGAGATATTAAGGGTTGCCATTTGCATTTATCAGAACTAAAATGAAATAAAAGCATGCTTTCAGATAAACTTCAAACAATAATTATTCATGCAGAATTTAAAAAATATATTTTAATTAAATAATCTGTGGTCATATAAAGTTGAGATATCCTCCGAAGCGAATTTTTCAATAATATTTTTTCTTTTGTTCTGGTAATGTAACAGTTGATCACAAAAATTCCGTGAAATATTTGTAAGCTGGGGATGCTCTGTTCAGAAACTAATCTCTGAAGAAGCTTCGAAAACGTATAATTATTTTTTGGATATTATATTTTCAATATTGTAACATATAAGTTCGTTTTTAAAATATTTTTAGTTTCCAAAGTTAACCATTTAACTCTTTTTTTAAAATCTCAAATCTGAGAGCAAAAATCAAAATTTGCCTTCACTGCTACTTATACTTAAGGCGGGGGATATAGAATAATTAATCTACTTTTGTATTGATAGCAGAGATTGTCTTTTATATAGATAATAAAAATATCGTAAAGTGCACTCGAGTAGATTTTATGATCAAATTAAAAACACAATTCATGCTTTCTTTATTGTTATGTCAAAAAATGTGATTTCAATTTTCAATCCTTTAACTTTGACAGCCAGACAGATCTTAAAGATATCAAGCCGTTTAACTATACATTCATTCTTTGCGCGACAATGTTTTAACTGCTGTTTGATCAATTTTTTGTATTAGCGTTGTTAAAGAACAACAATTTATTACTTTAATTTGTTGAATAATAATTTTAACCTGTTTTCAGTAGTAAAAAGAATAAGTTATAGAAAAAAAAACCTGAAGCAAGACCAAACTTCACCATACTAATCTTTGAAAATAATCAGGACGGCTATTTTTAAAACAGTATCTTTCTTTTTCTCTCTTCAACGCATCGTGCTAGACGCTTTCTCAGATTTTAGGGATAGCGTAGACAAACCAGAAGTTGATTTTGGTACCCACTCCTGACAACCGCAATAAGACGAGAAAGAGACCCGCCAAAGGTAAAACCGGTTTCTTATACCTGCCATTAAAAAACACCAAAATGAACCAAAGCAATAAAGGTTTTTCTGGAGGCTTGTGTTGGCCGTGCATGACCCCAACCAGTCCCTTTGGCGTCTCGGTGCGAAATTGGGTAGTAACAGCTAAGAACCCGGAATGGCAGCTCGCTGACCACGTGATTTCTTCTGTGGCGGACAGTCGAAATAAATCTCCACAGTTCACAATGCTTTTGCGTCTGTTTCCTTGAAAGATGGCTTGATAGTACCGGAAAGAGTTTAACTGTAGAATTTTGATATTTTGGGAAGGTTTTAACGCAGTTGCAGAAGACACTGCTGCCAGAAAACGGAGCAATTATTTTGGCAGACTGTGCAATATGAAAAAATAAAATATTTTGTTTCAGACACACACACTAAAAGATTTGTCTGAAAAGTACTTTTTTTTTATTTCCCCCGAGATTGACGTATTTATTAATATTTTTAAGAATTAATATTGATAAGAATTTTTAAGAAAAGTGATGTTTATGTGGAAGTTTTTTTTTGAAATATAAAGATATAAAACAAGAAACTATAAGAGTTTTAAAATTTGTACCTTTATCAACATGATTACTTTTCACACTACATCAAGTGGCATACACAAGGGGGGAGCGATATATTTTGGAGCTCTCGTCAAAGTGTTTATTAGAATGTAAACCCTGCTTAAGAGAGGTCAGAGTATATTGAGTCCCCTCAATACACCCTTTGAGGAATAAACACACTTTCCAGTGGCGTATACCAGTGCTTCTCAAGCTTTCAATTTTCGCGACCCTATATTTAATCATTATTTTCATCGCCCCCCCCATACAATAACGATGCATTGAATTCAAAAATACTATATTTTGAATCTGAACCTACAGTACGACTTTTACCTCTTTAATGCCACCGACGTATATAAACGTCTTGCTCAGCCAGTGCATCAATTGCCTCGGGCGTATATGCACTTCTTTCCGAAGTACGATATTTTCTGTGCACTGCTATCCATACATTTATTCCGAAGGCTTTGGAATGCAATGAAAGGACCTTGATTGTTTTTGCGAAGGATTTACTTATTTCAGATTATTTGTTTCTTTATTCCTTTACCCCCTCAACACACCAGATACTCTCGTCTACGTGTTAAATGGCGGCATTGGGTAGCGAATGACGTAATTTTTATATTTGGCATTTAATTATAAACCGCACAAATTATCAAAAGATAAGTGTTAATTTTTGTAGGGGGCGCGCCCCACAGTTTGAGAAGCACTGGCGTATACACACAAGATTAATGTAAGATGTTATATTAAAAAAAAAACGTGTGTGTGTATGTAAACGTAATCTTTATGCTAAAAATTATAAATCTGTGGTCTATAGACAGGGAACCCCCCAAACTTCACTCTTGTGTACGCCACTGATAATTTTACTGTATAATTTAAACAAATCGTGTAGAATGAACTGCAAGAAATTAAATGTTTGCGCTACTAACATGATATTGACTAACTGAATGTAAAATTAGCAAACAAACTGTTTAATAAAACCATCAACAAAGTCGAAAAACGTATAAAATTCCTCCTTTGAATATTGAAAGAATTAAAATTTCATATTATACATGTTCCAATTAATTTGAATTGCATTTTACTGTTTCTAGTAGATTATTTAAAAAAAATTAAACCAGAGTTAATACTTTTAAGAAATTATATTGATAGTGCAAAATAAATTGCATTCTTCAAAGTCTTCATTAATACTGTGATGTTAATACTAAAAAAAATATTTATAGAATTTATCACCGATGAAGCATGTTTTTATGCCGCTGCCTTGAAGGCTGTAAGTTTTTGTTAGCTGTTTTATATGTAGACTGTGTAGAAAGAGACTTGTAGAAACTATAGTTAAATAAGAATTCAAATATGAGCGTGTATTACTTGATGTTGTTTAATTGATTGCAAAATCAGTGAACAAACCATTTAATTAACCATTTTAACCAGAATATGTTTCTAATATAAATATCAAAAACATGAAACTTTCAATGTTCCACAATTTTGGCTACATTTTATAGCAAAGTTTTGTTAACGTGCCAAATCTAGCCCTTAAAATAAAAATCACTGCGATTTGAAGTGATTTTGTGGACTTGGTTCATTCAAACCAGATGGCATGAGCTAGCCCATTTTTCTCAATTAAGATCAACTGATCCAAAGCACAGGAAGTATGCAACTTTGCCGACGTTAAATACTAGGTAAGTGAATCGGACCATATATATTGGAGTTGTGTTGTGATCGTACTCCTGCAAGGAAAGCACGAGAGAACAATGAACGTAACCCAACGAACCATAGACAGTGCATGAAAGCTTTGTAATAAACGTTTAACTGTTCTTTTTTTTTCTTGTCCGAGTTTTTCACGATAGGTGTTGTGGCAGCACCATTTCCGTTCTTGTTCGGTGTG
This sequence comes from Trichonephila clavipes, assembly GCA_019973935.1. Classification (NCBI taxonomy): domain Eukaryota; kingdom Metazoa; phylum Arthropoda; class Arachnida; order Araneae; family Nephilidae; genus Trichonephila; species Trichonephila clavipes. Next base: position 827,551 of record BMAU01019602.1, on the reverse strand, counting down.
TCAATTACAAAATCCTGGTTGGTATCGTTTGTACAGATGTACTTTAAATTCGATGCCAGTTAGAATTTTAAAAATACTTTTATAAAGAATTGGAAAAATCTGAATTTTTATAAAAATTCATAGTTTTCCCCCCCATTATTTGTATTTTATGAAACGATAATACAAATAAAAGTAATGCGAAAGATGCCAAATTTGAAAGCTCGAAGCTCTAATTGGATCAAAAAGAGCTTTGAAAGAATTCATAAATCTCTACTAACTTGATATTTTTTTCTTATTCGTATACATATTTTGATTACATCATTAAAGTTTAAAAATAGAATATTTTATATGAAAGTAAACGATTTAAAATTTTAGAAAAATTGAAGAAAAATGGGAGTCGTTATTAATATTCTATTTTATTGTTGATTCATTTTAACCTGAGGCAATTTAAAGATATATGGTTAATAAAACTACAACTAAAAGCTGTAGAGTACTTGGACTTCTCTTATGGGGGAGTTACATTCTGAAAAACACGTAGACGAAGGCTCCGAGGGATAATCTGTATGGTAAAAATTAAAACTGTTGGCCTATGAAAGGGGTTGAATCCCCAAATCCTACCCTTGTGTACAACTCTCGAACGAAGATTTTTAAGAATTTCATTATTTCATCCAAATGAAGAACAAAACATTAACTGTTACTAAATGGTTTCGTAATTTATTTTATCAAATTAGAACGAATTTTCTTTTCTGTAAAATTTGTATCAATTTAAATCCATTGTACAAAATGAAATAGCAGAATAAGTTCATTTTATAGCATCAAATGGGAAAACAATAAGAATTTATTTAAAAATGCAGTTGAAATCTAGACAATTTTGGTACTCATAATAGTACACGTGCAAAATACAGTTGCAGTATTATCTAGAACAGGGGTGTCCAAATTTCAACAATGAGTAACAAAAGATCAATTCAAAAGGAACACCGTAATTTTCAAGAAAATGGCAACACTGTAATATTTTAAACATTATTTGATCATTGCATTACTATATTATATAAACATTATTATATTATCTATGTCTGTATACATGAAAAATAATGAAAACGATAATGATAATTCATTCTGTTTTAAATGTTCACTACAATATTTGTTTTTTTTTTGTTTCCAAATCTGATATAAAGGTACATATTTTTATGTGTGGCCCGGGAGATTATAATGCTTTTCCGAAGTGGCCCGCAAAGTCATTTGTGTTGGATACCCTGATCTCTAGAAAATAGATATTACAAGCAACAACAAATTAGAATCTTCAATAAATTTTATTTCTTTCATCCTGACAGTCAAAAAGAGCTTTGATTGAATACCAGCCTAAAATGAGCTCCCTGAAGATAAATACTTTTTTCATCACATTTTTTACACATTAACTTAACCATAAACCTATTAAAGGATCCAAAGGGTGTATCAAAAAGGATGAGTCATGTTCTCTTCGCCATTTTCACTCAGACGGCTCTTTTCCTCCCAGCCCCCTTCCAAGCAATCAGCACTCATGCATAACCCGAAAGAAAAATACCCCGTCTTCTGTGGGAACCATCGCTTGATTCGCTTCGTGGTTTTACAAATTATTTCATTTGTTTCAAATTAGCTTTTTCTTGCTCGCTTTCGCAGCGAAACGATACACTGTTCAACTCAGAGGTTCTGTTGGATGTACCATATTTTGAAAGTGTTGTAACCCGGCAGAGAAGGGGTATCATTACCATCTGTAGGTATATCTAAGCTCATTTCAAGTGGGTCAAAACTTTCAAATCGCTTGATCACGGTTTTATTGTTCTGTCATTAGGTTGAAATTAAGAACAAAGCCTGGTCATAAGAAAGTCATACTTATTGTGTGACTTTTTCTTTTTATTAAATTGAATTCTTATGATGACAATGGTTTATGCCATTGACTCACGCTGATATCATAATTATTGAAGGATACTGAGAATTTTCCATCTAAGCAGAGCCGTATCAGTACTTGGAGGTTCGCGAAACTGTATATTTCCGGTCTCCAGCTTTTAATAATCAGTTTGATAAGATAGTTTTCAGCCAAATGAATTGCTGGAGTCCTGCTGAATCTTATGTGGACAATGTACCTTCTTGACTAAGCTAGAATTTATTGAATATCTCCGCGTGCGTTAAGATTAGGTTTAAGTTTAATCAGTGGCATACACAAGGGTGGAGTTTGGGGTTCAAATACACAAATTTTGATTTTCAATTTTTAGCTTAAAGATTACATCTATGCGCTTTCATTTACGTTTTTTTTTGTAAAATATAAACCTCTCTCATAAAAGTAGCCTGATTTTAATTATAATACCAGAATTTATGCCTTTTTATATCTTGATGAATATTAACTTACATCAGAGGTGGCCAACCTTTTTGTGGGAAGAGTGCCCCTATTTGATAAAAAAAAATTTATTATGCATGCCACTTTCAAATTTTCCAACAAACATGGGAAAATGAAAAAAAATGTTGCTTATAAGCTTATTATGGGACTTTTACGCAAATTGCACATTTTTTATGCAGGTCTATGTACTCGAAATTTAAAAATAATATAATAAATAAGACAAAAATACAAACTGAAGTTTTATTGTTAATAAACTTTTTACAAGTTCAATCAATTATGTAGATAAGGTATAAAACAAAAAGGAGTAATTTGAATAATTTAATTCTAAATAATTATTAAACGCTTGATATTTACTTAATGTGGCTTTTGAATTACTACTTTTGAGTGCAAAATCATCTATAATAAGATTAGCTCTTACAGATACTAACAAAATAAAGTTATAGGTGCCCTTTAGCTAGTTTTAAGTGACATTCATTTTATTATGCTCATAGCAGAAAACATTTATTCATAAACATATTTTGATAGAAGTTTTGATGTTTTTTTTTCGGAATACTTTTCCAACATTAAAAAAATGAATTTCTACATTACTATTATATTATGATTTCGCCAGTGGCGCACTCAGAACTCTTTCATTGCTGGGTTACATTCTTAAAAAACACGTAGACAAAATCGCAGAAGGTTAATTTCTACGGTAAAAATTTGTTGGTATAGGAGGTTCAACCCTCTCCTTCTCTTTGTGTACGCCACTGGATTTCTTTCCTATGAAAAATATCATGTTCTATTTCTTACACTATCAATATCTGAATCAATCAATCAATCTTACAAGCTATAAAATATATTTCATATCGCGCGTCTCCTATATTGCCTTACTAAAAATGATCCTTACTTTAATTATTAATGAGTAAAAATATTTTTTTTTTTTGCGTATTTTATTGAACATTTCTAAATTTTTTAAAGTCACAGCATATAATAATAATGTAATAATAAATAGATGTACGAGTTAGGAGAGAGATTACCTCACATATTAATATTTCTTGGGGATTCATAAAAATTTAAATATAATAAATGTATTTTTATTTACTTTATTTTTTTAAAGAAATTCTCTAGAAATAGTAATTTTTCTAACGGGGTAAGATAAAGTATATATTTTCAGCTCATGTATATTTTTTAAGAACAATTTTGCTTTTGAACTTATACAGTTCATTTCTAGAGGAGATCCTAACATTTTTATAATCCTTTATTTTTCAAATAAATGTTGTTACACATAATAATACTGACTTTTATTGGTTTGTCCGATCAACCAAATAGTATTTTTTGATAGTTCGTGAAAACAATTAAAAACGATTATTCTTTTTTTAGACATCAATCGGCTTCAGATCCACACCATTTATAAAAGGCTATCATCTTTATAGTTGAAACACGCAGGCAGCTCCGTAATGCGAGGGAAAAGATACATTCAGCCACCTATTATCTTTGCCCTGGTATCCATTGTATCGAAACAAGATTCTAAAATGAAAAAAGCAGACGCTATCTGTACTTTTTCGATTCTAAGAATAACTCTCAGTACATTCTCGTCTGCTTTGCATGTCAGACTGTTCGTTGAATCACCATCCGTGATTGAACCACTTACAAACTTATTTAAAACTGGTTATTAAATAATTTTTTTCTACCTTTGATTCCTTAACCGATAAGGCACCGTTAAAATAGTTCCGCTATCGATAGCGAATCTGGAATAGCAATGTAATTCGTTGGATATAATTCCTTATTGTTTGACTAGAATTTAGGCCGTTGTGTCCAGAAGTACTAGGTTGTAACTAGCAATGCATGCTACCATAATAAACATTTTATGTATATAAGAACCAATTTTATTGCTGTTCTGATTTTAGTGAAATTTAAGAATTTCTTCAGATAGAAGAGATATACTTTTGTATTTAAAGTTCAAGAAATAGTTTGAATTGTTTTGGAATTATTGGGATTATACAAAATTGCTCTTTTAATATGAAATATAATTGTGACAATAATATAAATATAACTTTCATCTTGATATCATTGTATTCATGTTTAGACGATGGAAGATGACGATCATTATGTATATTGCAAAAACTATTTTCGATTTTGAATTAGCATGTGTTTACTACAATTGTCTGTTTTCAGTATGAAATTTCAAAACAGTTTCGATAAAAGATAACCTTAATTGTAAAAAAAAAACAACCCAAAAGTGACATATATATTATTCAATGTAAAATTTTTTCTTGGGATTGGAGTTAATAACTAATATTGGAATAATTAACTAATTTTAGAAGCAATGCTTTTATCTATGATACAACAAGAAAGCAGTTTCCAATTCCCCCCAAAATTCTGTGTACACTGTTAATAACGTCATGAGTAAAAACCAAAATTCGATATATTATCTTGAATACCTTCTCATGTGTACAATAGGGCGGATTGAATTTTTTTTTCTTCAGAATTTTAAAACCTACCTATGAAAAAAGATGTTCTGTGGTATAAAGATCAAAGGAAAAAATGAAGTAAAGCATTAATTTTTATGTTAAGAACTGCCACAAGGGAATGAAGTTTCGGTATTTTTTTTTATGGTAAAAAGTCAAAGTAATTTTTGTCAGAATTAAAGAGGCATATTAGTACTTTTTAACATTTATTGCTATGAGGACAATTACTAAATAGTTACATCGGGTACATTTAACAGCTTTTTAGTATTAGGGTATCTATCCTACTACGTTCGGAACCAGAATTTTACAAAAGCGCATAAATGGATAATTTTCATGATATTTAGTGTCACTTAGATTAGAATACATGTATAAAATTGTTTTAGGGACATTTTGACAAAAAAAAATTATTTAAATACATTATTTGGCAAAAAATTAACTTAGAATAACCTTTTTTCAAAATGTTCTCCTTTCATAAAAAATGCTTTTAAATTTTAATATTTTGCTTACATAAAGTAAAGACTTCTCTAAAGAGAGTCTGAACTATTTTTTTTGAAAAATTCACGTTATTTTCAGAGTTAATGAAAAAAAGAAAATATACAATACACGATCAATCAGAAGACGGAAAAAGCTCGGAACTGATTCGACGGTGTGGAAAGAGTGTTGGGGTTATTAAATGTTGCAATGCACATTGTACTATTCACTATCCAGTACTCACTTATCACAGCTTATGGTTATTTATATTGCAGAAAAATAATTATTTGAGTCTAAAATCATCTAACCTGAATTAAGTCTTTTTCCATTTTTTTTCTTCAAAAATCTATCCCTTTTTTGGCAATATTAAGTTTTTAAACTATTTTTCTCCTAATCTCTATAACATCTTTCCCCCATAGGTGGTTCCAATTAGTAAAAATTTTTCCCCTCCTTATGAACGCTATCCCTTCTAATGTACAATATATGTACCCTCTTGTTAATAAATAACAAACACTAATATCCATATCCTCTTGACTAAATAACACGAAACTACACAATGAGTTAAACTATTCTAATTTAAATCAAATCTCAGTAGATGTAAAGAAATGTACCCAAGATTGTTGATCTTTCGAACAATCAGACTAAGTTTAAAAACCGACTTGCCAGCTGTGGCTTTTTTAAATTGTAGAACAGGTACTATCTTGGTTAATGTTTATTCAGATGTTGAGCAGAGTTTTAGTATAACTCTGCTCTTGGCTTGAAATAAATTAGGTCAAGATCGACAAGAATAGAATTTCAACTTTGCTCCTTTTTGTCTTGAGCAGTATCACACAAATTGTCATAAAGAAAATGGTAATAAATATAATAATTATATAGCGTTGTTGTAGTAGTATAAATTTCAGGTTTTATCTTGAAGGAGTTCTAAATTTACATTAGTGTTTAAAGTTCACGTGCCACAAATTTGAATTTAATGAATTTTTTATACCTAGACGAAGGCTTTGATGTAACTGTTTCAAAAAGGAATAAGCTTTGAATTAAAGTATAAAAAAATGTTTAGGCGTATAATGAGAATATTTTCCTTTTTAGATGTGATTAATATTCATTTAAATTAAGTTAATTAAAAAATATTAATTATTATGAGTAATTTGATTTAATTGAGACATATATATATATATATATATAGACTTCGTGCCTCATATTTTGATAACTGGTTAACACATTTATTATACCAAATATTAAGCTCATCGCAAAAAGGAATATAGCTGTACTTATATATTCTACTATAATTATATAATATTTTATGTTTCTAATATAATTAAATAAATGTAAACATTAATACTAAGAGTGATCTCTCATAATAAATAATCTATATATTTTTTCCAATTTTTTTTTGCCTTTTAAGGAAAATGTATTCAATCTAAGTAATTCATAGGGTGAATTTTTACAGTAGCCCCTCTCTTATGAGGGGGCTATACCCCCTCCCTTGTGTACACGACTGAACTCGTATAATTGTGTTAAAAGATTTTTTGATGAAGAAGGCATATAATATTTGACCACGCATTATTTTAATGGAACTTTGTCATAATTGAATAAATACTTTGTTATATATGGACTAAGTTTTGTTTTTATTTTTCATAGAAAAATTAGTAAACCTTTTAAATGAGTAAATTTTAAAAGGTTTACTAATCTTAAAGCTTCGAAATTCTAATTTTTAAAATTTTATCCAGTAAAATTTTAGTTGTTGAGGGCGTGAGATTTAGTTTTTATAGAAATGGAATAAAATTAGTAATAACATTTTATTTTTTCAGGTCCTCTGGCACTTGGATGCTTTTAGAAGAAGTTTTCGAGAATTATCTGGTCATTCTTGCATGGCAGAATCATGCATTTTTTGTGCCTTAAAGGTAATCAATACTTTATATATTTCTATTTATAAGTTTATTTAAATCCTCGATAACAAGGAATTTTCTTATAAAAAGAAGTATTTTACAAATATCAATATGTTAGTAGAAAACCCATACTAACTTATGGGGTTAAATGGTTAGTTTTTTGTATTACATTTTATTATTTTGTAAATACAAGTAAAAAACTTGTAAAAAGCATTAAATCAAAGATTATTTTATAAATCGTACCATGTCCCCTTAGATGATAAAATTTATATTTTCTTCTCTCTAATTTTACCCAATGTTTCGTTTTTAATTGACAGACTTCAGAATATAATTAAAATTCGAACGAAAAAAGATAGAAGTTTAATATGAAAGTTAGATATAACTTTTCTAATCATAGTATAAAAAAAGAAATCTTCATTACTTTAGACGGCGAGTCAAAAAGAATTCTTACATGACACAATTCTGATATTCCGTTTATCCTTTTTAAGAGCTCCATCTCTAAGCCATGATGTTGCGTGTGGGACGAAAAAGTTTTTACGATTTTGATGCGAAATAATCCTTATTACGACTTTATTTTGTGTGTTTATCAACGAGTTGGCTTTGCACGTGGGTGGAAATGAACAATCAAGGCCATATGTTTACGTTACCATGACAACCGCGTGTTTTCTTTCAAAATCAGGTGTAGCGTGCAAAATGACTGTGTGGTCAACGGTGTTGTCTCCCGTAACATCACTACAATTGTTTAACCAAACACCTGTAACGCTTTATGTTGAGGGAGGAGGAGAGTGTAAAGAGAGTTTATACTTCACAAATTACAATCAGCTTTGGTTTTATGCTAAGCTAACAAAAAGTAGTGTATGCTTTTCAAATGATATTATACATATGTGGACATATGGTACTGGCACAAAGTGAAATGAGTTTTAGAATTTTTGATTTCATTGAGGCTGTTTATGTATGATAGTAGACAATAAGACACCAATTGGGAACTCGCCACATGGAAAAATGGGTATAAAGCTAATGTAATCCGAATTTACAAAGGTTCAGACATATACAGTCGAACCTGTTTTTGTGCGGTCTTTTTTTATGCGATTTTATTTTTGTGCGACCGCATAAAAAGAACTTTCTGCACACACACACAGTTTTTCGACGAAATGGCTTGTTATATGTAAGAATTCATGAAATTTTCGAACCTTTTTTTTTTTGTGCGATTTTTATCAACCGCACAAAAACAGGTTCAACTGTATTTTAATACCGTATTCGTTTGTAGATCAATAAGTATTTTTCCATACATGATAAGTTTCATATTTCGCCTTTTAATGAGTGAAGTTGGTAATTCATGTTATATCAACGTGGAAAGAGAGTATAGTATTTGTTAAAGGTTCTTGAATTTAAAGAAACCACACATTGCTGTAAATTCCAGTGGCTGTCTTTTACCTATTGAATATCCTTCTCCCAAGTATGTTTCTAATTCGGGTCCTATCCTTTTATCATTAAGTAAAAACAGTGGCGCACACAGGAAATTTTCAAGGGGGGTGGTCCGGGGTCGAAAGTTCACCATTCTTATATCATGCTCCTCTTGATTTTGTCGATTTTCGGGAACAAAACACAGTAAAAAACTAATTTTTGAATAAATAATTAGCATTAATTAATAAAATTAATCATTAATAACAAGCAATTAATTAAATTTTACGTACTATATACTTAGAATTATAATCAATCGGAAAAAAGCAAGGGCTTTTTTTTTGGGGGTCCGAACCCCCTTGTGTGCGCCACTGAGTAAAAACAATCTTGATGGATATTAAAAATCAAGGGTTTGACAGACATGGTCGACATTTTTATCGTTCTCTTCTAAGTTAAAAGTTATTCTTGTTTGTAGGAATTCCCTTTTGCAAAGTAATAGTTCATTACCTGATAGAAACTACGACCAATTCGGATAACACATTAGTTGTAAGAATATCAATGGCGTATATAAACCTTTTTCTTATAGAGGAGGTTTAATTTTCTAAAAAACACGTAGATGTACGCGAAGAGTACTCTACAGTAAAAATTTGTTGGTCTATGGTGAGGGGGGGGGGATAAATACTGTGGATAGATATTATTATGGAAATACAATCCATGTCTCTGTCTATTTACCAATTTCGGAATTTATTCATTACTTTTATGATCTTAATATTATTGTAACATTTATTTGATTCTAGTTATTTCTTAAACATTCTGTAAGGTGATGATAATTGAACTGAAAAAAAATATTCTCATTATATTAATGCCTTAGCAACAATTCGGCACAAATTAACAATTTTTCTGCAAGAAGTTTTATTTATCCGGTTACCTCCCTTAAAAATGAAAACTATTCAGTGTATTATGAAACAGTGTGAGGCATTTTTGAAATTTTCATAAGGTAGTTCTATGGTAATCATCTCGCTTTTATTAATTTAAAGAAAGTTTTTTTTTTTCGCATCATGTAATTTATAAAACATTATGATCAATCATTTTTTAAAATTACTAAAATTTTTTATTTATCTCTCATATGAAATTATTTTCAAAAGTGTACAATGTTATCAATATAAACAATCTACAGACACAGGATATCGTCCAATTCTTAATAAGTCAAATCAACATGTATATTTTTTTAATTCTAGGAGCTATTTACACAGTTCCAATACAGCCAGGAATCCGCTCTTCCACCGGATGCTTTGAGACATGCTTTAGCAAGAACATTTTGTGATCAAAGAAGATTCCAACTGGGTTTCATGGATGATGCAGCAGAGTGCTTTGTAAGTTTTTATTTGATTTGAAAATTTTATATAAATAAGAGCCAAAGAAATTTGAACAAACAGGTTTTATTAGTACTACATCGATCCCGTCTCTAAAACATTCTTAATAAGCACGCAGTGAGATGGTCTAGCTTCCATTGTGAAAAGTAGTATGGAAAATTTCTTTAAGGGGTATCCGACTACTTTCTGAACCATGATTTTAAAAAGCGCATAAATGGATAATTTTCATGATATTTAGTGTCACTTAGATTAAAATATATGTATGAAATTGTTTTAAGGACATTTTGACAAAAAAAATTATTTAAATACAATATTTCGGCGAAGAGAATTAACTTAGAATAACTTTTTTTTCAAAATGTTCTCCTTTTGTGAAAAATGCTTCTATTATAATAATATTTTGCCTGTATATAGCTCAGACCTCTGTACAGAGGCTCAACTAGAATTTTTGAAATACATAACTTAGAAGTGGGTTTATCCATGTTTTACGACAACAGAGAAGTGAAATTTTAAGAGAAAAACGCCGATAATTATTTGAATGGGTTGTAACTCTGAAAATAATGTGAATTTTTCAAAAATCATAGTTTTAGCCTCTGTACAGAGGTCTGAGCTATATACAGGCAAAATATTATTATAATAGAAGCATTTTTCGCAAAAGGAGAACATTTTGAAAATGGGTCATTCAATGTTCATTTTTTGCCAAAATATTGTACTTAAATAATTTTTTATTGTAATACTATTCTTAAAACAATTTTATATACATTTTCTAATCTAAGTGACACTAAATATCATAAATATTATCCATTTATACGCTTTTGTAAAATCATAGTTCCGAACGTAGTCGGATACCTGAAGTTGGTGAAAATTCTTAATGCTTTATCAGCGCAACTTTCTTAAAAATTGTACCGAGTACAACAAATTGTCTACATCGAATTTTGTGAATCTTCTTGAGCCTGGGATTTTATTTCTGTACTTTCCTTAAATAAAGTAAAAAAACTTATCAAAATGGATCTTCGAAGAGAACTTAATGATTTTAAATTGCAATCGAATGACATCGATTCCAGTGAATAAAGATGTGCAATTAAATTGCATCTGAGCTAATAATCATTCTCCTAAATTCCTCTTATTTGATGTCTTCAAGACGTATTTGAATGGAACAAACAGCATCCATCATCAATCCCAATGAGTAATCACGCAGAACTAATTTTTGAAAATATTGTAATAGAATTAAATAATTTAATGAATAGTGCAATTATTTTTTAAAAGGAATATAAATAACTATGCAGTAGTAAATTGGATGAAAATAGCTTACATTAAAATTCTAATTTTTCAAGAACAATATTTTATTTTTCATTAAAATTTGTTTGCTTATTATATAGTCTTAGAATTATATATACTCGTATTCTTTTCCAGGAAAATATTCTCCTTAGAATTCATGTTCACATCGCAAATCAAGAAGTAGATGAGATGTGTGGAAATGTATATTGTATTCCTCATCAAAAATTTGCTATGACTCTTGTTGAACAGGTATGGCCTTTCTTTTATTATTATTGCTATTACAGAGAAATACACTTAACGCTTAAGACGAAATATCGGTAAACACGAAATAATACAACAGCCCCAACAAACTACTACGTTTTTTCATGCAGTTTTTATTCTTTTAACACGAAAAGATTTCCCTTTTGGGAATGAACAAAATAAGGAAAACACCAGAAGGGCAGGCGAGATTTAAGAGGAGTGTGAAGTAAAAAAGAGGTGGTTTTATGTTTCATAGGAGGGAGGCTTTGAAATACCCTCGGAATAGCCTGTGGCACTAGCCAATTTTGTTTATCTAAGCTAATTTCACTCTCCGCCCCTACAAATGCCACACAAAAACATCTTATCTCTCATCATTTGGTTTTGGAATTCGGTGACGAGTACATCGCAGTGCGAGTAAAAATCATTGGCCAATGGGTGAAATAAATAATAATACGGACGACATTAAACAATTTGATGCCAAAAAAAAAAAAAAAAAAAATGCAAAGAAAAGTATCGGTTTATTTTCCCCAAATTTCTTTTAAAAAAAACAACAAAAACTTGGAAGTTTTGCATTCAATTTCATTACGTTCTTAAGAATGTCTTTGTTTCACTGACTTTTATTAAACACGTGCTTATACATATATTTTATGTCAATAAAATGTACTCTAATAAACTTAATTTTGTTAAATATCGTTATTTATTTTGCAATATCCTTTAACACGAAAAAATATTTCAGTCCCATCAGTTTCGTGTTAAAACGATTTTCACTGTATTTGATGTAATCAGTTTTAGAAAATGTTTAGATTTTCAATGTCTAATTTTTATTTCAGCGTATGTGCCAGAATTGCTCAGCTTCATCAGAACCTCTTCCTTTTACACAAATGGTCCATTATGTCACAACATCAGCATTGTGGTAAGTTCAGAGAGTAGTTATATTACTTTTTAGCTTTGCAATACTTTCTTTCTAATATGAATTTTTTTTTAGAAAAATAACTGTACTTTGATAATGATATTGGATCAGAAGCTGTTTTAATGTTGAGTATTCTAAATAAAATTAATTTTTTTTCAGCACAAAAGCAATTGATATGTTGCAACAGGATCCAAAATGTATACCTGCCAATTTTTTTGGTAGATTGTTAAGATTAGCTGGTGAAATGGGTGAAGTTAGAGACTGTCCAGTAAGTAAAAATATATTAATACATTTTATTGTATTCCTTAAAGATAAATGATTTTTTCTGTAAACTATCCAACAAAATGCAATATTCACATGTGCAATTCAATTATCAAATTCGATGAATATTTATTTATCAATGATTTTTTTTTGTCCATTTAAATTACTTAGGCATAAGAGGTACTTCTCGCAAACAATAACTTTTTGGAATACACAAAGAATATTTAGGGAGAAAAAAGCCAGATTAATTATTTATTTCCAAATTTTATTTAAAAAATGAATTTCAATTCATTTATTAAATTTTAGGGAAGCTAAACTCTTGTCAGTTATTGTTCTTTTTACACAAACATAATATCTTAAAAATAAAGACTGATGAATATTTTAACGTGTATCACATTTTACATCTTTAATTTTAACAATGTGTCTGTAGTACTAATTTCTTGTTTTTGACAGAGTGGATGCGGAGAAAAGGTTCACGCAAAGAAAACCTTAATGAATCACCCAGAAGTTGGTAAGTAAAATTAAAATATATTGGATAGAAAAACTACTCATTTCCAGTAAACCAGTATGTTGTAAAAGTATAAATCTTAAATAATTATATGCAAGAGTGCTCTTTCAAATAATAAATATTGTAGTTTGAAGATTCTATAGAATACACAGTATAATGTTATATTACAAACATAGTGTTAATAACTAATGATTATTTATAAAATATTCATTATTTTTAAAATAAGTGATTATTAATTTCTATTAATAGTACTGCTTACTGCTGTATAAGTATTGCTTATAAAATAATATTTTAAAAAATATATTTTTTCGTTCTTTCAGTAAGCATTGGTCTTGTTTGGGACTCTGAATGTCCAACTCTTCAACACATTACGGATGTTTTCCGGAGTATTGGAATGTATTTACAATTGCAAGATGTAAGTAAAGAAATTATACATAGAAACACATATTAGGTAGAAGAATTTTAATTAATTTAGTTAAAAAATTAATTAATAAATAAATTAATTTTGTATAAGGTTTAAATTAATGTCATAGTTAAAAGAAAAACTGAAAATCACATTTTTAGTATTTGATACATCCATTACAAAGTCAAAAAAATTTCAACGACGGCACATTTAGATATATATATCTGTATTAAAAAAAATATTTCTTTATATAATTCGTAAAAATCGAATTTTGCGGTTAAAAAGAATGTTAATTTTATTTAGTAAAAAATTTTGCCAATCAATTTACATAACATGTATACTTATTTATAAAAAGTACTTTTTTTACAAGTAACATTAATATTTGACTAAAAATTATTGTTGTAGGATTTGATTGCAATAAAAAAATTATTTTTACCCAAATAAATATGATTGATTATCCCTCTCATAAATTAAAATTCTTTCAACAGATGTTTCATGATGTTTGTGATATAAATTGGGCAAATGCAACAACTCATCAATTAGTAGGAGTTGTCACTTATTATGGCAAGCACTATTCAACTTTCTTTTTTCATACCAAGCTCAGAGTTTGGATCTATTTTGATGATGCTACTGTCCAAGAGGTAAGAATCTTTTAAATTTGTTTTTATGAATCAAAAATTTATTTAAGGAAATAGTGAAATGTAGTAAGAGACAGAAGTTTTAAATTGCTACATTTTTTCCTTTAATGTTTTCTTTCATTTATTCTTTTTTTGAGACATTGATGATCATTATGTATAATAAATGTGAAAAAATGTTTCGTTACACCTATGAATTTCAATATTATTAAATTTGTGCCTCATACTGTTATTTAAACAGTTTTGAAGATAACGTTTTCACTTCCAGTTGTTATTCTTGAATTAAACAACTAAAAATAATAATTAAATGTTAATTAATATGAAATTCAATTCCAGATACCTTTTTATTACTTTTTTCATTTACTTTGAAACTTTTATTTAAATCTACTTTAAAAATATTGTACATTACTAATTTAATCCATGAGTATTCATGGTATTCTGAACACAATAAAAAGATAAGCTCTTGTTGTAAGTAATTAATTACATTGAATACTGCCGAATTTTAGTACACACAATTTAAATTAAGTATGAATTTCTTGTCTCTCTCTTTGAATTATTTTATTAATGGATTACTTTGAAAGGATACACAAATAGTTGAATAATTTTTATACAGAGAAGATAAATACAATCTAATCGTTAATATTATTTATATATTGTTTTTTGATTAGTTGTTAATGTTCATTATTGATGTAATTTCTATATTACAGGTTGGTCCTAGCTGGGAACAAGTAGTAGAAAAATGCCAAAGAGGTCGATTTCAACCTCTCTTGCTTTTGTTTGCTAATCCTGATACTTCAGTTGGGTTTTCACACAGAGGTACATATATGTAATTCAATTATTTTCAAATGGTATTTTCTTAAATGAGTGAAACAAATTATAAAGGAGATTTAAAATTCTCAATGTTTTTTACTCTTATGTTACTGTTGAAAAAGTTTTTGTAACACTGACTAACTAATACAATTTCTTACCAAATTTTAACTTTGATTTCGAGTATTAAATGAATAAAATTTTAAGTTATGTATGAGTCTTATCAAATAAATAAAATTTTATTTAGTTTGAATAACTTAACTCTAAACATTAATTTTTTTACAGACACATTCTCTCCTGTGATTTATGCTAATGATCCCTTGAATATGTCTCCAGCACCAGCAAACCAAAGGCAATATGTGATAAACCAGTATTTAACGTTTCAAAACTCAAAAAAGATGGCCAATGCTAAACATTCCTATGAACATATGAGACATTTAGATATTTATCCCAACCATGCTATGTTTGATTCATATTCATATAACACTCATCTAGCAAACAACCATGGCCATAATCTTGGATACAAGGTGGTCAACACTAAACTTCATTATGGTCAAGATCCATCAATGGCAATGCAGAACCAAACACCTGTTTACAGTAATTTACAATATTTAAATGCAATTCCATCTAAAAACGAGCTTATGGATGTGTCAAAATTAAATGAAATTTCTTTGCCACCTTTTGCACAAATACCTCCAGAATTACGAACTAAAAATCCAACAGCTGATGTACAGATGTACAGCAACCTTAGTGCTTTTGAGCTTCAAAATAAAGATAAGGCAGAATTTGATGCTGATAAGGATAATGATTCTGCTTATACAGAAGAGGACCCAGAAGTGAATGACTTGTACATAAGTAGAAAAGCTGTTGAGAATGTATTGAAACAGCAAAAACATATGTCTTTATGTCGTTCCTACAGTCAAAGTTCAGTTGGTAATCGAAACAGCAGTAGCAGCTTGGAGTCATTTGACAATACCAATAACAGTAAAGTCAACATTATAAAAAATCCACCTTTAGAAAATGCTGTCACTAGAAGAGATTCTGGTTCTTGGAGCAGCGACCGAAACAGTTCTTCCAGTAACAATTCAGTAGAAAATCCGTTTTTGACAGTAGTTGCATCCAAAAGGTAAGTTTAAAAACAAGTATGAGTTGTAAAAACATATTATTAATCAAATTAAAATTTGTATTATTTTTAGAGGACAAAATATTTATTTTATGTGTTGAACAAAATATTTTCAAAAAATGAAATGCGTTAGGAAATTAAACATGTTTTAAGGGCATCACTAGGCTTATGATATATGCAAAATATGTACATTCTGAATTTTAATTTTTCCCAAAGAAATAATAAAACATAAGCTTTTAGTTTATAATAGATGATATATACTTTATTAATAATGCAGATTACTAGAAAATTTAAATAAGTTGAGGAATACTTTTTAGGAGGTCTATTTTAATATTAAAATACATATGAATTTTTCAGCTGAAAGGAAAGAAAACTTTTCCTATATATCACCAATAATTTTTACTCAGATTATAATATGTCTCTCAATGTGTTTATTTTATTAAAATAAATAGCTGCATTCTATATAAATGTTGATTTAATTGATTAATTCATAAGAAAAAATCTTTTGTAAATATTTTTAGGTTACTACTTGGATTGAATAAGAAAAGCCAATTTCCAGATTCTAATACTTCTGATCATGGTTACGACTCTTTCTCAGTATCTAGTTCTGACAGCTATCCATCTGTAAATGGATCCCCAATAAAGGTTGAGCCTCGCTTAACACAAATACCCGAGGACTGGCAACCCGAAGATGAAACAGATTTAGACAAGAAATTGAAATTTATAACTGAAGAAACTTCAGGTAAACATTTTAAAGAATACATGGATTATGATTCTAAATGCCTAATTTATCAATGTGGTTTTAAAGAGTGATCTTAATGAACAATCAATCCCAAGACTAATATTTTTTAGGTATACGCAGTGCAGAATTTAAACTATATTGTCAATGCTGAATTTTTTGAATATATGTATGGTGTATGAAAAATAAATTAAAACCCTACAAACCTGATACAGAGAACTTTAAAAAATCCATATTGTTTGAATTAGTTATTTTTTTTTAAATTTGTTTTTATTTTAATAGGACCACCAGACTGTGATAAATTATGCGCAGAAGCAGATCTTTTATTAGCAAAATCTCATGAAAAAGAGAAAGATGGGGATTTAGTTATGGCAGCTTTACTTAGTGACTCAGCAGCTGGTAAGTTTTCAATTTCATTTTATACAATAAAATGTATTTTTAATTTAATGCATGAAATTAGTACAAACAACTTTTAAACTGAAAAAATATTTCAATGGCACATCACCTTAGAAATGTTTTTTTTCCTTCTATCTAGCTCGAGCTCGTGCAGCCATGGAAGCTCCTTACAATAATTCTCGATCTTTGGTCAGTGCGAAAATGAAGCATAGTACATGTGTTATGAGATCATCGAATCTCTACCGAAGGTTAAAAGACCATGAGATGGATGAAAGGAGAAAACAGAAAGGTCATACAGGACATCACAGTAGACAATCAAGTCGTGATAGCACACATTCGAGGCACAGTCGCCAAGGAAGTAAAGACAGTACTCATTCAAAGACAGGCAGCAAAGATAGTAGTCTCAATTCAGATGATACTGATCATTTTGGTAAAAATATTGAAATATATGGAACACTACCAAAAAAAGGTAGCAGAAAGAAAAATGCATCAACTGGGTCCTTGAAGGTAAAAGATGATCAAATATATAAGGACTTTTTGGATAAGCAAAGAAAAAATACAAACCTCTCAAATGAACTGAATGAGACAATGCTTAAAAATGTTGATCTGCCTAAAAGCAAAGTTGATTACAGTCCCAAGAGGAAAAGTCAGATAATTCCAGAAAAGAGCAACAAAACTACAGATGCAAAGTCACCTACACGTAAAAAAGATACTCTGCCTAAGACAGACAATGAAATTAAAAAGAAGCCACAAAAACAAGTACCTAGTCCAGCTGAAAGGAACAATACATTGGAATTCAGTAACAGAGATCTTCTATCACCAATACCTCCATCTGACAAGAAACCTCATAAAATAAAACGAAAGTTAATGGGTGGATTCATGAAAAGAAAAAATAGAAGTTTACCTGATCTCCGAGAAGATCAAAATTCCACTGAACCAATCGATTGCTTCTTGGATGATGCTATAATTCAAGTTCCTTCAATGAATTTACCAAATGGAAAACCAAAGAAAGCAGATGGTAATGTTGGCACTGTAACAAGGGGATTTCATCAACCTCACCATGCTTTCATAAAGAAGGACTTAACTCAGAGACCATTGTTGATTAAAGTTAATCCTCCAAATATACAACCATTGATAACTAGCCCTAAACCTAAATTAATTCATACATTGCCAGCGATATCCAAGAAGACTCCAGAAGCAAACAAACCAGATATCAATAATCAAGCCACCATAAAACCTTCCAAAATACCACACATGACAAATTCGCAAAAAATTGAACCTAACTTGCCACCCATACCACCCCTTCGAACTACAGAACTAAAATGTTCCCCAAGAACAGGTTTATCCCAGAAAACTTCAGCCATTCCAGTATTGACCCCTCAAGTTTCGTTATCACCTATAAAACCAGTCATTAGTGTTAAAGAAAATTTAGAAGTTATAGGGAATTCAATAGCTCAACCAATAAATGAACAATTCAATGATAAAGAAGATCTTCCATTGCCTTTAAATCCATTTCTGGCTGAGATACAAGCTAAAAGGAAACAGGTATTGAATAAATCATTACAAAAACAAGAGCCATTGGAGGCAATAAAAGTACTCAATACAACTGCACAATCTCATGAAAATAAAGAGCCATCAATGCTTCCAAAGTTAGCTCATTTAGGAGAAGGTACTTCTTGGTTGAAAGAACTACAGAATAAGCAACAGAAGTTCCTTAACAAACAAGAAAATTCAGAAATGCCAAAAAGCCTTGATAAAGGAGCAGGAAATTCAACTATTCTTACAGGTAATTTCCAAAATGAAATTGTTTAATTTGAATACTTAAATATTAAAACATTCTAACAAAATAATTTCACTTAGGAAGCTCTATTTATTTTAGTTATTTATATATATAAAGTAGCCTTTCTATCAAAACAATTTCTTATGTCTCATTTTATAACATATGTACATTAAAGAGTTAAATTATTATTTTTTTTACAGTTCCTGAACACATGAAAGAACAAAGCAAAGCCAGTACAATGAATTGGAAGGTATTGAATTTTTCTTTTAGAGATGAATATCAAAAAATATTCTATTTGGGTTGAACTGAAATTATATATAATCACATTCTATGCATTAGTTTTTCTTAAGATTACATTTTAGTGTTTTAAATTAATTAAGTAGTAATCACACGTAAACAACTTAATTCATGAAGTTCAAGATTTTTCATGCTTAATATAATTTTTACTTTTTAATTTAAATTGCTAATTAATACATGCCAATCAACTTATTTAAAAAATCCAGATTCTATTCAAACATGAATTTTTAGGGTAAGAGAGTATTTTGATGATTAAACACACTATACTTAAAAATCAGAATTTGAACTAATATATTTTCAGATTATGTACTTTAACTTATTTTCTATACTTGATATCTTCGTACTCATTTCTTCTCTATTTTCTCTTTCTTTTGGCTACTAAGAGATTAACTAAAAAAAGGTAAGCTGCTAATAATCTCTGCAATATGTCTGTTCTTTCTATCATTAAAATACACAATTAAAAATTCCTTGATAACTTAAATAGCATCTAGTTAATAAAATTATATTTTCAGCTTCACTCGGAAAATACTTCTGAAGTAGCAAGTTCTCCAAGCATTGGATCAAACAGCAACAGCAAATCTTCAAGCAGTGTAAAGGATCTTGCATCAAGGTTTGAAAAAGTATTACTCAAACCAAAAGATGCTTCTCCACAAATGGAAAATGATGAAGAATCAACAAATAATTTAGTAAATACAAATCAAAATTCTTCCAGCCAATTCAAAGAGACCACAGAAAATAATCAAAGCAATAATTCTCAAATTCAGTTTAATCTAGCACGAAGTGCAACCTCAAGTAACTGTACCAACCCAAATGTTCCTTTAAAATCTGCTCTAAAAATAAGGACAGATTACAACAGAGATATGATTACAGATTCACAGAACTTGAATGCTAAAAATGTGATTGGTCTTCCAGAAACTGCAGCAAAAACAATTAAATCTGTCTTAAAACCAAGCATTCCAAATAGTCCATCTGCTTTACAACCTATTGTGTCCCCAAATAATATAAACAGTTTTCCTCAGAGACCTATGCAACCTCCAGATTATGCTACAGCAATGCAAAGACTGGAGTTGATTAGGACATCAAACAGTGATGGTAATCTCCAGACAGCAGAACCTGAACCCCAAGATGTAATAGATTCTGGAAAAAAGAAGTCTCCAAAAAAGACAGTTACATTTTCTGATGAAGTTGTGTTAGTTGCTTGTGCTGAATATGATGAAATTGACTTTTCTTCCAACCCACTGTTTGAAAGAGTGTACCAGCAGCATGTAGAAGCTGGAAAAGGAGAAATATCTATTCTCAGCAAGAGTTATGGAAATTGTGAAATAATGGATAACAATGTCAATCACATTCAGCATCAAGAATATGCATCAAATGAAAATTCCAATGGATCTGTACTTTGTAATTTATGTCATACCAAACAAGTGTTATTACCAAACAATTACTGCACAGACTGTGAGTTCTATTTATCTCGATTTAAGGCATAACAAATTTTTATAAAGCAAAGATGTTTCATTTGGCTGTGATTAATGAATAGAGCTGTGATAAGAACACTTTTTTTAGGGCATACTCCAAGCGCACAATATGAAATTCTAAAATTGTGTTACCTACTACTGGAAGAAGCACATCTTCATGCTGAAGTATTTTTTGATCTGATATTTCCCCCCATGAATGCTCAGAATGTTAATCATAATTTTAAAATGTTGAGCTTTGTTTGATCTCACTGTTTAGAAGAGCACTTTAATTATATAGATGAGGAAAGATTTTTGCTCTTTCCTAAATAATTCCATACTTACATTCCAATACTGTATATAATGTTTCAAATATTTTCATTGTAAATAGCTTTCAATGATCATCTGAAAATATGTGCCAAAGAAATTCAGATGTTTAAGTGTCATGTCAAAAAGTGCCTTATTTGCCCAGTTGTTGTAGATAAAGCCTTATTTTTTTGTAATTATTTAAATAAAAAATAAATTTGAATGATTTGATTCATATATCCATCCAACAAACATACGTATTTGAAAAATATAAATTTATTGATTGGTAGAAAAACAATAAATATAATTCCAGTTTATATACAACTTTGAATCATTTATATATATTTTTATACAATTGGGACAATCTAGAAAATTAAAATTCGGTACCTAATTTCAGAGTATTGCATTTTAATAAGCTTGAATAATTCAGCGTCCTTTATTCTTTTCTTTTAATTTTGAAACTAAAATTTCATTTTTTCTACATTCCTAAAAAGAAAAATTGTCTTCAATTTTATAAAAAGATATTGCAATATTGTATTAACTAAATCATAATTCTTATCATACAAAGATATAAATAAATAACAATCTTTAAAGTTAGTATGTAATTTTTAAAACTTAAAGCTGAGAATCGTACATTCTTTTCAAAGACAGGTTTGCATTCCTTAAATTTGAAAACACAGTAAGAAAACTGTTGGTTTAATAAATTATTATTGAAGAGATTTGGTACTTAATTTTTTTATATTATTACAAGACATCGTGTATTATAAAGATAAAGTTTTTTGTACATTTAAAATTTAAATAATTTATATTTCATTTATAATCAGAAGATTTTATTACTTGCATAACAAAATTAACATATGAGCAGCAAATGCATTGAAAGTTTCATAACATCTTTTCACTCCACATGCAATAAAAAATAATTAAGTTTTTCTCGATTGTTTTATAAATTTACAGCTAAATAAATCTTATTATGAAAAATTTAACTTAATGAAATAAACTGCAAACAATTATATTCATTTTACGCATCACATTTCTTAAAAACTATTTCAAGTTGAACAATCACAAAATACTGTAAAATCTGTCATATATAATGTGCACCTATTCTTTTAAGCTGCATTTTTTAATTTTTAGGTACATTCACCTCATATAATACACATCCTCTTTTTAACAAAGAAATCTGACATGTTAGTATATAATGCTCTTATGTTGTGAAATAATTTATTTCAGGTATTATGCCAGACTTTTGAAAAAATAGTATACTTCTAGAATAACAACTCTTTAGTTCATACGGCATGACATTTCTTTTAAATAAACAGTATTTTAATGTGTGTAGAAGCAAATTTTTTTTAAAACTCATCTCTTGTTACTTTTAAAGCTAGTGCACCTGTAAATTTCAATCTTATTTTTTGTGTTAAAAGTGTGCGTCATATGTTGTATTTTACGGTATAAAAGACATTTTAATACAATTCTGATTATAACAGCACACATGTAGGAAAATTGATTTTTAAAAAGACCAAAAAGCTTCAGTTCCTGATACATGTATAATTTTTAGAAAGACAATTGTTCAAAATTAGAAATATTCCTAATAAAAATTAAAACATTTTAACATAAATAGCAATAATTTTCTGAAGTTTTTTAACAAATTTGAATTAAACATTAAGAACTTACCTCTTTGAAATCTTTCACAGTTTTAAAATATAACCTTTGCTTTTCTATAAGATCCAACAGCTGATCATTGAGCATATCTCGTTGTCTTTTTTCGTCAAGTTTTTTCTTTTCCACCTATGTAAAATAAGTAAATTCATTTATGATGAAATTATGAAAAAGATTCTTATTCATAATATGGATTTCTTATAACATTTTAAAAAATGTATTAAAGTATTCAATTCAATTATTACAATACATTTCAGAAACCTAAAAATATTTTTCCAAATAAAAAATTTAAATAGCATAACTTTATATCATGAATATATTATATGCAAAAAATATTAATGGCATTTAGTACTTTATATTAAGTTACAAAATCAAGCAAAACAAACTTTTTTTTTCTTACTTTAAACATTTAGCATTTCAACTTTTTAAATGCTAATTTTAGAGCAAACATTACAAAAAGTTCAATTTTTTTTAAATAAAAAGATAAACTATTTTTAAAGTTAACATTTCTAAAGAAGTAAAGCTCGCGAGTGCTAAACTTAGGCAGTTGCTTCCAGACAAAGTATTTTATAATTACTCAACACATAAGTTAGGGAAATATATTATTTTCATTAACTTCAACTAATTTGACTACAAATACAGACCCACAGTTTTAAAGGTAATAAATGCTTTATTTTATATTGATGCATAGTTTTGGGCGAAATGCAATTTCACTACAAATGTTATTGGAAATTCTCACTTTCTGAAGTATTAAAAAAGTAAATACTTCACTCGTTCATAGTAAACAAAAGAAATTTAAGAAAATAAAAAAGTGTTTACTTTTGATTTATTTTGTAGAATTCTTTCAACAATTTTTTCTAACTGAGTAAGGAATTCTCCTTTAGATGCTGATGATGACATGGCCCTGTTAAAAAGAAACATCAAAAACCTGAATTAGCAGTTTATGTAATTAAAATAATTAACAAGAGAATTAAAAAGGAACTTACTCAGTAAAGTTTTCTTGAATAGAGTTTAGTAAATCAACCTAAGAGTAAAAAAAAGGAAATATTCTTTAATGGTTAGATCTAACTCAAGCTACAGTTAAATTTCACTTAATACCTCAATAAGTAAGGGAAATGTTTTAGTTGAAGGGTTATGTATAATTTAAGAGATGACATAAATTACAGATACTTATCACTAACTTTAGAGGGGAAAAATCATTAACATAACACAAACATACTCAAAACCTGTATTTTCTTTAATAAACAAAACCTCACATACGTTTATTTAAAAATTTAGATTGTTTTTCAAAGTTTTTTTTAAACATTAGAGTAATGCATTATTTTAAGACATAAGTAAAAATATAACACAAAATAAAAGTTTAAAGATAAATTCATATTGCACATATTTAAAAGTATCAATTTTTCACAGAAATAAAATTATAGCTAAAATATAATACACACTTTTCAGTTTGTTGAGGCTCAATATATATATATCATGAAAAAAGTAATTGACATAAACTGAACACAAACATCATTTTACAGATGTATCTTTTCAGAAATAGTGTATATAATGAAATAAAATTTTTGGTTAGTTTGGCACAACTTATGAACTACAGAACTTAGTTTAAAAATCTTCAGTAGAATATAATAAAAAAGAAAAATTAAAATCTTCAAAAACAAACAAAAGAAGGTACAACTTATCAAGAAGATCCTATTTATCACAATTCTCACAAATACCTTATATTTTATCCTCCAATAGAAGATATTTTAGCATAGAAAATTATATTAAAAAATATACACAAATGATAAAAAAAGGCATAAGGAATAGAGTAAGATTTGTTCTAAATGAGTAGATAATGGATTAAGGAAATTTAAAGTATTGTATTAAAAGATTAATTTGAAGCAAAACTGAAATCTGATTTCTCCAGCATATCAAAAAATAAATCAAATACTCCTTAAAAGTAAAGAATTCTTTTGTTTCTTTACATATATTACCAAATTATTCAATAAAAACAATACATACATTAGATTTATCTTGTACATGTAAAGTTTCAAATTTATACATTCTTTCCTAAGAAGAGTATTAAAAATACCTCTTTCATTATATACATTCTTGAATCTTCTAGAGTATTGTAGAGAGTATAGAATTGTTTAGTTTCTTTATGTTTTGCAGCCACTAAAAAAAAGAAAAGAAAGATAAATGTTCTAGAAAATATTAATCAATAATTAAATAAAGCTTAACCTATATGCAGTAAGCACATGCGAGATGGATAAAAGAAATTTACAATTTGTTTAATAATAATACTACTGATAAAAAAAAGATACCAAATTTTAAATAAAAATACTTGACTACAGCATGAAATAAGCAATTGCTGCTTTAATACTAGATACAATAACTGAAATTTTACATTACAATAAATGTTTTAACAATGACATGCAGAATACACTGTTCTTCTATTGACATAACAGTCCTAGGTGGGCTACGGCCTTCCCAAGAACCTTCTTTCAATCCAATCTCTGCTTTGCAACAGTTCTCGAATTAGTTACTTTTAAAACTTTAAAATCTTCTCCACACAGTCAGCCCATCACAGTTTGTGTAGGCCCAAATTGTGATGGGCAGAATACATTGTTGGCCATTTAATTTGCGACACCAGGAAGGAATGATCTGACGAACATTAAAATCATATGAAAGGAAAAAAGGTTGGGATGTACAAATGATTAGTATTTCAGTGCACATTTAGATGACGCAGGAGGGTGAAATGACATCTGAAGCACTGCATAAATTAAAAGTTGTGTAGTAGATTTTTCATTCAGGAAGCGTTTTATAAGGTTGGGGTTTGCTCAGAATATCATATTATGCCTTGATTAAGCATAAATGATTATCAGCAAGTGTTGGACTTCGATAGAGGCAGGATTGTTGCTCATTGTGAGTGTGGATTATCGTTCCATTATATCATTTTTCTCACTGGTCAAATTCTCCAGCTATTGTCATTCAAATATGGAATCAGTGGGTTGCTAAGGGTCATATTGAACAGTATGCAGTATTTTCACACCCTATAATAGATACAGGAGTGGTACAATGTTGTTTTCTCAGACAAGTCCCAGTTCAGCATGCAGTATTCTGATGGCCATATACATGAATGGAGGCTACGAGGAGAACGCTTATTGCCTGCTAGCATTTCACCATCGGTATAGGGGCCGTAAACCTGGTGTTTGGGCAGGTATTGAGTACACGACACACATGTCTCTAGCTCAGATTGACAGTAATTCGAACACAGATTGGTATATTTCTGACATCTTATGTCCAGTGGTTGTGCCCTATCTTCAAGGCCTACCAGATGTCATTCTCCAACAAGATAATGCAAGACCCCACATTGCACATTGTGTTCCAACCTTCCTCGATATACAGGGCATTTAACTGATGCCCTGGCCAGCATGGTCTCCAGATCTTTCACCCACTGAAAACATCTGGTCATGGGTTGCCGATAGACTGCCCCCCCCCCATGTCTCTCTTCCTAATACGGTTGATGAAGTGTAGCATAAACTTGAAGTAGCATGGAATGAGTTGCCCATTTCTGCAATCCAAGCTCAGTTCGACTTTATGCCTAACAGGCTGTTTTAGCTGCCTGGGGTGAAAGCTGTTTTTACTAATTTTGCAGCTGTGTAAGCTCCGAAACTGCTAGCAAATTTAATCATTTTGTCTTCATGCCATACTGTTTACATACAATAAACATCGTTTTTGTAGTTGCTTTCCTTCATGATGTTGCAATTTTATTGGCCAGCATAGTACGTTTAAAATTAGTGTCAGATTATCTACAATTTTTAAATTTACATAAGCTGAATATTGATTTCACAGCACACTTACCTTGATTATATAATTCTACAAACCGCTTCTGATACTGACTAAGCTCTGCTCTAGATGGCACTTCATCAAACTTTCTTTGAAGAGTAGCTATTTCTCTATTTTTTCTTGCCTTGGAAAAAAGTTTAACATCATTATATAATTTTAAAAATACCTTGAATTAAAGTTTGATATGCATAATAACTTGATAGTCTTTCATATATTTCAAACAAAAATAACTAAACTGATAACATTACTTAGGGACTAATTAACTAAAACATACAAAACTATTCATTTTTATTTTGTACCTTAGATTATCAGAAAAAATTAAAGTACAATGATTAAATAATTTAATAACAACTTAATACTGATAAATAGTAGCTTTACATAAATTTGGAAATGATTATTATTAATTACTTTGAATTATTTTTTAACTTAGCTTATGCGAATTTTAACTTTTTATTTCAAAATCAAAAATCATTAATACATATGAAATAATTAGTACAAGAATAATTAAACTGCTGTTTGTAAAAAATGCAAAACCATTAAGGAATCCTCAGAATTAAATGAAATTTAATGTACAAACGATTTGTATTAGTACAAATAAATGAAGCAATTTTCAAGGGGAAAAAAAAAGTATTCAAAATCAGTATTTGGTGTAGCCACCACATGCTGCAATAAGTGCTGCTATACGACGCGGTATGTCACAGAGATTTTGAATGTCTGCTTGTGGAAGAGAATTTCATATTGCTATGCGCAGCAAAAGTTCATCTTTTGAAGCTGCAGGACGCGGATCACGAGCGAGACGCCGACCAACCAAATCTCACACGTGCTCAATAGGCAACATATCCGGCGAATAAGCAGGCCAAGGAAGAAGTTGTAAGTGTTGGGCTGAACAGAAGTCTCAAACAGTCTTTGCAACATGTGGGCATGCATTATCCTGCTGAAAGATAGGTCCAGGGATGCCTTAAAGGAAGGAAACGACTTCGGGTTGTAGCACTTCATGGATGCACATGTAGATATTGAGATTACCCTCAATTCGAAACAAATTGGATTGTCCATGATACGAAATTGCACCCCAAACCATAACTCTGAGTGTTAGGCCACTACGTTGTTTGATAACGCACTCTGTGTGTGTGTGGAAGGCAGCGTTCACTGGCATAGCATCTAACACGAATGTGGCCATCATGGTCCCACAAATTGAAGCAAGATTCACCTGAAAAGACAACTTGGTGCCAATCAGTTTGCCAGGCTTTGTGCTCATGAGCCCATTGCAGACGCAGCCGTCAATGCTTTGCCATGAGGGGGATCTGGCACCCTTGCACGCAATCTACGGGGCAGCAGACGTTGATGAAGCCGACATTAGTACACCTGTAGCAGTAGACCAATGTGCTGCCAACTGCCTGGAGGAAACTGTAGGGTCATTTATCGCCATGCGGAGCAGGTGTCGATCGTCACGCACTGACGTCTCCTTCCCTCGTCCACTGCCAGTTTTTTCGAGTTGTTCGGTGCTCGTCAGTCCACTGCTTCCAAACTATCATCCCTGTGGAACTGTTCTGCTGCACACGAGCTCCTATAGCACGATAGGAAAATCCTCCTTCTCGAAGGCCTCCTTCAAACTCCATAAGTTGTCCTTATTTCGTCGTGGAGGCATACTTAGGCCACACTAAACGTTTAACATAAACAAATAATCATTAATTATTTTCAATGGTCCCACTACAGCCCTCTATTTATATGCTTTCAGCATCAGTTCAGAAGGTGCAGTGGCTCTGAAACTTTACTATTTTACGTAACATCCTATTGTTGATATTTGCTGCAAAGTTCATTTGATTCTGATGACTCCTTCATGTTGCATTTTTTACAAACAGAACAATTTATATTTAAATTCATGTGCACACCAATTCTGGAAAATATAATAAGCTTGCAAAATATTAATATGTATTTCAATTTAATATTTATAATATTTGTACTTATGGATCAACATATTCATGCATAAGATTACTAATCCAATGTAAAATGTCATGAAATAAGTGCTTATATACTATTATTACAGAAAATATCAATTTAATTATAAGTAAATAAATTTAAAAAGTAAAAACTGAAAATATAAAATATTATTAATTAGCCTACAATTAATTTTTTTAAAATAACAAATGACAATAAAACTGAAAATTCTTACTAGGAGCATTCGAATTTTCTGCAATTTTTCCTTATCAGCATTATACTGTTTTTCAACTGTTTCTCTATATTCCTAGAGAAAGAGATAATTTATACATTTTTGAGCAATATCTAATACTTCAATGGTTTCAAAAAATTTCAGGTTTCAGAAGAGATTACTGTAATAATAAAAAAATTACTAGAAGAAAAAAAAGTTGTTTACCTGATCTTCTGAAGAACTTTCATCAGTAGATGCTTTCACTTCTTCTATTTGAGCTTTTAACCTTGCAAGCTCCTCTTTACAATGATTTCTAAATTCTTGTTCTTGTTTTTTCAAAGTTTCATTAGTTGCAACAAGAGAACGAAGAGTTTCTAAAAGACTAAAAAGGAAGATAGTTTCTTTTAAAACATAAATTTAAATCTGAAGGGGGAAAAAAAACAATTTATTGATAAAAATCAAGGAATTACAAAAAAGTTTTTATTTTTAACAGTATTGATAGAATTCTAAAATGAAACATGTATTTTAAATGGTATTAGTGGTAAAAAGTAAAGTATTATGAAAAACAATGCTTTTTAAAAAAATTATAAACTATATGATGTCGTGACATGCTGAAAATATCTTAATATAAGTAAAACATTTAATGGTAGATTGAATTTACTCAGTACTTTTTTTTTCTATCCACATTTCTAAATACAACACTCTGTCATTAGCAAGTTTCAATCTCTTAACTGCTGCTGGGATATATATCCATTATTCTGAAATACAATTGCTGCTATATCAGAAGAGCTATTTCAAAGGCATTGGAGTACAATTAAAAGGCATTGACAGTGTTTGCACAGGATCTACTTTTTTCAGAGGATTTTCTTATTTATATCTTTCTTTTTCCCACAATACAAAGCATACACATGTGAAAAACAGTGACACTGGGAAGCAAATTAAGTAGCTTTTAATTGGCAGTGAATGAGTAAACATTCCATACTCATTCAGATTATTACATTTATTCATTAAAATCAGCCCTTGTTCATCTGTATTTGTAATCTACAAAGATATTTTTTTTTTGGCCATCATACAATATGATAGCAACAGTGGATTTTTACTGACTGAGGATAAAGAAATCAAGAATTTCTTGAGAAATAGCACATTAAGAAAATAATAATAGAACCCATATTCTATGAAGTTAAATTTAATAGATGGCTGAATAATTTTTCCACAAAATTATTTCTAGGGAAGGGGAAAAAATTGTATCTTTATTCATGAACAAAGTCATAAAAGGTACTCAAACAATTTTTACCAATTCCCAATGTCACTTATTCCTTGATTTCATTGTAGTTTAAAAATATTTTTTTTCCACAGTTGCTAAAGCTTTGTAAATTTCAACATGAGTAAATAAATCTTATACAAAAAGTATACAGCATAAAAAATATACATAAAAATGTCACTTACTTAAAATGAAAAAAAAAAATCTCTGCATAGATTATTACATAAGATACATCATAATATTTTTAATTTATTAGTATATTTTAAGACTAACCTTTTATTATCATCATTTTCAGCTTCCTCTAAAACTTCCATTTCTTTCATTATGTCTTTATATGTATTTTGTAACTACAAAGCAAGATGTATTGTCATTAATAAAAATTCCAAATAATTAAACAAATAACAAACAAAACAATATTTTAATAGAAAGTACATTACATTGTTCAACCTCGACTGAGAGTCTTGATAAGCAGTTTTCAAATTTGAGTTTATGTTTTCAACCTACAATAAATAAATAAAAATTTAATTTTCAATAACAATAATCTAAAACAAGAAATTCCTTTAAAAGGAAAAACACCAAAAATCACCTCTTCCAATTTTGTTTCTTTTTCTTTTATTTGCTTGGTTAGCGAAGCCACCGTTCGTTTGTGATACTGAATACCACTGAGCCCTCTTTCTCCCATTTCTTCACTGGCAAGTTCAGCTTGCTGGAATAATAATAAATAATTTTAAAGATATATAGAACAGATATTGAATATGCACAATAATCTTATTACTTTTAAGCAAAAAAAATAAATAGGGGATTTTTTTCAAAGCAAGAAAATTGAGTATTTTACTTTTGTACGTAAAAGTAAATGAACTTTTGGGTAAAATAAATTACTACAAGATCTGGCATACTTTCAAGCTGTAATTTTTAATTTTTAGGTATATTTGCCATATAACGCACACCCCTTTTTTATGAAGAAGCCAAAATGTATGCATCTAATGCTCTTATGTTTTGAAATCCTTTATTCGTGGTACTATTCCAAGCTTTAGAAAAAAATACTATACTTCTAGAACTAGAACCCATTAAGCTCCTAAGGTATATCAGTTCTTTTAGATAAACAGTATTTTGATCTATGTAGAAGTCTAATTTTTTTTTTATGCTCATCTTTTTTTATTTTTGAAGTTTTCATTTTTATACCCAGTGTATAACACACTCCCATAAATTTCGATCTTATTACTTTGTGTTTGAAGTGCGGGTCATATGCCAGATTTTAGGGTACATATTTCAAAACACAGCAAAAGTATAAAACATAACAGCTAAAGCACATTTCATACAGATTTCTCTAATAAGTGAGAAAAAAGATTTGAAAACAAAGTAACAACAGATATAGAAACAAAAACCAGTTTCAGCAATTACTTATGCACGTAAATAATATACTTATTAATATTTACCTTCTCAGCAAACTCAGAGGCTACTTGTTGAATCTCTCCTGACTGTAGGCCAACAATAGAGCCAACTTGACTTGCAGTAAGTTTGCTCTAGAAATGAAAATTTCATTCAGATTGATTAAAAATATTTAAGAGTCTTATTTTTCCAAAGAAAAAAGTTTAGCACATATTAATCAGAAGAAAATCAAACTTTACAGTAATTGAAAGGTAAACAATTTTCTTAAACATAAAAAAATGTATATATAGTTTTTATAAAATTAAAAAATATGCTATGCCATAATTTATATAGTGCGGCAATTTCAATATTAATCTGATATTTTAATTAAGATAGCTGCTTACACTGATGTAATGTTTTTCTTAACAAATGATTAGTTCAATAAACAAACTTTTTTAACACATTAATTATATCAGCTTTTCAACAAAAATATTGAAAAATAACTTGAGCATATGAAGTATATCGCAAGAATATATTAGGATGTTTTTTGCATATTTGCTTATTATAGAATTTCCAAAAAGTAAGTAAAAAAAAAAATTTTTTTCTACCCTGCAATTACAAATAACCACCATTTAACAAATAAAATGTTCTGACTCGATGAATTCGTTAAATCGGAGTCTGACTGTATAAACATTTTCTGAAATAATTTTAAAAAGGTTATTCAACTGATCTTGGTTTACTAAGATTTAACATATAGATACACATAATTTCACTGATGTGTATAAGTAAAATAATCAATAGTTTATAAAGTGTAACATATGGAATTTACAATTTATTTTTGGATGGTACCTGACAGGTAAATGCCTGAAAAAACATAATTTTTCAAACACAGATTATAGACAAAACTTTAATAAGCTTATCAAAGCAATTATGAACTACTTGAAAAAAATTCACGGAATTTATTAAAATCATTAAGTCAAGGATACATAAAACAACTTCAATGATAGGAAGTAATATTTTTTGAAATGAAAAGCTAAAAAAGGAAACCTTAATCTGATTTTTTATACTTAATATTAATATTTGTTTTTAATACTAATTTCTACTGATTAACATCTGAATATTTAATAGCTTTTCTTTATAAATAACAAAAAACAGATTTTGAAAATTATTATTGCTTAAAAACAAATATTAGTTAAAAGTGGGAATATATGTTTTGATGAAAAATAAAACTCATGCTTCATGCAGATACATAAAGAATTATTTGGAAACAAGCAAATTTTAAAATACCTTTATTTAAATATGCTAAAATGAAGCACAAAAGAAAACAGGGAGAAGCTGTAAAATTGAAATTAAGACAGAATATCTAATCATTTAAGTATTTGCTTCCAACTAAATAAAAACATGAAACTATTTTATATTTATAAACTAACAACATATTCACAATACAATAAAACTAATAATACAATAAACAGTAATTAAAACAATTTCAGACTATAAAAATATATAATAAATTAAATATGAGTATATCAATAAGTACATAATATATAAAACTACATAATATATTATACAAAACTAAAGAAATCTTATGCATCATATAAAACTTAAGTTTGCTTCAATAAGTTAATGTAAATAATATAAAAGAGAAACCTTTATAAAAATCAAAAATATAAGAAATTTCGCATAGAATATACATAAAGAATAAAAATATTAGTTTTAGTCATCCTTTATCAATATTAAGAGTCTTATTCCTTTAATTTTTAAAAAGGCTTGATATTAAGTAAATTTTAATTATTTAATTTATACAAGGTTGGTTAGATTAACCTATTTTTTTTAAATCTAGAAACACATATAAAATAAATAAAATCTGAAAACCATGAATTAAAGAGCAAAAACTTCACAACTTTCCATATTTATGTTATCAAAATTCAATACATT
Source organism: Trichonephila clavipes (assembly GCA_019973935.1). NCBI lineage: Eukaryota > Metazoa > Arthropoda > Arachnida > Araneae > Nephilidae > Trichonephila > Trichonephila clavipes. The sequence goes on along the minus strand of BMAU01019602.1, from coordinate 794,301 downwards.
TAATGCTAACAAAATTTGGTACTTAAGTATTATCGCAACCTATTGGTGACATTATATGAAACGAAGAACCTGGTTACCAATTCAGTGTGTATGACACATAGGAAATCAGGGTTGCCAACTTGGCAAGTTATTAATAGAGTTGGCAATTGTTGCAATAACACGTAAGCTCCCAAAATTTTTGCATTAGGATTTTTTTTATTGGTATTTCTGAAATACCTTCAGTTTTAATATTATGTAAATTTGCAACATATTATGAAGACTTCCTAAAGTTGTTGATTTAAACATCAAATATACAGTCAAACCTCTATTGCGAATTTTCTTACATAGTGAAATTTTTCCTAGAACCTTGAACATTTCACGATTTTCTTCCTAAAATAACCTCTCTATAGTGAAGTACATTTTTTATATAATGAACTTTTTCTTTTGTGATTCAATTTTTGTTCTCCCATTTTTTTAAAGTATTTCTGAAAAAATTTCCAGTTATTCTCTCTTTTGCCCAGTTCACTAAAAACATCTTTGATATTCTCTTTCACTCTCAGTGAAGTTTTCCCGTGTTCTAATTATAAAATAATGTATATTAAATATTACTTGTATGCTTTAAATTATAAAATGTCCTTAAAATTCATTAATTTTAGTATAAAATTATTTTCTTGATATTGAAAATACAGTGAATTCTTCGACATTCTTTTTTCATGTTTTCCTTGCATTTTTTTTTAATGGGTAAGATATATAAAATAAACATGTATTAATTTTAAAAAAAGGTGTAAATAATTACTTTTTTTAATATGCAATGTTTATGAACTTAAAATTTGTTTTGTGTGGTTTATAAAGTATATTAAATGATGAACCTCTATATAATGAATTTTCCATATAAGGAACTTTTTTCCAGGATTTAGCGACTTCGCTATATAGAGGTCTAACTGTATATTTATAGCAAAATATATAAATTTTTACATATACACAGGAAACAAAAAATAGTATTTTATTACTAACCTCATGCTCATTTGTAACAGACATGCTTTTCATCAAATTCTGTATCCGACTCTAGAAAAAGCAGCATGCAAGGTATAACATCCATAGCACATATTAATAAAAAGGCAATTATAATTGCAGAAGCAAATATTTTAATAGGATAAACAATTCAATAGAAATGGAAATTAAAGGAAGCAAAGGCAATTTTAAAAGAGGAAACAAAAATTGAATCAATCACCTCCTCCTCAGAAGCTTTTTGAACACTTTTTTCAGTATCACTTGATGTTTCTCCTTCCTAAAAGTACGATTAAAAAACAAAAACAAAATTTCATTTTAAATTGACATGATTTCTAAGAAAATTTTATAAAATTAATTAAGCAACTTTTGAATATTATATTCATAATGCATAAACAGGACAAATGATACATGAAAAAAATCTAAATTCCTACTTACAAAGAAATTGTATTCCATTAGTTTTCAAATTACAATTCACTTCTCACAAAACCCAATTAAGTGTATACATATATAAGTCATTATTGAAATTAATGTGAGAAAATTCTACAAGTGAAAATCACAAATGCATAATTTAGGCAAACAGAATATAGTTATCTTAAGTGCTTCCTTTTAAATAATACAATAAGTGGAACATTTTAAGGAAAATATTTTAAAATGAACAAAAATATTATTGAAAAAGATTCTTACAAATATAATTTCAATAGCAAGTAAGATTTTTTAATAAAATTAACTTTTAAATTAATGAAAAAAATATCTATCAAATGTTTTATTCAAATACCAAAAATAAATAAAACCAAATAGAAAATCTTATTCAGAAATGGGAGAAAAAAAAAGAGAGAGAATTTACTTTGCTTTCAGTAATTCTTGCACTTCCCAGTTTCCTAAAAATAATTATTAAGTATTTAGTAAAATTATTCCAAATTATTTCAAACAGCTTAGCAATAGTTGTCACAATGGAAATACTACAGCATAAAAGATAATATATGCTTATTAGATATTCGAATTTAAATATATAACATGTCTTATTCAAACAATTTGCCAAAACGATTCTGAGAAATATTGAATATATATATATGAATTCATCATTTCACAAACATATATTGATTAACTGTCAAAGTAAATTACAAAATAAACAATCTGAACAGTAAGAAAGAAGCATCTTAAAATTTGAATTCCATAAAAAACACAACCTTAACAGATTCAACTACTTAAATAAAAAGGGAGCAGAAGAAACCTTCAGACAATTCTATTTTTTTTATTTCCGATAATATGTGCACATACAAACTTCTAATTATTTTCATTTGTGAAATAAAATTAGTTATGATTCTAAGATTTAGCACAGACATGAACTATGTAAACACATAATTCAGTAACACACAATTTCACCATGGCTCTGTAGTTAAGCAATTGCTAGGGATATCATTCTTAGATATTGATACATATTTTTTTATTGTTACTTTTCATTTTATGAAATTCAAATTAATCTTTTGTTTGTTTAATGTCCCTACTTCCTGTAAAGAAAAGGCACAGTAACTCTCCCCCTTCTATTGATAAAACACTCAACTCAATTTAAATATTTTAAGTATTCTTTCATTAAATATTTTTTAGTAACATGCAGGTGTTTTACATATAGCACATATAATACACCCCCCCTAAATTTGTTTTCTTTAATCAACCAATTACTCAATAATTAGATGCAAAAGTCTATTTACTTATTGCAAAATTGTTTTTGATGAGTATGATCAATACATTATGAAATATGATTTTGAAATAATTTTTATGTAAAATTTTTGTGTGTATTTCTATAAAAAATTTCAAAAGACAGACATATTTTTCTTTAAAGACAAACTAAAATCACATGATAATATATATCAATGTCGGAACTTGTGTGTATAATATAGTTAATTTTATATAAACTCTGTAAATGGCAGTTCACTTAACCCATTGTTTAATAACCATGCACCTAGATGGTTATCTGTCAGACTGTATGTATTTTAATAAAAGTGCTAAACATATCACAAATTAACTTTAAATGTTTGAAATATAAACAATATTCATAATCAGTATTGAAATAAATAAAATGTTTTAATATCCAAATAAGTGCATCAATTTTTTAAAAAAATATTTTAAATGCGAAACCTTATACTAATGCAATGTTGTTATATAAAATATACTCACTTTCCATATTCTAATAATGTGGTTTGAACTCTTACTTCTTCCTCCTTAAGTTTTTGTGGAGCATGATAACGGAACAACCTTTGAGGCCTATAAACTTCCTGAGGATTTAAAAAAGAGTAATAAGTTTCAATCAGTATGATACAAAGTTGTATGAAGTAGGAAAAATTTGATGCTATTTTTAACTTTATAGATATTTGCATGAAACCCTGAATTACACACAGGTATACATATATTATTCAATTATGTCCTACTAAATATATCTTTTCTTTTTCTACAAATATAGAATTATTTGGATAATATTATAGAATTGTACAGGGTGTGTATTTTAAGTAATGAGAATAAGTCCACAAAAAATAATTTATTAGAGATATATCTACAAAACTTTAGTAGTCTTCAAAATATGCTCCTTGAGCATGAACACACTTCTGCAGGCGATGTTTCTACGCTTCATACGCTCCCTGGAAGTCACTAACCGAAACATCCTTCAGAGCATGCGTGCAAGCCCTTTTGACATCATCCCAGGTCTTGTGGTAGCACCCTTTGAGGGCGGTTTTCACTTTGGGGAAGAGGAAAAAGTCTGCTGGGGCAAGGTCGGGGCTGTAGGGAGGCTGTGGAATTATTATGATGCCATTTTTTTGTCACATGCTTGGTAACCACGAAGCAGGAGTGAGATGGCGCATTGTCGTGGTGGAACTTCCAATTGGCGGAAATTTCTGGTCTCACTCGTTTGACCAGTTGCTTCAATCTTTTTAACACTTCCACGTAGAAGGCACCATTGACTGTCTGTCCTTCGGGCACAAATTCTGAGTGGACAACACAGTTCTTGCCAAAGAAGAAATCAACATTGCTTTCATTCTTGACTTGGACATGCAAGCTTTCTTCTGTCGAGGCGATTGCATAGTGTGCCATTCGTTGCTCTGAAGTTGTCAAAAAAATGATGGTCTTCTTCAATGCGTTCCAAAAGATCTTTTGAAATTGCCTCATGGTTTTGTTTTGAACGTCAGTTAAAACTTTCGGCACGAGTTTGGCACAAATCTTTCTCATCCCAAGATCCTCACTGATGATTTTGTGCACAACCATTTTATCCATTCCTAGCTGTTCTGCAATCATGTGAACACTTAAACGCCGGTCCGTGTTGAGCAAATGTCACACACATTGTTTGTTTTCTGAGGTTCTTGATGTTGATGGGTGACCTGCACGGGGCTCATCCTCCACGCTCTCCCGGCCTTCTTTTAACATTTTGTGCCATCTAAAAACTTGAGCTTGCGATAAGCTTTCCCTGCTGTATGCTTGCTGAATCATTTCCAGCATTGATACACCCAATTTTCTAAGGCAAACGCAAAATTACATTGCCTGCTTTGTTGCATTTTGAACTTGCACACACTTTTTTGAAGATGTCTACGGCCCACGTGATCTTGCCTCAACCAAAGCCAGCAGGTGACTGCAGAGTGAAGCGTTATCAAGGTCGAAGGCCCCCACTACAGACTCCAACCAGTCAGAGCACCCTCTGGCGTACAGCCGCGTCAAGACAAAAATATTCTCATTACTTAAAATACAAACCCTGTATTAGGATGTTAATACATTATATATTTAGAATATTAATAGAATAATTTTAATGGGAATGACTAAACAAAATAAAGTACTAAGACATTTAATAAACATAAAAATTAAATTCCTTAAAGAAATTTAGTAAAATAAATTGTTCAATGACATTCACAACAAATTCACTATTGCTAGGTAGTACTGTTTAATATAATAAAAATTTAAATAAATGAAAACAATTTATCAAAACTGCCCCCCCAAAAAAAATTAAAATTTTAAAATTAATGCATTAGCAGTTTTAAGAAATGCAGCAGATAAATAATATGCAACGATAAAAGAATGATATTGATGAAAGTTATTAACATACAACAAATCTTAATTATAAATAAAAATCTATTTAACTAATTATTTGATACAATAGAACAATAGAATAGTAAAAAGCATTTTTGATTGGAGGTATACAAAACAACATAGTGGAAGAAAAGAGAATCTAATAATTTTTATTCACAGCGATCCAAGAGAAACTAATATTTCATGTACAAAAAAAACTATAATTTTGTAATAGTGATGGAAATAAAGAATGATAAAGCAGAATAAATTAAATTGAACATATCGATACAATTTTTAAAAGCAATAACTTTGTTCTTATTAGGCAAAATGGAATACTAACTCAAACAAAATAAAATTATAGCATTAAAATTTGTAAAGTCTAAATGATAACAAAATATTTAGGTACTATTTTATGATTTTAAATAAAAGTCATTATTCATGTCACTATAAAACAATTTTTACTTATAGTTTAAGAAAGTACATCGATTATGATAAAAGAGTATCTATGATTTGAATCTAAGTAGTTAAGAGTAGCTACTATATATATATAAAAACATTATTTCCTTACTTTAATTTCTCCATAAGAAACAGCCATTTTTTCTTTTAATATTTTTGCAGCTATGTCCTGCAATTCAAATAAATATATCAAATATATTACTAAGGCCTTTTTTAAAAAGAATCCATTAATAAATAAAAATTAATACAAATTATATATATATATAAGACACTATCACAACCATGTTTCCAAAATTGATGATTTTTTTTATTAGAGCGAAGAAAAGATGAAATTCCCTAGCAAAAAGTTACACATTATATGCATGCCTGTTTGTACAAATATAGTTAACAGTTTAATATCCTTTACAAAAATTTAAGCTGCTCATTTCTTTGGCTTTTTAATGGAAATTTTTACAGCAACATGTTTAAGAATTGATTTAAACCAACTCCTTTCAATTTCTTGATCATTATGCCATATAAATAAATATATGATTCAAGATAGTCTCAGGCTGTTTGTGTTTTTTACTGCTCATTTTGCTGACTCCCTCATTTGGTCTGAGTAATTTAATCTGTGTGAAATTCAGTCTCCAGATTTACAAATTTATGTGCTTGGTTTACAGTTCAAAGTCTGTTTTTGCAATTTCTTTCTTTTAAATCATGAAACTAGCAGTCATAATATATCATAATACCCTGTTTTTTATGGGTTCATTTTAAAATCCACACCCTAACTTTTACAATTCAGATTATGTGGAAAAGAGGTAAAATAAGAAAAAAATATGAATTAAAATACAGGATAATTTTGTGTTTAGCAGACCCAACTTTTGTCTACATAACTAGATACAAGTGAAAAATTGCCAAATATTATTTCAATCATGGTCATAGACATAAAAACCCTTTCAAACTGACAAAATAATTCATATCGATTAAACTTAAGCATGGTGAAAATTTGAGACATGCTTTCAAAGGAGGAACAAACTGTAAAATCTTATCAAGCATAATAAAGCAACACGTGAGAAAAAAAAATATTAAAGTTATATTTTGGAGACAGCATACAATGGTGATTTAATTTTGAACCTATTGCAAAAAAACAAAACAAAAAAAAACATATATAACTGAACAAGAATTGAAACATCAAGATGATCTTTTTAAATATCTTTAAGATTCCTTTACAACTGCAGTGTAAAAATGATATAGTAGCAATCAGGCACGAGTCATAATACAGTTGTGTATAGGAACAATTATATCTAATACTTGATAGAATGTAATAATAATAAAAAAGGATGACATGATTTAATTATTGAAATAGATGATAGTTTGTTTTTGAGACACACACACAGAATGCCTCAAATTATTATTCAAAATTATTTATATTCTGGGTTTGTTGTATCACCAAAATGAAAAATTTGACACTGGTGAAATTTGTGCCTTGTTTACAGAAAGTACCAAATGTAGAAAACTGAACAGCAATGTTATCAGTAGAAACAAAACTAATAATTACAGACATGGTTAATATGAAGCACTGAGTGACCTACTAAATGCTGCAATAATACATAAGTACCAATTACAAACATAAGAAATTTTGTAAAAAAAAAAATCTAAAAAGACTTACTTCAGGAGTTTCATAACTCTTATGAAACTGTGATATAGAAAAAGCTCGAATGTAATCACCGGTTTCTTCCCTGGTTTCAATAGCTCTTTTTACAAGCCACTAAAAGAAAAACATTAAATGAGTTAAGACAGTTCGAAAAAAGTAAAAAATATTTAGTAAACAATAAGAAATTTATTGAAACAATTTTTTCTAATATTCTCAAAAGAAGAAGTATATCAAGAGTATTGTATGAAATTGAACATAAAACGAAGGTGAAACAAAAGGCAAATTATAAGGTTTGAAATTATAACTACTTATAAAGTTTTACCAAGGGGACAAAACCTTCAGTTCAAGAGTTTAATTATCAGAGTAATAAAGGTTAATGAATATAGTATTATACAACATAAGAATTTAGGTAAAATGCTTTTTATAGCACCAGTTTTTTACATTTATATATTTATAAAGTACATAAAAGAAGTATATATTTCTTTTAACACATAAAAAGAAAATACATACTTGTATAACAGGAAATATATGAATGAAATCTAAACCCTGTATTTGATGAGGTTCTATTCGATGTGGACACTTCATCTTAGGAAGTACAGCTACTATCTTTTCAGTAAGAGAACTAAAGAATTGAAAAAAAAATTATTTAATATTTATAAAAAATATAAATTCAGACAAAGATAAGTTATTTTAATTTGAAAAACTGAACATAACATTTTTGTAAAAATTGGGATTTGTAATAAGATATAAAATGTAAGTAACTATTAAAGTTACAACTATGGTATAAACATATGGTATTAAAATAAAATCCACAATTCATAGCATAGGAGTTTTTTAAAGTTTGAGGACTAGCAGAGCATTTCGTATTTTTTTTTTAGGTTAATTCAAATACAGTGATATTGCAGAATTTGGATGCTTGGAATCTCAATGAAAAATCAAATAACTTTAGCCTGATTTAGAGTCTGAACATTTAGTAAAGATCTGAAATATGACAGTAGAAATTTGTAGCCTGTCTAGGAATGTTGAGCAATGAATATTTTAGGTTAGAGGAATAAAATATAAATCTTCACTTATACACTTTGTCATTTATTTCATACAATTGAAAGTTGCGAAAACATGTGATTCGAATTTTATGCTTGGTTTCCATTATTTTTTAAATAATGTAATTACATGCTATCAAGGTAGGTAAATTGCCTTTAAAGAAATAATCTTCATTTTCCTCTAATATCTCTATGCATTGATATCACATTCCTTTTTTAAATTACAGGTTTTCATATTTTCAATTTATACTTTTATTGAAATTTCATTATTGAATAATATTTTTATCTCAAAATATTTAGCATTTATTTTAAATATCATTTTCAAAATTCATAAATTTGTATGACCCAAGAATGAATTGATTAAACTTATATTTTTAAAAGAGAAAATTTTCTCAAATGCAAAGGATTTGGAAGTTACACAAGGTTCTGGAATTAATTAAGCTCATATTTTGAAGCATCATTGTATATGTATTTAAAAGTAACCCATTCATTGCCAGGTAAATTTAGAGCATCTTACTCTGGGTGCCAAGATTTTATTTTATAGAAAATATGACATTTTACAAAATATAATATGAAGTTACTGATATAATATTGTAATCACACTTATGGTAATTTTTTTGGAAAAGAAAACACTATGAGATAACTCACAGCTGATATCACTAAATAAGATTCCTGTACTGAGTGTCACAAGTTATCTTGTAGTAGTTCTTGATTTTTTTTTTTTGATTTTACAAGCTTGTTATCTAATTTCATCTGGTGACAGTCAGATGTGTAATGTTACGTCAGATTTTCATACAGATGTGTAATGCTTACATGTTCTATAACCAAAGAAATTGAAGGAACAAAAAGATGTAGGATGTGTCAATTTTGGATATTGATACTCAACCTGTGGCCCAGTCATGGCCCAATGCTCTAAGAAATTCAGCAAGAAATTCTATTAATCAGGTAATTAAATATATAAATTTTGGAACCAATTTTTTTTAATAGTAGAATGTAAGCAAGAGGCTTTGTTATAGACAAAAGGAAATAGAAATAAATTATCCCATAACTCCGTAAAAAAGTCATAAAAATAAAATATTTTTGTGTGTTTGATCGAAAAATTAAAATAGCATTAAAATAAAAGCCAAAAATGAGTTTTAATATTTTGATATACTTGTTTGTCAATGTTGCTTTGGTTTTAGTGTGTTTTTTCCATTATCTGCATGTTGTGGCCTGCGTGAAATACCTATCATGTCTTTGAAGCCTGAGGGAAAAAAGGTTGAGTACCCCTGATTTAGGGAATCAGTTATTATACATTGATTTGATGGCAATGGCAGCAATGCAGGAGAAAAAGTAGCAATTATAATACAAATACAACTGATTTTCAATAAGAACATCTTCCTTCCACAGAAAAAAATGGATGCCTACAAAACCATGTCCACAGTATGTATAAAGCAAAAAAAAAAAAAAAAAAAAAAACACGTAAGGAGACTAGGCACTTTTGACGGTTGTCCCCCCCCAACTCAGCACTTTGCATTGATCCTTGCTTTAAAGCTTATCATACACAGAAACAACAATAAATAAATATATATATATACATATATTTAATATTTGGAATTCATTCATACGATTACTATGTTATAATCTAAATCTAAGTTAAAATTTTAATAATAAAAATTGATAATTAAGATTTCTTGTTCTATTTAAATTTTTCATTCATTCTTTCTAATAATTCCTAATTCAAATGGAGATATGTAATCAATCTAAAATTTTAGCACACACTACGAGATATCTTGTAGCAGGCAGTTCTAGTACACACACTTACTACGAGTAATTTGTACAGTTGGTAGCCAATGTGGGTTAGTTAAATAACAAATCCAATTTTTATTATAAATCAATAAAGTTTATATTTTGTTTGAAAAAAGCATTAAAAAAACATTAAGAGAGAAAAATTGTTCTTTTCTGGAATATTTAAAAAGGGATTTACTTTTTACATAAATAGCATCATAACAGAACTAAAATTTATATTTCAAAACTAAAATATCAATATAAACTTATTTATCTATAATCACTAAATTTATTTGTATAACAAGAATTTATATTAAATAAACATGTACAGTTATAACAATAATAAAAATTACAGTAAGAACTAATTAGGTAATATATTTGGTACATTCAGTTTCAAATGAATGCTTCTAAAGATCATTTGGGTACAAAAAAATTTCAGAGAAAAATTTTTACTGATAAAATCCTAGGAGAGAGCCCCCTTGGCGACAAAACGAAAAAAGCGCCAAGCCAGAACGACAATGGCGGCAAGTGAATACAGAGAGATAAGGTGGATGCGTAATGAAAATATATGTAAACAATACAGAAATAAAACATTTAAATTTTAAAAAAATATAAATGCAGCACTTACTTTCTTACTGCTGATCTTTTCCGAGTGGAAAGTACAGCATAACAACAGATTTTAAAAAAGTCTTGAAGGTCTCATCGCTAAGTGAATGATCGTGTGAGCGCCGCCATTTTTATTCTGCGAGGTAATGGTCGAACATACCTTCGGCGTGGCTGGTGAAATTTCGAAGAAAGCGTTTTATTGTCGACCATGTTACATCATGCCGATAATTACATTTAGGACATCCATAACTCTAAGCAATCAATCCTTCCTTCATACATACACTATTCAATCAATTCTTTCTAACCTTTTGCATTCAACAAAGTTAAAAATTTTTAAGATATATTCCTCCACACACGCAACCATTCCAGCCCGGTTACCCCAAACAAAATGAAATTCGAAATCCTCGCCGACAAAATACGAAAATTCCAGAAATAGTTAGGTTTGCCATATCTAGTGTATCAAAGTAGGGGGTTACCAAGATGGCACAATTATCGCCAACCAAAATAATTCTCGCCAAGGGTGTGGGCTCTCCCAGGACTGAACCATAAAAAATTGTAACATTTTCATTTTAGAAAAAGATTCTAAATTTTTACTGTCTCGAATAATTACATTTTTTGTCCAATGGTAAGATTCTCTTGAAACAGAAGGTCAACATCAATATCAACATTGCAGACTTCTATGCACCATGTCATACCACCAACAACCTGTAAAAGATTTCAATAAATTTACTTACAATTCCACAGATTATATAAGTGCTGAGAAAAATTCCAGTTAACATTTGCTTTTGATTTAATTATATAAATCTTAATGGTTATATATGTAAAATATTCCTGATAATGAAAGTAGCATAATTCCAATCAAACTTACAGGAATCAAATACATTAATGGCAGAATATTATATAATTTAGAAACATTTTTATGATATGGTAAAAATAATTTATAGGATTTTAAGTGATAGGTTTATTAAACATCACATTTCAAAGAAACACAAGGGATATTTTGATGATGAACCTCATAATTTAAAATTATTGTTAAGTTATGGTAAATATTTTTGTGATAATTTTCCATTTAAACTATACCATACATTTTCAAATTAAAATTTGTATACTTGATTAGTTTCTTTCTTCCACACTTTTGGCTCCATAAAACTGATATTTCCCCAAACTTATTTTATTTCAAAGTTAACAAGGAATTCATTTATGCCTACCACAGAAAAATATACCAAAACAAAACAAACACAACAAAAAGATAAGGTTTAATTGCAAAAGAAATATTTGTTTCTTGACAAATAGAAAACATGTTTTGGCTGAGCAGGGTATCCCTTGGATTTGGCAACATTTTTTAGATTTCATGGTAAGATAATGATTTCATTCTGGCTAACTGTTTATTTTGGTAATCCAGATACAACAAAATGCAGATTTATTCCAATAAGGCCATGTGTTCTCTGTATCTAACAATTAATCCTTATTTAAAAATGATAGATGTTTTTAAAAAGACAGACAATTCTTTTAAAATAAACATTTGAGAATGTTGATTTTTTAAAAAATACATATAGAATTTGGATTTGATGTCCTTTATGTTTCTTGTTGTAAAGTTGCTCCCTTGTTTTCATTTCTTCATGTACTTTTTCAAATGATCCTCAACAGTATATTTGAGAAGTACGACTTGTGTTTTTTTAATGATAGAAGTGAAAGGGAAAATTACATATGATAAAGTGATGTATGGATAAAGTTTTGATAGTTTCAAAATGTATGGTCTGCAAGAATAACTATGTGTTTTAAAAAAAAAAAAAAGAATAGACTAATGGTTACAATAGGAAATATCTCAAAAGAGTGAATAAGAGTTGTATAAGAAGGTATGTCTGAAAGAATAGCTGGTATGAAAGTCTTGCCCTGATTTCATTTATTTCAAAATTGATGTTTTAAATAAAAATGCCATGGATTATACAAGTTTTTGTAGAGAGGTGTGTATGGAAATAAGTGTGTTTGAAAGTAGTATGCTTCAAAGTCCTAGTGTGAATGTGGAAACTGAAAAGAGCCAATTTGAAAAGTGAGTTTAACTGAGACAAAAGAGTGAATGGATTGGATGTTAGGAGTTGAAAGAGGATCTGATGGGTGTTTTTTTATGCACTTTAGAACTAACCCTTGACTGCATCAAACAGAAACTAAGGAAAGTTCAAAAGTTACTTTGGATAGTTGCAAAGTTTATGATTGTCAGGAGATGAAGAATTTTTTAATCTGCCATTTTTAGGGTTTAAGAAGCTTGATCAAAAAATTGCTGCACTGAACCCATAGATGAGAGAATCAATTCTGATTTTCACCTCGCAATGCTCATGAGATAAAAAATCCACAAAACCAGCAATCCAAATTAATTATATTTAACGTTCCATGAAGTTATCAAAAGAATTTTTTTCTTTGAGAGAGAAATAACTTTTTTTTTTCAATTCTACTTCATTTCTGAGAATAGGGGAGCTATTTTCAAAAAAAGTTTTGCTTTTCTAATTTTAACATTTCAATCTGTGTGTTTTTCTATTCTTCCTAATATATTATTTCCACTTTTCAAAACATTGTAATTTGCCTTTTAGATTAGTATTAATTTGAATGGAATTTTCTATTCTGCAATCTGAAAACTATACTATTGACACTTATCAATAGTTCTCTTAAAATGTTTACATGCTATAAAAATGAACAGTTTTTAATTTAAGTACAGATAACCCCATATAACATGACACTTTTACAGCACAGACTCACTCTAACAGAGCTCAAGAAAAATTCAACATGAAATGTAATAACTAGTATTAAAAGCTAACTTTATCTTATTTGAGAAATTATGAAAATCAGTAAGTGTGATAAATCTTTTAAAAGCAAAAGATACCTCATTTGACATTTTTCAATCAAACGCAAATATACAATCAGATTTTCTTGCACAATTTTTGTGAACTACTAATATTTAAGGGCACTTCAAGAGATACAATTAAAACTTAATTGTGATCCTCTTTATCAACAAAGATTAATAGTTTTTGAGTAAGAAATACTCTACATTTTTTGAAAAATAATAAAATTTACATTTTTTATGAATAAAAATATAAGCATAACTTAGGAGTACATAGCTTTAATCCTAAGCTATGTCTGGCAAATATAAAAAAATGTCTCTCAAAAGATAAATAGTGATCGGTGAAGATGGAAACATTTTTTAATTTACAGTTATATGTCTTAAATCTTAAGAACAGTCTACAATAGATACTTATTTTAATTATGAAAATACAATAGCATGTTTAATTTTTTGGAGCATAACCCCCTGTTCGTACGCTTTGTTTTGCATAGCAATGTTTTGGAACATAACTCCCATATTATCTTGGAGTTACCTATGTGTACTGCATAACTATTTAAGAAATATATGTATAAAAACTATTTCATTTCTGCTTACTTTATCAAATGGTGAGAGACCTTTAATTCTTGCTCTGAAATACCCAGCAGCCAAAAGTAGTTCAATGATTTCCTGAAATTTTCTTTCTTGCTCCTCATCTTCTCTTACTTCAACCTAGTTAATAAAAATATTGGAATTTTCTTTAAACACTACTTTCCGTGATTACAGAAATTCCAAATAATACAGACTAAATGTGAAATACATTTACAGATTTTAACTTAATATGTTGAGATAAATCATAGTTTGTGCTGTTACTTACAATGCTAATTTGTGTAGTTTGTTTGCTGGCCATATTTGTAGCCACCATGAAATTTTTAGAAAATCAGGATAAATATGAATTTTGTAACTTGTGTATATGAAGTAATTTGTAAATATTGGCTTTTTACACCATAATCCTGAAAAAGTACTTTGCCAGTAACTGTTTTAAACAAAATTTTAAAAGTCCTTCAAAAGTAAGACTTTTAAATTTATTTCCAAAGAGAAAATTTTTCTTGAAATTTTTTTGATCATAAAAAATATTATATAATACTACATACAGAATCAGTGTCTTTTAAAGACTCTGTACTAAACTGATAGTAACTGAATCAATAATAATAAAAAAAATATTGCATTTAACTTTTTATATGAATTGCAAGTGAAAATAGTGAAGAAATTTCAGGATATATTATTTGACAAACATCTGAATTTAACAAATTTTGTCTTTGCTTTAAACGTGATGATTGTATTAAATGGAAATTATAAAGATAATGATAATTAGTTAGTAAAAATAATAAAAATATATATATATTTCCCCTAGGAATTTTCCAAATTTTTAAAATAACTAAAATAGTTATTGGAGACAAATTAAACTTACTTTGGAAGGTTTGTTAAAATTTTCAAATTCCGGAAGAGGGGGAGGTCTTGATGAACTACTTCGGGAACGAAGTACACCCACCGTGGAGGCAGCCATACTTACATTCCCGGCATTTATTTATTTACAATATTTACTAAATGTTAACTGTTAGTTCCTGTCAAGCCGTAGCAAGCCAGGATTTATTTTTTGAATAATGGTATACATTGATTGGTGGAAAAGAGCACTTCAAAAGCTAAATGACCTATAATAAACCCAAGGGCATGCGCAGTTTAGCAATACATACTAGCACATGACATTATTCGCTAGAATTTTGGAGGTGGCTGTTTTCTGACGCAGAAAATTACGTCTCAGATTTCTGAAAATAAACCTAAGATGATATGATATTGTTAATTCAGATTTAAATTAGTGTACTCCCAAAATAGAATACAATTTAGCGAATGTATTGATGATGATATTGAGAAATCCTCGAGGATACTTCAAAAAGACATGTACGGGCTCAATGAACGGAGTTTTCTCTTACCGTCCGATTCGGAATAGAATAATGCATGAAGGGTCCACTTGTCAATCCAGTGACATAACGTACACCCCTACAACCTCCGCATCGTGTCACTAGGGTCCAAGGACTCTAGGGGCCCAAAACCTGACTGGTATCAAGTACACCACTGTACCAATCGAAATTTTTTCAATCTATATAATAACTAGTCATTGTTCCCCAGCTTCGCTGGGTGTTGTATGATCTTCTACGACTATATATTGTTTTTAAGTTATTAATATCTAAGTCCTACGGTTAAGTTAACGATTACATTGCAAAGAAATTCTTATATGCTTCTAGATTTAAAAAAAACAACAGGATTTGAATATCTAAGCCGGAAGTATGCTTATCTTTTGCTTCTCCTCAATCCCCTCTGGGTGCATTTCCGTAAAATCCATTTTTAGCAGATCTTTATTTATCACAAGAAACATGTCAAGTCTGTGGGTTGAATAATTCAAAATGTGATTTTTAAAAATCCGTAACTCCCCGTAATCCTTGGAGTCGATTTCATGCAAAACCAATTTGTTTGGAGAACTTTTACTCAACAAAAGAAGCATTCTTGCCAAAGTTCAAATCTGTTGGTCTAACAG
This sequence comes from Trichonephila clavipes, assembly GCA_019973935.1. Lineage (NCBI taxonomy): Eukaryota > Metazoa > Arthropoda > Arachnida > Araneae > Nephilidae > Trichonephila > Trichonephila clavipes. Next base: position 778,360 of record BMAU01019602.1, on the reverse strand, counting down.
TTCCAGAGATGTCGTGAAAAGGGAGCCGTTTTTCTCCTATATGTATGTAAAAAAATTCGAATGCTTCTCACATCCATTTAGTCATGTATGTGGAAGACACTGCCATTACTTCAAAAAACATCTTCAATAATGAAATCATCAAAAAATTGCTTAGTTATGTCTTTCATCTACAATTCTTGGTTATATAGACAGGAACATTAAATTTAACGAGTCGAAAAGGCACTTTCAAGACATCGGTGCCACTTGTCTAGTGCCACTATTTTTTCGTGGCTCAAAATTGTGATCAGATTCTAAACTTCTTTAAAAAATAAACTTAATATTTAATATAATTAATTTTCTTTAAATAATTTTCTTTTGTAGATTACTAAGAAATCAGCTATCTTTTGATCACAGCATACCAAGATCACCTGAAAGGCCAAAAGTTGCACTGAACTAAAATTACGTACATTTCTCAGCGTTCGAAAACCTTCCATGTAGGTGCATGTTAAAACTGGTGAGGCTTTAAGTCCTCTCATTTGAGTGGTGTGGAATTTTAGAGAAGGTGGTGGTGGGGGAGTCCACTATGTGTCAATGTCACTTGACCATAGCTCAAAATTACAAGGTCTAACACTGGTAGTAGTCATTTGTTTTGCTTTGAAATGGAATATTAATAATCAATCAATCATTCAGCGCTCAAAAGACTGATCAAATAATTCATTTTCTTTTCCCAGTTCCGTTCTTCGTGTGTTATTTAAATTTCTAATTATAATTTTGCAGGTTGTTATCCAGATTAAATATTGTCTCCCAAAATTTTAGAACAATGTACCCATATTGCGGCAGTTCATTTTTAACTTTTATACAGGGTTTCTAAAACTTTGGGGTGCGCCCCCCATGGGGGGCGCGAGCATATTGAAAATAAAAGGTTTAAAACAATAATTTTTTGGAATGAAGTAAAACAAAATACTTTCTGACGTAAAAAAAATGCACATTTACACTGATATAATTTTTATATATAATATGGTGATCATCAAAAATAAAAGATTTCACTTCAAACGCTCATTAGCTATCTTTGATCCTATAACCAAATAAAAAAAAGACATTTTGTTTGCTTTGCTGTAATCCCACGATGAGAGATTTTTTTACTACGTTTCTTTTAACCCCTAAAAAATACTACTTTTGATTATCCTATATTTGACCTTCAAACTTACTGGTATGTTTCACTCCGTCTCTTTTTCTTTTAGGAAAGTTGTAAATAATATTTTTATTTTTCCGTTGCTTTCCCCCCCCATGCGATTGAGTTTTATGATATATGGATAATCATATTGAGAACTTTGAAGGATTATTTGGCGAAGATGTATTTTTATGAGTATTCTGAAACATATAATGCATAATGAAAAGCGTTTAAAACAACTATTTTTTAGAACTGACATCGATATTTTTATACTGGTTATATCTTTAAAGCATTTAATTTTAACAAAGGGTAAAAGTCAATCAATTACAGTCACTCAAATATCTACTGCTATGAGGTTGTAGCTCGAAAGAGCTGTGTACTCAAGTCATCAACCAACCCAACGATATACTGGATACACTTTTAACATGGGAACGGTCGCACATGAGGCGCAGTCAACCCAGGCTCACGAAATCGTTAGTTCTGGGAAAACTGTTTATTCTTTAACAGTGGCCTTGACAGTATCCTTCTATTAGACAGTCTTAATGGGAACTAAAATGAATTTGTATCAATTATGCCTCTTTTTTTAGAGTGGCAAACGTTTTTTTAAAATCAAGGTACAGTCAGGTCTCGTTTTATGCGGTAGATACGTTCTACCGAAAAACGCATACAAAAAAATCGCATTAAAAAGACATTACTTGAATGAAAAAAGTAGGGATACGTTCCTTAGTTTTCTAAAATCGCATAAAACCAAAACAACTAGTTAAAATTAACTTAAAACCGCATAAAAAAATTGCAGAAATGAAAAGAAATAGGCTGCATGATAAATTACTTCGAATGTCTGAAAGAAATTCATACAAAAGCTAAAAAAATTTGTATTCAAACCTTAATTCATTTTATTTTATGGAAAAGTAATACACATAGTTTTACATTTTTAATCATTATCGCTATCTGATAATGGTTTGCACCGTTTGCGAAGTGGTTCCAAATCACCTTCATCATCAGAAGAGACTGTCTATGCAATAGATATTTGCGGTAAAGGCCACGGAATTTCACCAACTTCATTCTCGTTCTGTGTAGCTCTTCCTTTTCTGACAATGCAATCAGTAATTAAACTTTGCACGATGAGGATTCTTTTATTTTTTTTATATAGTTCACGATATCCAGACATGCAGTTCTGCAGCTCACGTTGTAATTTAGAGGCTCGTTCAGAATTGGGGTCATTAATAAGAAAATGATTTTCTAATTTACTGCAAAGTTGAAGACTTTCTTGAATTAATTTTCCAGTGAGGGGAGTTGATTTTTCTTCCTCATCATTATCACCTTCTAGACCTACGACGCCGTCTACAGTTAGATCTAAAGTTAAATCAATAACATCATTGTCACTTAATGCATCATCCACAAGCAATTCAACTATATCTTAGTGGCTGAAGGTATTAACACCATCTCCTTCAATTTCATGTGCCAAATTAATTATTTTATCTGATAGTGTCGATGTTTGAGTGGTTGTATTGTCTGTCACACATGCTGGCCAAATCTTTTTCCAACAGGCATTTAAAGTTCTAGGTCTTATTTGAGCGGAAGCAGATGCAACATGAATTAAACGATCAAAAATAGAAAATTGTTTCCACACATCTTTTACTGTTAAGGACTCATTTTCTAGTTTATTCAAGATGAATTTGTACGTTGTTTTAATATAATATTTTTTAAAAGTTGCAATTATGCCTTGATCTAACGGCTGAATAAGGCTTGTTGTATTGGGCGGAAGAAATACTAGTTGAACATTTGGATGTTCTAATTGTGGATGACTTTCTGCATTGTAAACAATTAATAAAACTTTAAAATCGAGAGATTTTTCCTTCATATAGGCTTCCACTTATGGTACGAAACAATTATTGAACCATTCTGTAAAAATAGTTGTTGTCATCCAGGATTTCGGGTTAGCCATCCAATGCACGGGCAGTTGTTTTAAATCTTTACCTTTAAGGGCGCGTGGTCTAAGAGATTTATTTATTAAGAGAGCTTTCAACATCCGATCTCCTGATGCATTGCTACAAAGTAATAAGGTGACTCGATCTTTACTTGCCTTATGTCGACTTGCCTTTTTTCATCCTTTGTGATGTAAGTACGGTTAGGCAATTTTTTCCAATAAAGTCCTGTCTCATCAGCGTTAAATACTTGATCGGCAGAATAGTCCCCATCTTCAATAATTTTCGCTTGCTCCTCTGGAAATATTTTTGCTGCTCCTTCATCTGCTGTCGCACACTCTCCCCTGTTATCTTAATATTATGAAGTGCATTTCTTTTTAAGAACCCGGTTAGCCATCCTTTGCTAGCTGAAAATTCTTTTCCAACTTGGGAAGTGGAAGTTGATGGTTTTAACTGTTTCATTGACTTTTAAAACTGAAGAGCTTTTTCTTGGATTAAATAACCATTTACAGGAATCCTTCTTTGAACTTGTTCCTCAATCCAAATTGCGATGGCTCTTTCCGTTCTTTCTAATAATACATCCCTTGAGTACGATGCAAATTTCGTGCTTAATTTTGTACCAGAAATGACCGATCTTCGTATTGCAGCTTCATTCTTTTTAATTGCTCTGACAGTAGATTCGCCGAAAATAAATGTTTTCCAATAGCCGTAGATCCTTCTCCTTTTCCTAAGTGATCTAAAATTGCAATTTTCGTTTCCAACGAAATTGACTGTCTTTGATGTTTTATTTTCTCCATTGGGCAAAATAAAATCTTAGAAAAGAAATTTTAAAAAATTACACTTACGATTTTCTAATGAAAAATAAAACTTTACGACACTCGCATTAAATCCAGAAATCAAAATTTGTTGCTTATTATATTGCAACTTAAATTAGCCACTTATTAAAGTGAAACTTTTATAAAAATGAACCAGGCACTGCTAAGAGAAAATATAATTTTGAAATAATGATATCGTATCGGTATACTACTGAAATACTACTGAAATAACGAATGCGAATCTAAGACTGTCTCAGCCGAGTCGCAGACGTAAGCACCAAAAAGATACGGAAATTCTCGGAATACTACGATCTACGTCTCAGTATAAAAAAAATATAATGCTAATAAAAATCGAGAAATGTTTGGAATGCTAACCGCACAACTTTAAAATCGCACAAAAACAATCCGCATAAAAAGAGACCTGACTGTACTTGTTTTGATCGAGTTCGCTGCGCGACCACTTTTGTTAAAAAATATTTTCTATGAACATGCTAACTTTCCCCTATGAACAGCTTTGTGGTTTTGTTTGCTGTGTTCTACGACTTATTATGGTTTATAAATGTAAATGAGTAGAATATATATAAAAAAAATGGGCATCTGTGATCTCTAGTGAAGGAAGTTGAAACTGATCAAGCAATTGAAAAACCTGCTGAAATAATGCATATTAATCAAGATAGTGAAACTAAATATGAGGAAAGCGATAGACATGAAACGTTTGAGTTGAATTGAAATTTTCAAATGCTGCCTAAAGAACTCTATGAAGAAAGCTGTGAAGCCATAAATGTAGCATTTCGCCTTGTCAAAAAGGAAGAAAAAGTTCAAAATGCTATTTGTAGATCATCAAACGACAGCAAAACTACAATAACGTGAACAAAATATGACAGTTTTGCTGGAAAACAACGTTCATGTATTGTTAGCGAAAAGTGTCGGTGATTTATGTCCTTTATTAAGGTCACGCACATTTGAAACATTTTCTTTAGTTTTATTGGATTTTTCACAATTTATCAAAGAAAAATTGAAAAGTCCTTGAAAGAACGCAAGTATATTTTCTCTTAATTAAATTATTCACTGGAATTTTGTGATTTTCAATAGTAAATTTGTGTATAGTAAAACTACTTTTAAAGTAAATTATATATAGTTTAAAAACAAACTAAAAAAAACCACGCTTTTATAGTGAATCGAACTAAAAAAGTAAAAAAATAAAAAATATATATTACTTAAAAGTAACATATACAAAATTTAATACTTATCTTGTTAATTTGTACGGTTTATAATTATGATCGTATTGTAGCTTTAGCGCCAAAGTGCATTATTATTGCATTCAATACATTATTATTTTTTTTGGGGGGGGGGGGGGAGGTGCGCGATAAAAATTATTTGAAAATTGGGTCGCCATTAGTGAAAGAGTTGAGAACCACTGCTTTTATAAGAATATTTTCTTCTTTCGATTTTACTTCTCCAATAATCAACAATGTAAAACAAGTTTTTGCTCCCAGTGAAATGTATACTTTAATCTTTCTAGATTAAATTATTTTAACATGCCCAATGTGTGTGAATTTTCGAGTCAATTAGGGCTACTTACAATGCTTATCTTTAGGTACCTCTCCTAATCACTTGATGTATTCGTGTTTATACGGTTTCTTAATTGTTGCCTTCGGAGACGTTGACTGAAGACCCGTCATGTAAAGGTGGCTGATAAACATTGTCTCTGTTGAAGCTTGAAGTACTGGCATTAGCGTTATGTGAAGAATTGGAGAGTGGAGTACCAGTTCACTGGTTTTGTCCTCATCACTTGACCAAAGTTCAAAATTATAAGGTATGCCACAGGGACGTCTTAAGGCTTCTTGAGGCCCTGGGACCCCACACACATGTAGGCCCCACCTATGCCTCTTAAAAGTAGACACTGTACACTGCATGTTGTGAAATACTCGTACAAACAATAAGCATAAACAGATAAATGTGCATGACTTACAATCACACAAACCGGCTCAATCAACTGCCGCTTTTTGACTGAATGAGTAATGATGGTGTATGGTGGCAGGCCTAGGCCAGTACGTGAACGACGATCATCACAAATAGTCAGTTGACATATCGTTCAAAATTCCCGGTTTTCCAGAGAATACATCCGTAAATAACATTTGACCGTTGAAATTATTCGAATTATGATATTAAGCCTGAGTCGAGAACGAGATGAGGTCCCCTTTACGGCCTAGGCCCAGGCCCAGGCATAGTTGGCTCTTGCCTTAAGACGTCCCTGCATGTCACCAATAGCCTTTGTGTAGTTCCAAAAGGCGAATTTAATTACACAATCAAATCAAATCGGACTCTGACCTGTCATGTGAAGCGCAACCGATTATTCTTACTTCATTTTTCGCCGACATCCCTACTACATCAGGAATCTTCCAGATAATTAGATGCTCTGATCGTCTTCGTCGTCGTCACTAGTAAATTAGAGCTTTCAAATTCAGACAGACCTATGTTTTCTCGTTACTCCCGAACTGGTTTGTTCTGAAAACTTCTTTTACAAATACACAGATCGACTACGATGGGTAAAACACTGGCACTAACTCCTCGACAGCCGAGTTGATTTAATTACAGGAAGAAACAATGAAAACTACTTAAACAAATGCGAGAAGAATTTTATTACTAACGGAGAGAGAATGAATTGAAGTAACTTTTCATTCATATTTGTAGCATTAAATTAAGAGTATTTTTACTAATGAAGCGAGAAGAAAATTGTTAAACAGCCCACATTGATAGCTTAGTGATATTTTATTCTATATAGTTATCTTCTGTACATTTATGTATTCTTATTGAGAATTAGGCAGTAAAAAGGTTGGATCCTACATGATATGAACGATGCAAAAGCTCTAGAGTGGAGAAAAATCAGTATATTTTTTTACTTCATTCGAGATAACCAGCATGGAGGTCTCAAATTGTCTGTGTGCAATGCTAGAACAACGTTGATTCAACAACTTATCCGAGATAAAAATCTAACCGTTTCGTATCAATATTAATTTTATTATAGCCTAATTCACAAATCTAATTTGATTCGTATCTGTTAGCGGTTGCTATTAGTTTCTTCTTTTGATAGCATTTGTGTGTTGGGAAGTAATTATCTACGGATTTTCAAAAGAAAATTTTTTTATACTGTAAGTTTATTCAATTCCTGCTATTATAGTTCACTTTCTACCTCAAAAAAATTAGCGCACCGAGAAGGAATTGTCAAAATGAAACGAAATTTTACATACGTAATGACTACTTTGATGTAAGTAAATTATAAGAAAATCAAAGAAAAGGGATAATTTATTTCTCTTCAGAGAAAAAGGCAAAAGAACGGAGTATTTAATACCCTGTTGAACCCTCTCTAGCGCGAATGCATGATGCGATACGATCGGGTATTGAGGGATATGTCGTCGGCCTAATTACCAGACTGCGTAACTCCACCGGTGTAACTGATTTGATATGAGTGCAACGCGTCAAGCGCTTTTTGGCGTGATTCCTTAATCCTTTTGTTTTGTCTACTCCATGCCTCAGGGTGCGTTCCAATTTTAATTTATTCCTCGATCAGTGTAATCACTACTTTTTATTTCATAATAAAACTAGATTTCGAAGGGAGAGGTGTTGGCAAGATTTTAACGTAAAACAAGTAAAACAGAAAGTAATATTAATGCATTGCACTTCCAGATGTAAATTATTTACACTATTTTAAGCGTTCATTACACAAAATTTGTAACAATGTGTTACTTTTGCTGAGCAGAGGTCCCGCGGGAAAAAAACCAAAACAAAAAACTAACACTAATATTCGTTATCCCGATGGCAACCACATTATCGCACGATAAAAATATCAAAGTAAACCATATTGTAATATTATCGCCTATCTTGGCAAACATAAACAACAACTTGGCGCCTAGCCCTACTATATCAAATTAACATCCCAGATGGAGTTACGTAGTTTGATAATTAGACCGACGATATGTTGTCTTGAGACATCTGGTTCAATATTTGCTGTAACCTTGCCGCTAGTTCGTTCAAACTCATGGAGTGCCCGTCCCAAATGATCCCAGATATGCTCGATTGGAGACAAATCTGGGGAAAGGGTAGGCCAAGGAAGAGTAGTAGAGACAGTCTTGTGACACCCTTGCCGTGTGAGGCTGAACATTGTCTTGTTGAAAAATGGCTCTTGGGAGCCGTTGCATGAGTGACAACACATCTGGTTGCAGGATGTCATGGACATACCAGTAGGTAGAAAAAGCCGATTCTGCTGTAAAGGCGGTGCAGGCGCTTGCAGGCGGTTGTAGGCGGTTGCAGGTGGTTGTAGGCGGTTGCAGGCGGTTTCAGGCGGTTTCAGGCGGTTGACGGCAGTGCAGAGTTGAGTTGTTTCGTTCCTGCTGCCGAGTTGAGTTGTTCGTTCCTGCTGCTGAGTTGAGTTGTTTTCTCCTGTTGAGTTGTTTCGTTCATGTTGCCGAGTTGAGTTGTTTTCTCCTGTTGAGTTGAGTTGTTTCGTTCCTACTGACGAGTTGAGTTGTTTTTCTCCTGCATTGGCTTTGATTTTCGAGCTGAGGGGGCGAGTTGATTTGTTTTTTTTCTACAGCTAAGTTGAGTTGTTTTTAAAAAATGTGCACAAAAAATGGAAGTATGGGAATGTTAAACGTGCTCATGCCGCCACCTATTGATTAAAATATACACTAATTATAGATTTTAAAATGATGGAAGTAAATAACGCTCAAATAAAAAAATAAATAAATCCAGATTCAAACTCACGGCCTCAGATCAAAATGTCTCCACAGGACAATAGTTTTTCAGTTACGCTAACCATTATCCTATGAAGGCATACAGACCTGAAGAAAACTTATGTTTATAATCTCATGAATTTAATTTTGCAGGCGAAGCAGACGGCGACATGTTTTAAAATCATTTTCTTGATTAAAATGAAATAAAAAAAAAATATTTAATTTATATTATTTTAATAATGTGTAAATTTTAATTCAGTATAATGATTACATACACACACAGTAAAGATACAAAGTAAATTGATTATTCAGAAAAATGTGCCGTAGTATACTCGTCATCAGCGTGAACGGGTTACGATTTAATTTGTTTTAGCTTGTCTGATCTTGATTCTACAAGACGGCTTTTCCAGGCGAAGTAGATGGCGACGTGTTTTAAAATCATTTTCTTAATTAAAATGAAATAAAAAAAATATTTAATTTATATTATTTTAATAATGTTTAAATTTTAACTCAATATACTGATTACACACACACAGTAAAGATACAAAGTAAATTGTTTATTCAGAAATCAACATCTTGTATTGCGTTTTACATTACAATCGTATATTTACATTACAGGAGAAGAACAATTTGTAAAATTTATTTCAGTGTAATGATTATACATGTACAGTAAAGATACAAAGTAAGTTGTTTATTTACAAAAACAGCATTCCGTTTTACATTACAATCAATTATTTATACACACAAAAAAAAAATCCCATTATTGGATTTTATGTCCTACAGCTCATTAAATAGGTCTAAATTCATCAACGACCAATGACCATGTGCAAGAGTAGTAATGCCATCACCATTAATAAACCTTTTGTCATCTTTATATGACAGAGCAAGTTTGTTTTGCTTTATTGAATGTAATGAATGAAATTTGGATCTAATTAAGTTCATGTCAACATATTTTATTTTTTCATTAAAAAGACAAGCTTTGTAGTCCTCAAATGTTATTTTATTTTTTATAGTTTGTTTTTTAATTCCTTTTAACCGCTTTTCAATCTTATTGTTTGTTTTGTAGGCATACATTTTCGATTTTAATCCTACATATTCTGTCATAATATTTCCTTTATTTTCATCCTTCATTTTCCCGATGACTTTTTTTTGTTAACAAGAGGTAAATTATAAATATTGTTTTCATCATAGTCTGAAGTATCATATAAGTTAATATCCTCTTTCATGTCACTATAAAAATCATCAGTTTTTATTTCATATATAAAAGAATCGGTGTCTGTATTCATGAGCCGTACTTTTGAGTCATAACGGTGCTTCATGTACTCATAGTGAAAAAATACATTAGAACTTTTGATATATCTAAAATTACCATTCCTACCTGTATTGGTTTGAAAAATTTGATTTGGGTTTTTTTTTAGATGGACGGCCATTAAGTTTTCAGAAAATATTGTGCGTCGATTAAAATTTGATTTCGCTATTAACTTTCGAGCCTGCTCTTCTGTTGAACATAAACGTATATCTACTCTTCTTCTTACATTTTCCATCGTTTTCCCGAAAATGCTATTATTCATTAGTTTGTAATAATCCTTTGAAAGTCATTTACAGATTTAGTTCTTAATTTAGTATTATAATCTATGTAATTTTTAAGCCAAGGAGATTGAAAAAATTTTAAAACGCGATGAATTTTTTCAAGACTAACCCTAATTTTAAATAAAGCTTTAAATTAGAATAATGGAGAACATATTTTGTTTTTGGTTCCAAAGTAGTTAAAAGTCTAGGCTCTTTACAATTAGGTGGGGGCTTATTTTCAGGGGCAAGGGGAAAGTCTGAATGTTTGTCATGCAAATCGGAAGGATATTCAAGATCTACTTCCAAGATGTAACCTACATCGGATTCATCTGATAAATTTAAAATATCCTGTTCAGTTAAATCGTTATCACTCCAAACAAAATCTTTTAAGGGTAGATATTTACTCATTGCATAACCGTACAAATTATTTGCGTCAAGATACATTAAATATTTTATCTCATCATCTGGGTTAAAATTAGACATATATCTGTTGTTAGCTATAGCATAACGATTGCAACACTGACTTATACCTCCTCTTACACCCTTTTCTATAAAAAGAAGCATGTCGTAATCTGTAAACAGTTCGATAGCTACTTTAGTATGTAATAACATAGCATCCCATGATAAAGCTGGGGTGGTAAAATACCAACAGGGGTCAAGTTTATAAGTTTGCATGCATATTTTCCGAAAAAGTTTTCAAAGAGATCTGTTAACAATAGAACATCTGTTTTTACATATAGATCACAGTATTCACCAAGATTATTTAATTGAAATTCATTAAATACTTTACATGCATGATTATAATCCTCTACACTTATAGCCTCCTCATTTAGTTTATTGTAAAATTTGCTAATAGGTGGTAAACAAGAATCTTTACACTTTTCAAAACTATCAAAATAATCATACGGAAAAACTCCCTTTCTTAAAAGTAAATCTATTTTTCTGAGTCAAAATAATGTTTCATATATTTAAATTCATCTTTTTTAGTGTTTTTATCAAATTTTCCAAACTAGAAGACATGAATTTGAAAGAATCTAAAAACCTTAACTGAAAATCATTTGAAATATTTTTACTGAAGGAAATATATTTTTCTTCGGTGTTCGGAATTAAATTAATTTGTTTTTCATCATATCCTAACTCATTAATAAAAATATGGGCGTCATATCCTGAAAGATTATGGAAGAAAACAGGCAAAAATTTGGGGGCTTTCATTGCTAAATTACAACTATTGCAACAAGGGCCATTAAATTTTTGAGTAACATGATTATGATCCCTAACCTTGATATTGTTTTCGTGAAAGGTTTGACCACAAACATAACAATTATTAGCATTATCATACAATTGCTTTTCTGATTCAGTAAGAGGTAATAACGGTTTTGATTTTTTATAAATATTATCTATTTCTATTGCATCTTTTCTAACTTTTCAATAAAAATTTTGGGGCATCAATACCTCTATATACTACTGGATCTTTATAATGCCCCCTTGATAACTGATAAAATAACAAAAACCTATTGGGAAATGTTTTCATAAATATTTGTAAAGGAAAAGTTTGGATTAGGACAGCAAGTATCAGTTTTCCTAGTTACACACTCGAAATCCGCATATACAACAAAAGGTATTTTTAAACAATGTTGAAAATTTTTAAATTTTAAAAACTTACTTGTTTCTGACGGCATAACTACCCTTGCAGGATTTTTTATGTATACACATCTCATTGTGTTGAAGAAGTTTGTATTCTGTTTGGAAAGCACTTAAACATCTTTTACATATAAATGTTTTATGTTGATGTTTTGAGAGTTGTTTCGAAACAAGTCGAGATAAGCTTTTAATGAAACAATAATGTCCAAACTCTCTATTTTTACGTAAAGCAAATCTATATGTTTCTCACACACTATATCACTAATGAGGAGAGGAAATATTTTTAAATCTTCTTTAAAAGAATAAATGTTTATTCCTATATCGTTCATTTTTGAAAATTTTTTCACCTCGTTAAGCGGTGTTGGAAAGGATATTCCATCAAAGTTCAGCTTATTTAGGTGGGGGACATAACTTGACGTTTTGTTGGGGTCGCTGGTGTTGGGGTTGCTGGTTGATTGATTGATTGATTGAATATTAACGTCGCACTGTTCAGCTACACGAGGGCTTTTGGCGACGGACTACCTCTGTCGAGCTGCGCTGCCTCCCGAGAGAGAGCGCCTCCTTGGGGTTGCTGGTGTTGGGGTAAAGAGCTGCGAGAATAGACCACATGAAACACTGAGAGTCCTTTTATTGATGACATTGATGATTGCCTTTGTTTCAGCGATCTGCTTCGGCACCTCGATGAAGGATGATAAACCTCTGAAAGGAGAATAACGGTTCGTGCGGACTTCGAGTCTTAAGATTTCGTCCAGTGTCCAGCCCGAGTCTCTACCTTCAAAATCCTCACTTTCTTTCACTATTTTCTCAGACATGTCGTCATAAAGTCTGGCGAGATTAGTTTCTTGTAATACCTCATTATTCGGCGTTTTGAATTCTACGTTCTTTATCATTTTTCCAGCATCTGTCGCTTTCGAGTAAATGCAATGAACCCATTTACTCACTTTCAAAGCTTTGTAAGTTTCCAGTTCATTGCGAAAAATAAAGAGATTGTCTCTTCTTTTCTTAAGAGTAGAAACTCTTTTATCCCCAGTGAACTATCGTTATTGGGAAGATTAAAAGTTTTATATGCTTTTTGAAAAGCCCTCTCGTTCTCTTTTGGTGGTAAGAAGATATTTTCAGGATCAGCCGTAGAGTTTTCAGCAGATGTGAACAACTGTGTTTTCTTTTTCCTACTTGATACAGATAAATCCACTCTCTTTCTTTTCCCCGCTTCTTTCTCCAACTTTCTTTCGCATCTTTTATTGTTCAAATGTTTCAATAAGTTGTCTTTACGGGTAAAGGACGTATAGCAAAATTTACAAGTAATTTTCTCGGTTGAATGCACAGAGTCTCTGTGCCTTTTTAAGTCCCTTTCTCGGACGAATTTTTTACTACAATCCGCACATTGAAGGACAGCATTTTTTTCCTGAACTTGTAATGTATGGCGTTTTAAAACATAGTTTGTAACTAAGTTTTTTCCACAAATATTACAAGTATACATAATGAAGACGTAGAACTTATAGAACGTTGCTAAACACACACACACTACTAAATCAGCAATCAAATTTTGTGTTCTGCTACTCTGTGACGATCAGGCGCAATACATAGAATCGATAGAGCAAATTGGAATGGATATCTCCCACCAACCCCTTTTAAACTCCAGATGTGGGTCCACTACACCCCCTCGTCATTTCTCATTGGTCGACCCAACAGAAATCTGCACACGGCCCGCAGACTCATTAGCGTCCTTATTGGTTCGAATCTGACAATAGCTCTCTCTCTGACCCTCTCACACTCACTGGCGACACAAGGTCCGCCCGAACACCTGACCCCCTTACCACCCGCCGTTTTTGAGGCGCCGATGTATCGAGTCAGACGAACTCAGTCAAAAGATGAACAGCGGGGTTTCGTCCAGCCCATTAAGACTACAGACCCACTGACGTCGCAGACCAGAATCCCAACAATGAACAATGACACCCAAGGCCATGTGCTCTGTCCACAACCCCACCTGCTCTAATCCATCAAACACCATGAGAAAATATTCTACTGAATGTATATCACGATCTCACTTTTATCTGGTAACGAATCAAGACAGGAAAATACAGGATACAATAGATATGATTACGGACAGGGAAAGAATTTATGAATTTTCCTTTCGGTATCACACAAAATGAAATTTATAGAATTAAGTGACTCGTAGTATAAATAGCAACATCATTCATAAAATTATTTAGTTTAATCATGGATTCTCTCAAATTAGTTCATCCATTTACTTTAATCTTGGCTGGGCCATCTGGTAGCGGTAAAAGTCAGTTCGTTAAAAAATTAATCGAAAATAAAATGATTAAACCCTTTCCTAAAAATATAATTTGGTGTTATGGAGTTTACCAAGCGTTGTATGAAGAAATGCCGAATATTTCCTTTCATGAAGGTATCCCCTCTAATTTGCACCAGTATTCGGATGCGTTAATTGTTATAGACGATCTTATGGGAGAGTTAGGAAATGATCCCCAATTAACAAAATTATTTGTAAAATTTTCGCATCACAGAAATTTAAGTATAATTTTTGTGGTACAGAATATTTTTCATAAAGGGAAAGAAATTAGAGAAATTTCCTTAAACGCTCATTATCTTGTATTATTTAAGAATCGAAGAGATCAATCCCAAATTACACATTTAGGTCGCCAATTGTATCCTCGTAAAGTGAAATTTTTCAAGAATGTTACGCAGATGCCACATCAAAACCGTACGGATACTTACTTATTGATTTAAAACCTGAAACTGATGAATCCTTGCGTGTGCGCACAGGTATGTTTCCTGGAGATGTTTTTTATGTACTAGCTGGTATACCCGTTCTTCGCACGGGTGAACTGAAAGGTTAAACAACACAGATTGAAGGATAAAGAAGTTTTTAATGAGTTAATTTTAAGTGAATTGCAAATTAAACAAAAAAAAGCTTTTCACATATCTCGGCTGAAGAAAAAAAAAAAAAAAAAAAAAAAAATACCTTTGTTAAATTTTAAGTCTGTAGATCTAATAGCTGATAAAAAGGATTTTTTTTATATTTATAACTCCCCGTAAAACTCTTGAGGGTTGATTTTTGAAAATACCTCCCTAAGCTGATCTCTGCTCAGCAAAAGTAACACATTGTTAAAAGTTTTCTGACGCTTAAAATATTGTAAATAATTTATAACTGAAAGTGTCATACATTAATATAAATTTCTGTTGAATTTATTTTATGTGAAAATTGTAATACTCGCAAGCAACACCGTTTCCTAAATAACAATGGTGATTCAATGGAAAAAATAGCGAAATGTTGACAATAGAGTCAAGTTGGCAAATGTCTAGCTACTTTCATAGCTCAAACTTTATTAGAGCTTTGTAAGACCCGCCGTGTAGGAGAGCGATGCACGTTAATGCTTTATCTACCGCATTATGATCTACAGAAATTTTTTTCATGCAATATTTTTTAGGTCACTACATTGAAAATTAAGGGACATACATAAACAAAATACTCCACTTAGGAAATTTAATCGGTTAGAGCTAATAAATTAATTAAATATATTCCACTGTAAAATTAATTATATACACCATTCACTTAAAATAAATAGTCAAATCGTTTTCTAAGGTCTCCATAAACATAAGACACTTAAATTTTGACAATAACTATTTTTGGGGCACAAAAATGATAATCTTTGCAATCTGCTGAAAACGCTCGCAGCTGAAAATGTAATATCTGCTACAAAACTATTTGCCTTCCCCGTTAAAATACTCATCATAGAACCCGTGCCATCATATATCTTGGAAGAGTGGATTTCAAAGAATATTCCAGCTAAGTATTGGTAGAATATTCCTGCTAAATTGGTGTGGCATGGTAGTTAGGAGAAGGGGGTGCCAGCTCAGGTGTTGTCCACGTCACTTGACTATGGTTCAAAATTATATGGTCCGTCGCCAAAAGCCCTCATGTAGCTGAACAGTGCAACGTTAATATTCACTCACTGAAAAAATACAGTACAGTAGTTATAACTATTTTTATACATAAAAATGCAATATCTGCTTATTCAATTAAAATTATAGCATTATAATTAATTACTAACCACACAAACAAATTTTGAAAATTTATCCAAATGATGTAGTGTGAAAGAGAAAGTTTATTCAGACAGACAACAAATGCGTCTTATATGCATATAGATTTGTTTGAATTCTTGTGTATTATTACTTTTGTAAGCTTCATGACATACTTTATGGTGTACCAGTATTTTAAAGCTGACTGAGCAACAGCAACATTTAGCTGGGTATAGCTAGTTATAACATAAAATTAAATCTTAAAAAGATATCAAAAATAAAAGACGACTCAATATTTTGAATAAATCAGTATAAACATTTTCATACAAACACAATATATATATATATATATATATATATTGTAAAATATTTATTTTGCTATTTGCATTTCAGACAGACATCAAACAAAATTTTAAAAATTGTCAAAAACAGAAAAACAGATAAAAAAAACATATTTAAGAAAAATACCACTGATTAATTTTGCCAAAGACATCGCAATGTGCAAAAAAATATTTGTAGTACATAATAACCAAAAAAATGTAAGTACTAAAATATTAAAAAAAAAAAAAAAAAAACTTATATATTGAATTAATTAAGGATTACTCTGGAGGGAAAGATAAAACAGGCTAAGATAATACTCATAATATTAATTTCATATTGGTTAACTACTCATTTTTGGCATGATTTTGAAATCACGCCAAATTGGTATGTTGCGGCCAGTCTAATGTTATAGTAATGCACAGAATTAAAGGCACTTACGTATTATTGCAACCTATTGGTGACATTATACAAAATGAAGCACATGATTGCCAATTCAACGCATACAAAGTTGGGATTGCCAAAGTGGCGAGTTTTTGAACGTTGGCGACTGTGCAAAAATACCCAAGTACTAAAAAAATTATCAAAGTATATATATATATATATCCCGAGCATAAAAATAAATCGAAAAATGAAGTACAATACTAACATTAACTGACATAAAAGAACTGAACTAACTTTATCAATGCAAAAGCATAATTTGAAAAATAAGGTATTTACTTATAACCCCAACCATTTGGCGACATTATATGAAACAAAGCACATGACTCGCAATTCAGTATATATATGACGTGCGAAATCAGGGTTGCCAACTTGGTAAGTTATTTTGAATGTTGGCGATTGTTAGGATAGCACATAGGTGCCAAAATAATTTATCTTACCACTACCTGCTTCCTCAACATACTCATTTTTGG
This sequence comes from Trichonephila clavipes, assembly GCA_019973935.1. Lineage (NCBI taxonomy): Eukaryota > Metazoa > Arthropoda > Arachnida > Araneae > Nephilidae > Trichonephila > Trichonephila clavipes. The sequence goes on along the minus strand of BMAU01019602.1, from coordinate 761,251 downwards.
CATGATTCTGAAATCACGCCAAATTGGTATGTTGCGGCCAGTCTAATGTTATAGTAATGTACAGAATTAGAGGTACTTATGTATTATTGCAAACTATTGGTGACATTATACAAAATGAAGCACATGATTGCTAATTCAACTCGCACAAAGTTGGAATTGCCAAAGTGGCGAGTTGACTTGAACGTTGGCGATTGTGCAATAATACGCAAGTACTACAAAAATTATCCAAAGTATATATACATCCCGAGCATAAAAATAAATTGAAAAAATGAAGTACAATACTAACATTAACCGACATAAAAAGAACTGAACTAACTTTATCAATGCAAAAGCATAATTTGAAAAAATAAGGTACTTACATATAACCGCAACTTATTGGCGATATATGAAACGAAGCACGACTCAAAATTCAACATATATATATGACATGTAAAATCGGGGTTGCCAACTTGGCAAGTTATTTTGAATGTTGGCGATTGCCAGGATAGTACATAAGTTCCAAAAATAATTTATCTTATGACCACCTGCTTCCTCAAAAGGTATTTAAGCCATTTGTCTGTTTTGCTCATTCTCTGATGCCTATTCCAGTTTGATATGTAATTACTACCAGCACTGCTTTTGCTTGGGCAGTATGATTTTCTGCATGGCAATTTTATGCACTGAAGCCAGTAGTATTATACCCTTAAAGGTTAAAATAAAGACACATGAAATTGCAAAGAACCATATTATTGGATCAAGTGTAGTATAGGGGGCTACTTGGCGCAGTCCTTTATTTTGGTTACTAAAAGTGGTCCCCAAGGTACTTTTTTCGGTATTATTTATTTTAGAATGAATTCGATATCTCACCATGACATTTAGATAAAAATCCGAAGAAAATCGCCAAATCCAAAGTGCCCCCTATACTACATTTGAACCGAACTGAAATATAACCCTTATCAATGAGAAGTTTTAGTTTGTCAAAATTATAATCTTCGCATTCTAAAGAAATAAATAAATAAGTTATAATTTGCAAGCAAAATCACGCACATAAACATCCCGCGATAATACCTAAATGTTGCCAAAACAACAAAACAAAGTTTTAGTTGTTGAAAGAATTATCCTTAAAAAATTATTTATTCGAAAAATAATCCTAATTAAATATCAAAGAATAGAAAAATTGAATAAATATTCCAACCGATAAACAAAGCTACAGTAAAAATATGTAATAATCTTGAAAAAATGCATGTAAAGTATAAATTGTCCACTTAGTGAGAAACGTGACTACATATGACGTCATAACACTGGAAAATCACTTAAAAATTAAAATTTAAAAAATTTGGAAGGAATTATGAAAGTCAAACCTATTTAAGAACCTTTCTGGTGTAATTTTGTGTACGTGTACCAAGTTTCACGTTATTTGGGTGTCTGGATCTCGAGTTATGAGGGAACAGACAAACAGACAACAAATGCGTCTTATATATATATATAGATATCAACCTCGATGACCCATTACTTTGAAGCATATAAATAGATTCAAATTGTTCAATGAATATTCAATAGTTCACAAGATGCCGGTGTGTTCTGAACAAACTTTAGAGCTCTTAAAACTAATTTCTAAAACAAAACACCCAAAATCTATTTTGAAAAAGTGTTCAAAGAAAGAAATAAAAACTTTGTGCGAGTGTGTGCTGAATGTTTTATGTGGTAACATATCATTGACTAAAATTAAAAAAAAAAAAAATCGCTTATCTCCCTATAAAGAAAGCTTAAGAAAACTTTCTAACAAAAAAAACACCTCTTTACGAGAAAAAGAAAATTTTAATTCAAAAAGGAGAAGGATTCTTAAATATTTTATTGCCTGCAACTATTTCAGTCATCAGTTCTTTAATTCAAAATGGAATTTAGCAAAAAATTTGTACTGGTACCCGAAGAAAGAGTTCAAGTAACGGAACACTTATCGGAACTTGATCAACGCATGAAAAACATTCTCCATAATAAGGATTTAACGGAAGAAGAAAAAACAATTCTCTATTTACAAGTTTTACAAAAATATACGCACTTTTCTAACGAAAATCGAAGAGAGTCTGAACCAGTTCCAAATGCAGCATCTCTATCAGAAAATCAAGAAACGGAATCATTAAAAGAAAATCTAAAAGAGTCAGTAGTAAAGACGGAAAAAGAAGTGTTTGAGGATGAAATTTTTAGAATTGTTCCAGCTAGGTATAAAGAAAAAGCAAAAAATATTTTCCAGTTTTTAAAGCTTCAAGAATCTTTCAGTTGGAATTCTGATGGTGAAATTATTTACAAAAACACTGTTATTCCAGGAAGCAATATTGCATTCCTCGTGAATGATTTTCTACGGAATCGAAAATCAGCACCTGAAGGAAGATATGTATTTTTAAGAGCTTTGAATGATGTAAATTTACCGAAAAATCTAGATGTGAATAAAAAAAATTGTATCAGAATAACAAAATTATTAAGAAACCAATAATGTATGCTCGCAGAAATGCATGGTTGAAACTTTGAAATAAATGATACTCATTTGATTAAAAAAAAAAATTGTCTCAGTTGTCTCTTTATGATTTGAACAGTTTTCTTTTGCTGAAGAAAATATACTTATTTGATAAAATTTAAAAGTTTCAAATATATAATTAAATAAAATTATATTAATCTTTTTGGGTGAAAAATTTATCATAGAAAAAAAAATTTTTTTGAGAGAAAAAGAAATTTAACATAGAAAAATATTAATTTTTTTTTTTAGAAGAAAAAAATTATCATAAGAAAATAAATAGAAAATAGAAAAAAAATTAAAGAAAATAAAAGACACACACATATTTAGTTTCATTCCATTTTTTTATTTTCTAAATACAAATCTTACACCATATCGTTTCTTTACAAATTGATACATTTGAAAATCATTTATATACAATTGATTCAAAATATAATGCATAGAATAGCCTTGGCTGCGTTTGAATAAAAAGTAAATACAGTATTGCCCACAAACATTAGATGTTGGTGATTGAAACACTTTAGAATTCCATAATACATCTAAATAGGTAGTAGTACTAATGTTATAGAATACAGGAGGTTGTCCAAACGAGTCATAAAATTCTAATTCTCTTTTATCATTTACAAATAATGCTAACCAGTGTGTTCCAGGTTGTGATGAGTCATCAGAATTCACAATAGCACACATGTTTTCTTCCAGAGGAGGGAGCGTATCTCTAGAATAAACACCTTGAAAATAGGGGGGCGTTGTCTTCTCTTGAGATAAAACTGTATACATTTGCATTCCATCCATTCTTTAATTTCCGAAATCATACAAGATATTTCTCGATTTGTTTATTTCGATTAAATTTTCAAACTCGGCAAAAACGATAACACATACGGTTTGTTCTAAAGATTTGCTGAATTTTAATTCTAATCGCAAATTGCTATGTTTTATCAGACTTAAATGTTCTCATGAAGAACATAAATCCGGTGAGAGGTTAAATCCAAACAATGTATTTGAATCTTTATATTCTTTTCTAGAAATAAATATACCTCTGTCTTGACCCATTCGATCTGTCCCAACAAATAGAGTTTGATAGGCCCGTATGTATTGATCTTTAGAAAAATCGAGTTCTAATGGATTGTGAGGCACTGGTTGTCCATCCACATACACTCAATAAAATTTAAATTAAAATGTTTAAACTCATAAGGAGATTTTGAAAATGCTCCGTGAAAAGCTTCATTATCTACACATCCTACAAAAAGTTTTTTTGGCATTTGGCCTGAAAATATGTTATCTTGAATAAAAGACAGGCTTCCTTTAGGAATCAAATACACTTTGCACAGAACTCGGTTAATGGGATATTTTGCGCTTGTTTTTTCCAGTGCTTTCGCATGACCAAGAATAACTCCAGGATTCACACGAACTTTTCGTATGAATAAAGAAACATGATCCAAAACAACTTTAAATCCCTCAGATCCTTGTAAACAAAATTCGGGCTTGCTTCGTATTAATTTTATTTTCAAATCCACTAAATTGAGTAAAAGACGATCTTGATGAAATAAATCCGAATGTATACAACCAATCATGTCTACAGTTGCACTTTCTTTAAAAATTCGGTTCTTTTCTTGAGACCATCATCAGAATCCTGGTAAAATAGTTCAGCCGTTAACTGGGGAGTTTTGCTGTCATATCCATGGTTTAAGAGAGTTTCAATATAAGATCGATAGGGATATGTATTACTGGAATTGGAAACCACGCGATCATTTAAGGATACATCTACTTGAGAAAATAGTGAATGTAGAAATAAATTCACAGGTCCTATAGTATCATCTTTAGTAATAGGCGTATTGTCCACTTTTACTATTTTCGCTTTTACGTATAATTGTGTTTGACTGAGATCTATGTAATCTTCTGCACTTCCGGAAATGTGAAATTCTACAGGTGCATTATCGAAAACGTTAGAAAGAGGATGAAATTGTTTCCACTGCCCATCTTGAATAACTGTTTGAGTTCCTGGTAAGTTGAAAAGTTCCAATTCAGATTTAACACATTCAGGAGAATCTTTAAGAATAAATGCCATTTTTACGAGTCGAAAATGTCACGTACACTCACTTTACGTGCTTTGGATGAAATGAATTTTTCTGTTTCTTACGCTTTCTTTTATACTGTCCTTTTCCTACCATAGACTGAACTCTATCAATAGCTTTCTGAGCTAATTTTTTCCACTTTCTTTGCTTCTTGTTTTTACAGCTTCTTTAAAATTTTCTCCTGACAATACATCAGAGGCAACACGACTCCCTGTCATTAATACTTCTTTTCCAATAGTTTTACCTCCTTTTACTAAAAAGGTAAAGCTGCTCTAAACAATCGACGAAATATTCCTCCGACTCCATAACCCTTTTGAAAATTAATGCCCTTGTAATGAGTCAGACCCGAACCTATTTGACCTGCATAATGGTCTTCAAATCTTTTAGTACAGCAAACGTATGGTACACTCATCTTGGTCTTTTATCTCCAAATGAGGGTATGAGAAATGCATTGCTTTATTTATAGTATTTGCCTCATGCGAAAATGAAGCACTATGATCACTTTACCTCTTTCAAAGGGAACAAAATCACCAGAATTGAGTCTCAGTTCAGATTGAATAGTTTGAAATGAGTGTCTCACCAAAGGTAAGTATTGAGGTCTATCATAGTATTGACTAATCGTTTCCCCGTCTTTACCTTTAGTGCGAACGATTCGCAATAAAGGAGCCTGTGTATCCCCCCACAATTTGTGGTGAAATTAGATCGGAGTAAACGTAAAAAACTGAAAAATTAGACCATGCATAAGCAACGAATTCGCTTTTCATGTTACCTATTATAATTGCATTGCGTTTGAATCCTAACAATTCGCCTAAATTCTCTAAGTGAAGGCTGCTACCTTGAACTGCATTAATTTTCACCCGTTTTGTTGCTTTATTGTAAATTATTGTGAACCGATTAGGATTTTTGGGTAAAGCAAGTTGTACGGCTGATATAATATCTAACATTGTTTCATAACAACCCACATCAATTGTTCGCTTAACAGTTGAAGAGATATTGCCGTCACCAGCTTTGTATAGAAAATAATTGTTAGTTTCATTTACGTTAAGCCAAGAATGAGGGTAGATTATTTCAGACAATCCCACTTCCCATTCACCATTTAAACAAACAGGAGAGGGTAATTGAGTTTTGAAATGAGATATTTTGTTTTCTGGAAAGAAATGCATAGAACTATCAGAAGGTAATGTTACGTAGAAAGACATTTTGAAAATGAGTTGGCAATAAAAAAGTTTAACTATTTATACTTTTTGAATATCAGTCACCCAATCATTAAATTTTTCAGGATAGCCTAAAAATTTAACAAAATATTCAGTGATTCCTCCTCTTTTTCTTTGTTTGATAACATTCTCTACAGGGTAGAAACCAGAGTCGACAACTTTTTGTAATTCTGCTTCGTAATAAGTACCTTTAATCTCTTCACCTTGTAAATCTTTTAATCTATAAACAATCGGAATTCTTTGCACGATTTCAAAAACTATGAAAAGTTCTCTTCTCCAGTTTTGTTCGTATCCTTTTTCAAAGTGAAGTTTTTGTTTATTAATGCGTACAATATCACCAATTTTAAATCTAGGGGCTTTAGGTTTCTCATTTCTTAGACCACCGTATAAATTTTTTAATACTTGCTTTCGGTTATGTCTACTTACAGAGAAACAGGTTCCATTTTAATTGAACGGTGATACGAGTGATTATAACTGTGTATTAATTTATCAATGACGTCGATGTAATTTTTAGTGTTAAATTCAGTGAAATATTTCCACATTTTTGTTTTTAATGTCCGATTAAACCTTTCAACAATGCTAGCTTTTGTTTCGTAATTTGTAAAAAAAAATTTACACATTCAGATTTTTAAATTTTGAACTATTTTATTTAAAAACTCCTTACCGGCATCTGTTTGCAACACTTTAGGCTTCCTTTCTTTAAAAATAATTTCTAGCCCAGACTTTACACTTTTTCCAAATTTATCTTTCAGAGGAACTGCCCAAGCAAATTTTGAAAATAAATCAATGCAAGTTAACAAATACTTATACCCTTTATTAAATTCTGCTAAAGATTGCATATCAACTAAATCCGCTTGAAACTGACGATCAATAGCACTTACAAACACTCGATTCCGCTGAAACTTATGTCGAACAGGTTTATGAAGAGTGTAAGCATCTTTCTGCGATAACCAATGTTTCACATCTTTTTTACTATATTTCCCTTTTACAGAGCGATGTAATGCTTCCACACCCCCGAAGCTATTTGGAACTTCAGGATTTTCGTAAAACGCTGCTAAATCTTGATGCATTGTTACCGATGAAAAGAACTTGATTGAATGACTATTACAATGAATAGTTATATTATTATATACTTTTTGAGAAAGGCAAAAAGTTTATGTATAAAAACATGAGCATAAATTTTCTCACTTTCATATGAAATACATTTAAAATATCACTTGTACATACTTTGATAATTTCTTTAAAAAATACTCTTATTTATTTTTAAGATGTGAAACGATTTCAACATAAATTAAACTAACAAACAATAAAAATAATAAGAACTCAAATTCAGCATATAAAAAAAAGAATTTTATTCAAATTTATAAAAACAAAATATTGAGTGAATCTTATAAAAATCTTTAAACAAAATCCTCATAGTATTCAAAACAATCAGGTGGACATAACATGTCTCTTACTTCTCTTAAAATAATATCCAAGCGAAGATTTTTTAAAAATTCTTGAGTTACATAATGTACAGGTTTTAACAATAAAAAGTGTTCATTTTCAAAAAGATTATTATAAAAACAATCAGCTATCTCATTAGCTTCAAGTGATGAAACATATGAATTAAATGTTTCTTCGCGATTCCCCCATAACTCCTCAGCGAAAGTCTGAGGCTGTTTCAATCCTTTTTCGTTCAGGAGGCTACAAATAGATTTTTTCAAAATTTGCGTCAAGTATTTTGTTGACCCAGATTAACATCCAAAGAAGAAGGTAATGTATTTTCTATGGGGCCTTCGCAGAAGGTTTTATATGCAGTTAAAAAGTCCATACACTGAAACATATTGTCTATAGCAGCATTTTCAATAGCACCATATTTTTAATCATTTCAGGCCACTGCTCTCGGGATATGGTTATTTCTTTAAAAGTGGGCTCTTTATCCGGACTGTATTTAATGCGCTTGAAAGTAAAATCAATGAAGTTCTCACTAGTTATTTGAATGTGTCGTTCAGGAGGGAAAAGTCCACTTGGTAATTCCTCCAGTGATTCCGGCACTTTCTTTTTATGCATGATATATTCGATCCACCGTGGGTCTAATGTTATTCCCTCGGGAGTTGGGTAGTATGTTTTGCCATATTTCTTGAAACGTCTTATGTGTACTGATACGGAATCATAACAGGTGCTTGCAAAGACAAAAACATCATCTCCAACTGGAAATACTCCATCTGGTATGCAATCCTCGATAAATTTTCCATACTTCTGAAAATAATATATCAAAATTAATAAAGACCAGAAATGTGTAAAAAACATTATAAAAATTACATATTAAATTTATTTAATTTTGTTACTTACTTTTGAAACTTCTCTTCTGGCTTTCTTATTTACAGAAGATTCCCCGGATTTTCAAACTTTCGTTTTTCACTATGTGTTTCAGACATCACCATATTTTTTTTTTCTTGTTGAATACAGCCCACCGCAATACTAACAAACGAAATGAATTGTGAACTAAAATGTGATAAGTGTCTAACGCATATCAACCGAATTACACTTGAGCGGCGTTCGCTGAGTGGTTGAAAGCAATGTATTCATCCGCTCTAAGCATTGAGATAATTTCTGACGTAGAATTCAGTCGCCGTCTTCTAGAATCAAGATCAGACAAGCTAAAACAAGTTAAATCGTAACCCGTTCACGCTGATGACGAGTATACTACGGCACATTTTTCTGAATAATCAATTTACTTTGTATCTTTACTGTGTGTGTATGTAATCATTATACTGAATTAAAATTTACACATTATTAAAATAATATAAATTAAATATTTTTTTTATTTAATTTTAATCAAGAAAATGATTTTAAAACATGTCGCCGTCTGCTTCGCCTGCAAAATTAAATTCATGAGATTATAAACATAAGTTTTCTTCAGGTCTGTATGCCTTCATAGGATAATGGTTAGCGTAACTGAAAAACTATTGTCCTGTGGAGACATTTTGATCTGAGGCCGTGAGTTTGAATCTGGATTTATTTATTTTTTATTTGAGCGTTATTTACTTCCATCATTTTAAAATCTATAATTAGTGTATATTTTAATCAATAGGTGGCGGCATGAGCACGTTTAACATTCCCATACTTCCATTTTTTGTGCACATTTTTAAAAACAACTCAACTTAGCTGTAGAAAAAAACAATTCAACTCGCCCCCTCAGCTCGAAAATCAAAGCCAATGCAGGAGAAAAACAACTCAACTCGTCAGTAGGAACGAAACAACTCAACTCAACAGGAGAAACCAACTCAACCCGGCAACATGAACGAAACAACTCAACAGGAGAAAACAACTCAACTCAGCAGCAGGAACGAACAACTCAACTCGGCAGCAGGAACGAAACAACTCAACTCGCCAGTAGGAACGAAACAACTCAACTCTGCACTGCCGTCGACCGCCTACAACCGCCTGCAACCGCCTACAACCGCCTGCAACCGCCTGCAACCGCCTGCACCGCCTTTACAGCAGAATCGGCTTTTTCTACCTACTCATACCGCTGGGCTGTCATGGTGCCCCGGGTCAATACTAGGGGGTAACCGTGTATTTTAGGCGATGGTACCGCATACTACCGCACCAGTTGTAGGAGCGGTGTATCACTGTAAAGCAAGGGCAGGAATGAGGCGTTTACCGCAGGGTCTCCACACATGAACACGATTGTTATCTCTGCTGAGATTGAATCTGGCTTTGCCGCTAAAGACGACCTGGTTCCATTCCGTTGCAGTCCAGTTTCCTCGTGCGCGGAACAACTCCAAACGGAGGTGTCGATGGATGGGCGTGAAGGGCTGCACACGTAATGGACGCCGCGATCCCAAATGTCCTTCATCCAGGCGCCTTCGCATGGTTCGAGAAGACACAAGGGCCCCTAGTGAAGGTGCTACCTGTGCCTGGAGGGCGGCCGATGAAGCAGTTGCATGCACGCGTGCATTTCTTACGATGTGGTGATCTTCTCGACGACTGGTCTGCCGAGGGCGTCCTGAGCCTGGTCTTCGTGTAAATGACATGTCTCGGATCCACTGTCCCAACAACTCATCACAACACAATCAGGGCGACCTAATTAACGAGCTACTCACCTAGCTGATCACCCAGCTTCCATCATGCCTATGATTCTTTCCCTCTCAAACTGCGACAGCTGCTCATACGGTCTTTGACAACGGCGTAATGGCATGTCTACCTCAGCTCTTCCTTTGTAAACGATTCAGCACACTCAAACAAGCTTTGGTTACCTGTTTTATACTCCACGGAGAACGACGTTAAACGCTCTCTACCAGCTATACGTAATGCGCAATCACGCTGCATTTCTAATCATTTGCCTATCTCCCCAACAACATGTTCCTTCATGCTTCATCAAGTTTCGTTGTTACGATCCCGCAATTATTTCTTGGTGCGCTAATTTTTTTGTCCATGAGTGTATATATCTTGTTCAAATTTTCAATCGTTAATAAAAATTTATTTATTCATCCTCTAAAGTTTTTATTTATTTTTTTAAACTTGTTGTGGAGGACACTTGATGTTTTACAGTTTTTTTAAATATTAATTAATTAAATTTTATTTTTTAATTTTAAATTTAATCTGCGTGATTTTTAACGGCGTTAGAACTACCTGCAACCGATGATTGAATTTTTTCTTGGCTTCAAATACATTTTTTTAAACTTGCAGTGGACGACACTTAATGTTAATACAGTTTTTTTTTCCAACTGTTAATTTATTAATCAAATTTAGTAAAAGAAAAAAAATTGTTTCTTTGTTGACCTAAGTAGGAATTGACTTTTAATTTTTTTCTATTACTTGTTTTTAACATAAGTAAACCCACAATTTTACATTGATTTTTAAGTTTGCATTTTTTCAACCTCAAACACTGATTGTTTTATCAAAAAATCCTATTTTTAAAAGTACAAAAATTATTTTGTGGATAAAAATAAGTTTTCAACAATGTATAAAAATATTGGATGATTTTCAGTTATGGCGGTCGTAAGGTTTTTCTTCTTATTGTAGGTTTCATCCTAAGTCAGTGTTTCTCAAAGTTTCCAAAGTCGCGACCCAATATTCAATCATAATTTTCATCACGCCTCCCTCATATAATAACAATGTACTCATTTCAATAATACGACGCTAAAACTACAATACGACCACAATCTTTTAAGTTCCACTGGCTTATATAAACGTCTCGCTCAGTCAAAGCGTTAATTTCCTGGACGTATATATACGTATTTCCGAAGTGCGAACTATTCTGTACATTGCTATCCATATAATTATAATGAAGGCTTTGGAATGCAGTAGAAGGACCTTGACAATGTTTGTCAAAGATTTCCGATTACTTGCTCTTTATTCTTTTTATTCTTCACCCCCCCCAAAAAAACACACACCACATACACATTCCTACGTGGAAAACAAATCTCGTAAATTTTAATCGGAAATTAAGGGATGTAATAAATTAATAATTAATTATTAATAATAATATAATTAAATATAATATTATTAATAATTAAATTAATTATAAAATACATTGTGTAGTTCTGATATATTTATAAGTGTAATATATCACTGTAAATGAGTATTTTATTTTTATGATTATTTAAAAAATTATTAATTTACTGAAAGTAAACAACAAAATATATTCTGACATAATAAAAAAATAAAATACTCATTTACAGTGATATATTACACTTATAAATGTATCAGAACTACACAATGTATTTTATAATTAATTTAACAATCCTAAGTTAAGAACAAGTTTAATAATTAGCAATGACCCCACAAAAATTAACACTTATCTTTATAATTTGTACGGCTTATAATTCATCCCTTAATTGCCGATTAAAATTTACGAGATTTGTTTTCCACGTAGGAATGTGTATGTGGTGTGTGTTTTTTTTTTTTTTTTGGGGGGGTGAAGAATAAAGAGCAAATAATCGGAAATCTTTGACAAACATTGTCAAGGTCCTTCTACTGCATTCCAAAGCCTTCATTATAATTATATGGATAGCAATGTACAGAATAGTTCGCACTTCGGAAATACGTATATATACGTCCAGGAAATTAACGCTTTGACTGAGCGAGACGTTTATATAAGCCAGTGGAACTGAAGAGATTGTGGTCGTATTGTAGTTTTAGCGTCGTATTATTGAAATCAGTACATTGTTATTATATGAGGGAGGTGCGATGAAAATTATTATTGAATATATATTGGGTCGCGACTGTGTGGAAACTTTGAGAAACACTGACTTAGGATGAAACCTACAATAAGAAGAGGAAAACCTTACTACCGCCATAAGTGAAAAGCATCCAATATTTTTATACACTGTTGAAAACTTATTTTTATCCACAAAATAATTTTTGTACTTTTAAAAAATAGGATTTTTTGATAAAACAATCAGTGTTTGAGGTTTTTGACTTTTCTCTCAATATGCTCGCGCTCCCTCTCGTAGAGTCATCACGCCCCCCAAAGGGGGCGCGCCCCACAGTTTGAGAAACACTGTCTTAAGTAATTCTTTTAGGTGCTATTCAAATGAGGGACTATAAATTTTTTTCATCAAATCATGGCGTCGCCGGAAGGCCACTGTGGGAAATATATTAGGTGACTAGCAGCCACTTTGAAAATGCTTTCATACAGGGGAGAAAGACCTCACTTTTAAAAATCATTTGTGGCTCTCATAAGATTTGTAAGAAATTTATGCTCGTACAATGATGACTTAATTAAATTATATCTTTCAAGTATTTTGGTAGTATTTTGAAGTTGGCTAAAAAGAAACTTGATTGTTTTTGTCTTGCCAAAATAAATTTTCATAATGTACTTTTTGCAATGTATCGAAATTAATTTACTTTTTAAATTAATAAATAAACTTTGAAGAGTATACTATACAAATTACAAAGAATTCATTCAATTAATGTCATTACGAGGTCATTTGTCTTAAGGATCCAATTTCTATGCAATGTACGACTTTTGAGGTGTAAGTGAAACTTTTCTCAGTTTAATATTTTTAAAAAGTTAGATTGCTCAAACTTCAGTGAATTTCAAAAGTAAAGAAGATTGTACACTTATTAAATTGCTACTATTAGCTCACAATCTCTATTTATTTATTTATCTTGGTGGTGAATTTTCAATCGTTAATAAAATACATTTTAAAGCGCTCAATTGAGCTGAAATTTTATGTACATGATTATTTTGGATGACCAGTGGCGCACAAAAGGGGGTCTTAGAGGTCCGTCCCCCCATAGCCCTTGATTTTTTCCGATTGTTTATAATCCTATGTATATATTACGTAAAATTTAATTATGTATTAGTTATTAATAATTAATTTTATTAATTAATGCTAATTATTTATCCAATAATTATTTTTTTGTTTTTGTTGCCAAAAATCGACAAAATCAAAAGAATTTGTTGAGCGGTGTATTAGAGCATGATACCAAAATCGTGAACATCGACTCCCCTCCCCTTGAAAAATATTTGTGTGCGCTACTGTGGATGGCAATGCAATAATTTAATTATAATTAATAAAAACTAATTTATTAAAACAAATTATTTAAAGAATTACAAATACATCCACGTTGGCCTAATTTTTGACGACTTGTGTCAAAACTTGAAAAGGTTGTTTTCTCACGTTTTAAAGCTTTCAGTTGAACTGAAATTTTATGTACACGATTGTTTTGGATGACAATACGATACTTTAATGATAACTAATCAAAATTCATTACCACTTAATATTGTGATTCTTTCATATGTATATAGATATTTATATTAATTGTGACTATTTAATAAAAAGTAGCTAAAATAAAATTTTTCTTTGTTGATCTAAGTAGGAATTGACATAAATTTTTTTTTATATTACTCGTTTTATAGAAATATGTTTATGATATATTGTATATTGAAGTCAAAAGCCTTACTGATAGAAAAAGTGCGGTCTTGGTTTAATCAACGTTATCGATTAAAAATTCAGTATATATTTTTAGAACGTAGTTGATGTTTACGAGGACGTTTTGACAATGAGAACTAAACAACGTTTAGTTCTCGAGAAACGTTTAGTCATCTGAATTTAAAAAAAAATAAAAAATTAAAAAAAAAAGGGGTAACCTGTTTAAAAAATTAGCTAAACGTTTTTTTAAAAAATAAATTTTCATTATTTTTTTTTTATTTGTAATACAAAGTAGTTTTACAAATTCATAAGGATTTATTCCCAGTTTTACACATTTCTGTGAATTTTTGTATTGTTTAATCTCAAAAATAAATATATTGTACTTTTATCTCTTCTCAACACGGTAAAGTATAAATACAAATAAACTTCCCACCGCTAATTTAAGACAAAACATATGAAGAAATGATTCTTGTGATGTTTTAACTGTATGAAGTAAAAAAAGAACACTTCGAGTAGATTTTCTTGAAACCGTCCAAGAAAAATATATTTATTTATTTCACATGTTAAACTTCCCTGAAGTTAAATGGAATTACTTTTGGTTAATTCATCAAAATAAAGTAACTCACATTGTGATGTACCTCCCCCTTGGAAGTACATCTCTCGAAGTATCAGCGTGAGCTAGAGGTGTAGGATTAGCGAAAGAACTCGGATGAAACATTATCTTAATATATGACTTTATTAAGATATTCAACTTAAACCTTTAACAAATTAAATTATAATAATTAATATGAGAGAATCTACAATGACTCAATACGCAACACACAATATATATATATATATATATATAATATGATCTAATCTAATTCAGACCAATCTCAATAAGCGAACCGCGTAATCCTCAATTCTAATAATAAGTATTCAATCCTACCTTATATTATTCCGTAATGCTACTTTTCTTTATCTGCAATGGAATGCAGCTTGACGGCTAACTTCTGGTCGAACACCAATATGTTTATCCACGACACGTAGAACTTAATCAATCTTGCACCACGAACTGCAATTATCATCAACTGCCACAAAGCACATCAATTGTCTACAATTCCTTTACATTGCCATACCGCTTACTCTAAGATCCTATATTTAAAGTCCGTTTATTTGCATCTCTTCTTCACATCTCGTTTCTTGGATTCGGTTGGAAAAAAGTTGCCATTAATTCTGGCCCAAAGAACCCAAAGGACTTGTTAAAGAAAAAACGCGTAAGACGTCACAACATTAAAAAGAAAAATATTTTAATTTGTAATACATTGTTTTTATGTTTAATTTTTTTGTTTACATGAAACTGTTTTTAGTTGTACGCTATGTATTATTTAAAACTATAAATCTTAATAATACAAGAGTGTGAGAGAATAGTTTAAGGAAAAATTATAAAGTAACCCCTTAAGATAAAAACTTATTTAAAAAGGCGTATCTGCATTGATCAGTGGCATCTTAAAACAGTGACGTAACGGAGAACATTCGGGCCCCCCAGCAAGGTCAGGTTTTGGGCCTCCAAGTTGGATTTTACAAAGGGTAGGTACTTGGTGGTAGTCAGGCTTTGAGCCCCCTGGAACCCTGGGCTTCCCGTGATGCGGGGGTGTACGTTACGCCAGTGCTTCTCAAACTTTTAGTACTGGCGACCCAATTTTCAATCCTAATTTTTATCGCGCCCCCTCCCCTTATACAATAATAATGTATTGAATGCAATACTAAGGCACTTTGACTCTAAAACTGCAATACGATCTTAATTATAAACCGTACATCTTCACAAGATAAGTGTTAAATTTTGTATATATATGTAGCTTTCAAGTAATATATATTTTAAGTAAATTACTTTTAAGTCATAGGATAATTATTATGCTATTTTTCTTTCTCTAATTTTTAAATTAGAACAGATTGCAAAATGATATTTAATTAAAGATTTATTTCCTTCATACATTTCTATAGGTACAAATATCATTAGAAAAATAGTCTAGGCTATGTTGCTCTCTATCATATTCATCACATCTGGCAAAAATTCTGGCGACCGTTTGCGTAAGTCTGGCCAAACTGTCGGACGTCTGCGCAAAACATGTCAAAAAGCTGTACCTGGTACAATTCCATTCAGTTTTGGTCGAGTCGATACTTCTATAGCTACCGAATCTGTCTTGAATGTACATTTTAAAATTTATGCGTTGGTTGTAAATCACGGTAAGTATTCACGGCAGTAGATTAAAACAAAATCATAGATAATTTTTAAGTCGTAGAGAACATTCAATGAAAAAAAGTATCAACAAGTACACAGAAGAGCATGGTTCCGAAAATTAAATCAAGGATATATTCTAAAGAATACTTAAATTTTGGATTTAATATTACTATTACTGAAAAAAACCCTGGGTAAAACTTACATGTGTACTTACTATGTGTTAAAACTTACACATCTGAAGAACAACATGTGGAAGTTGTTTTTAAAACCGTAGAAAATCATTTAGTCATGTTGGCATGGAATTTTAAGAAGTATTTTCTTGCGGAGGACAACTTGATAGCAAGTTACGAGTGGGTTAGGGATTCATTTCACAATACTTCAGAAGGACTCTCAACTGCCGAAGAAGAAATCTTCATAGATTTCACATCCAGTGTCTAAGTTAAAAGGCAGTTTTGAAATAAATAGCCCTTTGAATTTTGAGAAGAGTTGGATGATGAATTTTCTGCGCTGAAAACAAAAGCATTTCGTATACTCGTACCAATATATCCTTTTCCCATTTTCAATTATCATTTTCAGGAGATCAAAGTTAAATTTGCAATTTATAGAATTTTGCATTGAAATAAAGTTCTCTCACAAGTGGTCAAATTTTTGGCGTAGAATGGGTCAAGTAGGATTGGGAACCACTGTTCTAGGTCAAATTTGAATTACAACACCTGCGGTAAACCGTTATCTAGCTCTTACGCCTTACGATTTTTCCGTTTAATATTTAATAAACTGTGAGTGATAAAAAGCGTTAAATGTTTGTGGAATCTTTGATGTGACAAAGGGTGTTTTCAATTTTTTTACAGTGTGTGTCTTAATATAAAATATTTGTGCCATTTTCTACATATTATAACGGGTCTATTCGCGAACCACTTACTAATCCTCTTGGGAAATTTACTTCTTTTAAATATTGTTCTATTGAAAACTTTCTCCCGAAGAAGATGCAGTTTATGGAAATCAAGGCTTATATTTAAGCATTAACTTTTAGTTTTGAGGGAGAGAGGTTAGGAAATAGATGATAGAAATTAGTGGTTAACGTAAAGTAGCAGAAAAGTAGTCGAGAGTGACTAGTTGATTACCGTAAAATCCGGCGTATAACGCGCACTTTTAACACCAAAAATAAGATCGAAATTTAGAGGTGCGCATTATACAACGGGTATAAAACAGAGAGTATTAAAACTAAAGAGAAGATGAGCATAGAAAAAATTAGACTTTTATATGTAACAAAATATTGTTATTTAAAAGAAATGAAATTCTTTATGAATTTAAAGATTGTAGTTTTAAAAGTATGTGACGGATCTGTACGGCACTTTATCACTAATACTCTTGGGCGTCTTTGGGGATTGTAAATTCGCGTATATTTCCAACCAGCTCTAAAAGAAGAAACCGGGATATGCAAATTAGTCAAAGTATTTAAGGAGAGTGTTGTAAGTTAGTAGGAGAGGTTATATGCCAAGAGAAAGGTTGACGGAGTTCTAAGAAGATTCAAGTTGATTGTGCGATTAGCGTCTCGCTGATTATTAGGCAGCGATCTACAATTGGAAAGTTTGATCCACCTGGAAAGTAAGGAAGTGAAAGACAGGTGATATTTAAATTCAGATTATCGGATCATAAGAGTAAATATATTATAAAGTTAGTGGGAAGTTAATGAATGCTAGTAATTCAAATTGCGCGTGTCTCTCGGTCCTCTTATTCCGTTAGTCCCGTTCGATATTGAGTTTAATATTTGATAAGTATCATATTTCGTGATTTAATTTAATAGTAAGGGCAAATCACATTGACGTAAACATCTTGATAAATCTTTGTAATTAGATGGTTGATAATTGATTAAAGTGACTTTGTATTGAAAAATAATTTGTTACTGTAAAAATGTCGTCTGGTCGTTTTTTGCCTCAATTCAATCTAGTAGGTGTACAGGGTGGAATCAAGGGGGATTCCCACAAGTATACTATTTTTTTCAAAAGTTTGGAATAATATCTGCAATAAACGATTTCAAAACATAAGCGCATTGTGCTCGTACGTTTCAGGTTTCTTCCTAAAAAAGGGGACGCGTGTTATACGGCGAATATACCTAAAAATTAAATATTGCAGCTTGAAAGTACCTGTGCGCGTTATACGGCGGTGCGCGTTATATGCCGGATTTTATGAGGCCGCGGTAGCCGAGTGGTATAGGCATCGGATCGTGGCTGGCTTTGTCACGAGTTCGAGCCCAGTACCACTAAAGACCCGCAGTGTAGGGCAGCGATGCACGCTAAATCTGTCGAGAGCTGAAACGTCCTCCCGTTGGTGTGGTGTGGTAGTTAGGAGAGGGGGGTGCCAGCTCAGGTGTCGTCCACGTCACTTGACCATGGTTCAAAATTACGTGGTCCGTCGCCAAAAGCCCTCGTGTAGCTGAACAGTGCGACGTTAATCTTCACTCACTCATGCCGGATTTTACGGTAATTACTTTTTATTTAAAATTGATAATTGACCATTTAGTCATTTAGACATTTGAATTGGAGTGGGTTCGAATAGAGGTCGAATAGTTTAGAACAGAACTTCGGTTATTTGCAACGTACATTACCAAAACGTTCCAGAAATAAGAGATTCAATTTTTAATTAAGTATTAATTATCTCGTCTACCTCGCTTTTGCTCAAATACTTAACTATAGGTGCATTTCCTTGCCTGGGTAGTTGAGACTTGTTGAAAAGTTAATAAATTATATTTGTTTTGATTATGCCTGACCTCCATTCTAACTCTCGAACGCTGATGTAGTATGTGAGAGGAAATCCCTCATAATATATATTTATAAAGTTTTGTAAAAATTATATTTAGAATTTTTGATCGAAAAATATTTAGAAGGAGCGTTTTTCAAAATTTTAAACTCTTTTAACTATAAAATGAAAAAAATTTAAAAAATATTTAAGCGCAATTTGGATTTCTTTACCGATTTTTTTCTTAAAAAAAGTCAGAGATAGCGATATTTCTCAATATTCTAAAAATCATATTTTCTGTCTTTTATAAGGCAAGTATCTTATAAAATACTTAACACAATCATATTATAAATAAACGTCTTATATAGTTTAATTTTTTTAAAAAGATACTCATATCTCTAAGAAATATTTGATACCTTTCGCAATAATAGAATTAGGCTAAACAATTAAAAAGCGCAATTGTTTCCGTAGAACTATATAACAATAGAATAACGCTTCTATAAATATATTAGAAAATAAAATAATCTGTGTTGTAAACCAATAATGGCGCAAAAATAAGCAACAAAGGTATCATTATATCTATTTTATTATCTATTATTAATTTATTCATTGTGAGTTTGTGTCTGGCGAATTGAAGTATTAAAAAAAAGTCTGAGAGAAAAATCTTGGAAAGTATTTTCAAGAATGACCTTTCCAATTACTTTTGCGTGTTTGGCTATTTTGCTGCCTTGTTTTCCCATGATTGAGCAGTTCTTTACCGGCAACTGCTTTTACACTGTCTCAATTGTTCTCAATATCATGTTAAGAGAACTGTACATGAAGACAGCTGATGATGAATTGAAGAAAAGCAAAAAATCTGGAATAATTTGCACATGCAATCTGCAGCAATTTGAACTGATTTGTTATGAGTCAATTGACATTCTTCAGGCACCCCAACTCGTTAACAATCCATTTGCCTACGCTTATACCAACAATCCTTTCTGTGGGAAGGATTTTCGTCTTACGAACCCAGATTAAACACTTCCATAAACCATTTTTCTCATCTGCATGCCATAGAGATCAAAATAACAACAGTCAAACCTTTCCAAAAATCCCACAAGACAATAAAACTTAACAGAAACTGCAACCAAAATCTTTGCAAGAGGCATCAAACGAAACTTCTAGCGTCATTGCAATAGAATTGCCTTAATGGAAAAGCTGTAACTGTGGATCAAAGTGACTCATTTAAAAAGCCTTCGTTCCTTATGTGATGGTAAATACCTCAAGGATGGCTTTCCCATTTATGTGACTTAATACGCCTCAAAACAGGCTTTCTCAATTATGTGACTCGATACGCCTCAATGCAGGCTTTCTCAATTATGTGACTCGATACGCCTCAATGCAGGCTTTCCCAATTATGTAACTCGATACGCCTCAATGCAGGCTTTCCCAATTATGTGACTCGATACGCCTCAATGCAGGTTTTCCCAATTATGTGACTCGATACGCCTCAATGCAGGCTTTCCCATTTTTGTGACTAATGTACTTAAAATGGCCTTACCCATTGCAATGATAATGATGCTTTCAAGAAGCTCTAATCGGTTCGAGTATGAATGGCTGTTGACAGCTCTTTTGACCTTGAATAATGGACATCATACGGAAATGAATGAAAGAGACTACGACATGGTTGATGATATGGAGGACGTGGTTGAGAAACTTTATGAAGAAACTGACGGAGATGGCGAACGACTTGAATGCTGAGAAGCTCCTATTAAACCGTTTCTTCTTCAGTAAAATCTATTCCAATAGTATGTCGGGTATTTTATTCAATAGTGTATACCAACACAATAGTGAAAATTCCCAATAGCACCCTTTTTGTATTTACAAAAATAAAACGTTTAGGCTTTCAGTTTTATGTGTCATTCTTTTTTTTTGAATACTTGTATGATTTCTTAGAATTATAAGTTCAAACAGTATTACACACATTCATCAATTTTCTCTTGCACTATTATGTGTACATTTTCAGCTGTAAGGGATGGACTTAGGGTCCTATAAAGCAAACTTAACCTTACTTCGCTGCTGTAAGTCGATGACAGCTTTAGACTTCCATTTGAGTCAATTGACTAACTTATATATATAGTCAGACCTCTATTTAACCTTTAGAACTCGGCTGATTCTAAGTCAAAACATTCCTTGCACTCGCTGCTTTTAGAATTTAGGAAAAATTTTCTTTCCTCCACTGGGAACATAGTGAGCCACATGTGGTATTGTTACGTTTTTCTCTTTACAAAAGGGAGATAGTAAGGTTTGCTGTGATTTTTAGTCAGTATTCATTCCCGAGTAACAAAGATTCCAATACTTGGCAACATATCATATCACAATAATTTTTCTGAATTCATGGTTCCCCTTTTTAATTGAAAGACCTGTAAACTTTCAAATGCATATTTTTATTTTACGAATATTGTGAATTTCTAAATATACGAAAATGTGTCTATTTTGAAGTTAATTCTAAAGTTAAAAATTTTTTTATATATTCTACGCAGATTGCTAAAAATCTTATTCTGGAACAAGATTTTATTGCATCTACTGCTTAATTGTGACACAGATTAGTTAAGGATGCCTAGCGATATAGGCTATTACCCTTTAAGTATAAGAAAAATACCATGAACGTATTAATAAGGCATTACATAATAAATATGTGTTTTAAAATGTTTAGAATTTTAAAAAAAAATTATTCCTAATTTGGTGATATGTTTTATGTTCCTATGGGTATAGTAAATAAACTTTTAATTTGAATAGTAAAAGGTTTATTATAACTTAATTCGTGTAATGCGCAAATTGATATTTTCAAACAAAACAAATAACAAAAGAAAAAGATAACTATAAATAAATATAATATTTATTAAAATATTAAATTATTTAAAGTATTTTCGCTATTAAAATATTTTCTAGAAGCAAGTACGTTAAAATATTATTAAATTAATATCTTCGGTAATCTCATGACTACAATCTTTGAGAGCACGATATATTGTTCAATCATAAACTTGTAATAATTATTTCAACTGCTTTTATATATGCACTAGCTTTTACCCGTAGCTTCACTCGCATTTAAGTCATTAAATTAGTGGTTCTCAAACTTTCACTACTGGCGACCCAATTTTCAATCATAATTTTTATCGCACCCCCCTAAAAATAAAAATGTATTGAATGCAATAATAATGCACTTTGGCGCTAAAGCTACAATACGATCATAATTATAAACCGTACAAATTAACAAGATAAGTATTAAATTTTGTATGTGTTACTTTTAAGTAATATATATAACTTATTAGTTCGATTCACTATAAAAGCGTGTTTTTTAGTTTGTCTTAAAACTATAATTTATTTTATAGTTATTTTTACTATACATGATAAAAATCACAAAATTCCAGTGGATAATTTAATTAAGAGAAAACATACTTACCTACTTTAAAGGACTTTTCAATTTTGCTTAGAAAATTTGAGAAAAAAATCCAATAAAGCTTAAGAAAATGTTTCAAATGTGCGTGTCCTCAATAAAGGACATACATCACAAACACTTTTCGCTAACAAAACAGGAACGTTATTTTCTAGCAAAACTGTCGTATTTTGTTCACGTTTTTGTAGTTTTGCTGTTGTTTGATGATCTACAAATAGTATTTTGAACTTTTATTCCTTGTGTCTTTTTGACAAGGCGAAGTGCTGCATTATGGCTTCATAGTTTTCTTCATACAGATCTTTAGGCAGCATTTGAAAATTTCAAAGCAACTCAAACGTTTCATGTCTAACGCCTTTCTGATATTTACTTTCGCTATCTTGATTTATATGCATTATTTCAGTAGGTTCTTCAATTGCTTGATCAGTTTCAACTTCCTTCAATAGGGATCACAGATGCCCATTTTTTAAAATATTCTACTCATTTACATTTATAACCCATAAGAAGTCGTATAACACAGCAATCAAAAACACAAAATTGTTCATGGGGAAAGTGTACCATGTTCTAAAAAATGATTGTGTGCAACGTTTTTCATTATGCATTATATGTTTCAGAATACTCATAAAAAATAAATCTTGGCCAAATAATTCATCAAAGTGCTCAATATGCTTATCCATATGTCATAAAACTCTTTCACATGGAAAAAGATGAAACAGAAATATATTACATATATTTACAACTTCCCTAAAAAAAGGACGGAGATAACCATACCAGTAAGTTCGAAGGTCAGCTAAAGTAATATTTTAGGTTAAAAGAAACGTGATATAAAAAAATCTCTCATCGTGGGATTACAGCAAAGCAAATAAATATTTTTTAAATTTGTTTATAGGATCAAAGATGGCTAATGAGTGCTTGAAGTGGAATCTTTTATTTTTGATGATCACCAGATGATAAAAATAAATTATATCAGTGTAAATGTGTATTTTTGATTATGTCAGAAAGCATTTTGTTTTACTTCATTCCAAAAAATTATTTTTTTAAACCTTTTATTTTCAATATGCTCGCGCCCCCCTCGCAGGGTTACCACGTCCCCCAGGGGGGCGCGCCCCACAGTTTGAGAAACACTGCGTTATGCCATTGTCTTAAGACTGTTTAAGGTCCTGGGCCCAGAGAAATTTTAAGCTTTTTTGAGGCCCTGGACCTCTATGTAAAAGTACTCCCTACCTCAGATCTTTAAAAGTAGACAGTACATAGCCTGCATTGTCAAATTCTCGTTCAAACGTGTAATTTGAAATAAATAAATGCGCGCGACTCACAATCTCAGAAACCTAGGCACAAAACGGCTCGCCCGATAGCCGCATTTCGTTAAAATAAGTTGAGTGATTGTTTATGGTATTAGGACTAGGCCTAGGCATGGACAACGGTCCTTACATAATAATACAGTCTTACCACTTTTGCCAGTTGACATTCGGTTTGAAATTCCTTGTTTTTCGGAGAATTTGTACGGGAATAATATTTGACTATTAAAAAATTATCCAGATCAGGGCCTTATTAAGACAGAACCGAAAACGAAACGAGGCCCCCACCAAAGGCAAGGCGCTGGGCCGGGCCCAGCTGGCGCATGCCTTAAGATGTCCACAGTATCGTTGTGTTTTGAACTGTAGCACGAAAATAACGCATTGCAAAAATATGATTAAACTAAAATAATGCACAAGTTTATTCTAAAGGTAGAAATATAAAAACGTAAATTTAAAAGATATCTTTTACTTTTATACTGGTTTAAAATTACTGGAAATATCTATAATAGTAATAAATAAGATTCCTTTTTAAAAGTTTGCTTTTATTAGTTCCACATAAATGTGAAGTAATTTCTTTGTACTCGTGTTTGTAATCGAACAGATTTGTGATATCCTTCATTGATTTTAGTTAATTTTATTAATTTAATATCATAAAATAAACTTTATAAACTTATATTGACATTTTAGTATTTTTCTCTTTGAAAATATCTTTCTATCTTAGAACAAATTCTTCAACATTAGATAAAAAGACGATTAAAGGATTTAATGTTTAAAAATAATTAATTAACTCTGATACTCTAGTCGCGTGCTTTAAAAATCCTGATTTTTTTAAAGTACTTTCTTTTAGATTTTTTTATTGCATATACAGGGTCATCGAAAAATATAATGCTGGGAAATTGTAACCTTTTTTAAAATTACTTGATAAGAGTACGAAATAATGTTATATAAAAATTCTCGTGTTGAAATGCGCTGAAAGAAAAAAAAATGCTGTTTTTCCTCCGATTACTAGATGGCGTTGCTAGTCCTTTCTGGAATCGCATTAGCGGTTTTACAAGGTAAGCAAAAAAGTTCTTGCCATTTTTAATGACCCAAAAGAACATGACATACAAACAGTGTAGCCTATTGTTAGTTCTCGAAGTAGTCACCATCGGCATCCTGCATCTTCTGCCAACGTGTCTGCCGTTGATCAATCCCCTTGCGGTAAAACTCGGAGGTGGGGGACGCAAAGAATTCCGTGAGAGCCTGGCGCACGTCTGCTTCATTGATGAAGGATTTACCACGAAAATAATTGTCCAGTTAATGGAAGAGATGGTAATCTGATGGTGAAAGGTCAGGTGAGTAAGGAGGATGGCACAAAATCTCCCAACCAAGTCGCTGCATCGTATTCCTGGCCACCCGCGCGACATTGGCCTCGCGTTATCATGCAATAACAGTACACCCTTTCGATTAATCAGTGCTGGCTTCTTCTGATGCAGTGCCTGTTGCAAACGTTCCAGTTGCTGGGAATACAGGTTCGCAGTGACCGTTTGGCTCGTTGGTTGCAGCTCATAGTGAACTACTTGACGACAAGTCCACCAGACACAAAGCATAACTTGCGTGGGTGCATAGGTGGTCTTGAGCTGTGCGGGACAGTATCCTGGGATGACAATGAATGTTTGGAACGCTTGGGTGTGTCATAAAGGACCCATTTCTCGTCACCGGTCAGCACCCAATTGAATATGGTTGCGCTACGGGGGTGTGAAAGCAACGATAAACAGGCTGCCACTCGTTGTTGCTTATGGACTTTCAACAGCGTGTGAGGAACCGACTAGCTAAGTCTCTACATCTTACCTAAGCGGTGCAGATGAAGTCTAACCGTTTCACTAGAAGCGTTGAATTGCCTGGCAATTTCACCACACGTTTGACTACTGTTCTCCTCAATAACCGCTTGCAGGGATTCGTCATCCGACCCGTGGTCGTCCTGCTCGATCTTTATCACAGAGGGACAAATCTCCCGACCTGAATTTTTGAAACCAATGTCTTGCCGTACGTTCATTGACAGCACTATCCCCAAAACACTTGACATATTCGGTGACTTGATGCAGCGGCAGATAAGCCCTCTTTGAGGTAGTAAAGTAAACAATCCCGAAAAAGCTCCTTCGATACGTCCATTTCGCTTCGCTACTGTACGAGTTCCGATTGATGAATGTGAGCAGTGG
The DNA here is from genome assembly GCA_019973935.1 of Trichonephila clavipes. Lineage (NCBI taxonomy): Eukaryota > Metazoa > Arthropoda > Arachnida > Araneae > Nephilidae > Trichonephila > Trichonephila clavipes. The sequence continues at coordinate 735,720 of BMAU01019602.1, read as the reverse complement.
ATCTGCCTTTTATAACAACTGATATTCCTACTCTCGACTGACGGTTTCTCAATTTCGTCATACACGAATTTGCATACTTATTCTCACTTCTTTAATTGGAAACGTGCAAACGGCAAGAACTTTTTTGTTTATATTGCATATTTGCAATTATTTTTCTAGTTTAAACTCATGTAGAGTGAGGTGGACCGTGCAACCGAAGGACAATTTGTGTTATAACATGCACAGTGGCGTACACAAGGGGGAGTTCTCGCCCCGTAGACCAACATATTTTTAATTTTTGCTATGGAGATTAACCCTCGGGGGAAACTCTCTTCCCCCATAAGAGGTCTGTGTACGATATTGGCTAAGCAGAATTTATATCACATCGCCCATCCGGTATAATGCTGACTGCTGTGCAGTTGGGCCTGGGTTTGAATCCCGGAGAAGATATGGATGTTTGTGTAAATGTATAATGCCTTCGCTGCATGGGGGTATTTTAAATAGCCGTCGAGCCGCAAGTTCTTTCGTGAGGTTGGTAGAAGGGGAAGAGAGGTGGGAGGCCCTAACCACCCCCAGGGGGTTCTCTCTCGAAATTAGGGTGAAACCGACCTAAATCGTTCTATCTTCTGTATGGTGCTCAAAGCTACGGCTAACGACAGGCGTCACTTAGCCCTTTGCTATGATGAATTTTGTGGGTCTTGATTTGGCCTTTGCCAATCAGGTGGCATTAGTAACAACAGAATTTAAATCAATTGTAGCAGTACAACGTAAATGGTATACATTACAGTCCGGAGAAAAGGCTCGAGACGATAAACCTTTGAATTGATAGACGAAAAAATTCAAAGAAACTAGAAGCGCACCAAAAGGGAAGACCAAGTACTTCTGAAGAATATGTCGACCGTATGAGGGAATCATATAGGGTCCATTGCTTGTCGAAGTTTAGCACTGAGTGCTCCGAAAACTACCATTCAAAATGTCCTTTAGAAACGTTTACAATTTCATGGGTCTAAATTACCTGGGTGAAACTTGGCGTCAAAATTACCTGGGTGAAACTGGGCGTCAAAAATACCTGTGGCGATTGGTATCTGCCTATATGGTGCCGAACTAATAAGAGATAACAGCTTCAGGGAAATGTACAAGGTCTGCAATGGTGAAACACCCATCCGCAGCCCATTAGAGAAAAAAGGTCCATTTGGGACATAAGATTAATCCTGAGAACAAAACTAAGCGAGTTGAATTGGATAATTTTTTGATGTTGACAATTGATGATATAACGAAAGCTTCTCTCTCTTAAATCGTATTCTTTTCGCAAGTGAGGTGACATTTCAATCAATGGTATACCAATCGTCATAATTTGTGCTTTTGGGGATTACAGCGGTAGATGGAGACGAATCAATTTCCTTGTAGTTCATCAATACTGAATACTTCGTGCGGCTTGCTGCACGATCACGTTAACTGGTCTTTCCTCTTCACAGCACCCAACATAACAGGAAACATTTTTCAGGATATCCTTAAAATTTATGTCTTTCCACGAATTAATTTTTTGAAAGCTGTACTTGGAATAACACCGTATTCATGAAGGATGGAGCTTCTGCTAATTTCTTGACTCTTTAAATGAGAGGTTCCCCAACTCATGGATTGGATGAGATGGTCTAATTCCGTAGACTGCAAGAAGCCCCGACCGTATGCCTCTGGATTTCTGGACATACATTAAAAACACATTACTGATATCAGCCACAGCCGTAATACTGGAAGAAGATTGACTATCATATTGACGTCTGTCAAGCGACTAATAGTGCTGATATATAAACTTGCTGAAATAAGCCTGAAACTTTTATTATTTTAACACTAAATTTATAGCCATATATGTTTATTTATTTCAATAATAAAATTTTGCTATCCTGGCATTCTTTTTAGGTAACAATTTTTCATTTTAGCCCAAACAATATATAGACAGAAAAAAGTATCAAAATTTCTTTTTTACAATTCCAGATTGTTTCATTTGTAAATTTTGCTGCAGATTCAATAACTCGAAAATATGTGATGTTAAAATAGAAAAGTATATACTGCATGTTTCTATAACACTTAACATTATTTCTTTCCAAGCATTAATATATACATTCAGTATTTGAAAAATTTGCTTTGATTTCCTTATTCAAAATCGGATTGCTGAAATTTCATTTGATATCTTGTTAACATAAGGAACCTTTAAGGATTTAAGATTGGATCCATGATGTGTGTTAATCGCAATGAACATAAAGATAAATAAGGTTTTACAGAAAAGCAGAATTTTGAAAATCAGAAACCAAATTTTCAGAAGAAAAATCATTAAGGCTGTCTTCGGTAAAAGTACGAGAGCTCTAACTAAACGCAAAGCACATTTTCAGACAGAAAAATGACCCAATTTCCATAGAAATTTGCAATATTGTAACTCGTACCTCTGTTAACAATGTATTGCTTCTAAAAATTTCAAAATATTCCGTGAATACTTTGTTTTTTGTTTTAATACGTGAAGGCAAAGCTCATTTAACATGACGGTATTGGACAAAAAATGCGAAACACATTTTATACCAGAAAAAATGAATCAACTCAGTTAAAAAGAGGAAGTATGATAAAAAAGGCTGCTCTCTAAAGGATAGTGAAGCCAGAATATCATATTATTTTTTCATTTCTTTTATATCTGAACAAATGTTCCGAATTCGGGTCCTATTCTTTAACATTAAACGAAAACAGTCTTAAGAATTGAATGGATTGAACTGACAGCGTAAATATTGATTTTCCACTTTACCTTTCTAAAAACTCAAATTCTTTGTTAATTTCTATTAGAAATTTTTTTTCCGTTAAGAAATATTCCTTGTATTATCTGTATATGTAATGCAAGTTATTTACTATTTAGTATTTAACGTATGATGTTGAATGACAAAAAGAGTTTGAAATTCTTAGTAATCTTGTTAAACCATTAAGAATGAAATCAACTAAATTGGTGATTTAGTTTTCATTCCAGTTTTAGAATTCTTTCAATAATACATTTATTTAGAAAACAATTTAGTTAAATTAACGCAATTCTGAGTACTGCACAAGAAATCGTTGATGATTCTGAAATTATGAATCTTGAATTATGATGATATATATTTGAGATGATATTTCAACTCCTTGAAACTTTGCATGACATTAAGACCCTGAGCCCCAATTAGATTTGTAAATAATTATCTATCTATTAGTGAAATTCTTTATTAGAAATTGAAAAGGAAAACGTTCATTTTTAAAAATGTCTGAAATATGAATTTAATATGGGAGAATCCATTTCTGGAACCTCCATGGATAGAATATTAAGGTATCCAACTACGTTCGGAACCGTGATTTTCAAAAGCGCATAAATGGATAATTTTCATGATATTTAGTGTAACTTAGATTGGAATATATGCATAAAATTGTTTTAAGGACATTTTGGCAACAAAAATTTATTTAAATACAATATTTTGGCAAAAAATTAACTTAGAATAATCTTTTTTCCAAATGGTCTCTTTTTGTGAAAAATGCTTCTATTAGAATAATATTTTGCCTGTATATAGCTCAGACCTCTGTTCAGAAGCTCAACTAGAATTTTTGAAATATATAACTTAGAAGTGGGTTTATTCCTATTTTACGACAATAGAGGGGAGCAATTTTAAGAAAAAAACGCGAATAATTATTTCAATTGGTGGTAACTCTGAAAATAATGTGAATTTTTCAAAAATTCTAGTTGAGCCTCTGTAGAGAGGTCTGAGCTATATATATACAGGCAAAATATTATTATAATAGAAGCATTCCTCACAAAAGGAGAACATTTGGGGAAAAAATATTATTCTAAGTTAATTTTTTGCTAAAATATTATATTTAAATAATTTTTTTTTGTCAAAATGTCCTTAAAACAATTTTATGCATGTATTCTAATCTGAGTGACACTAAATCTCATGAAAAATTTATCCATTTATGTGCTTTTTTAAAATCACGGCTCCGAACGCAGTCGGATACCTTAAGGAGATAGAAACTCCAACTAAGGAAATCAGTTACACTACACACTTTAAAGGTATCGACAAAAAAAGAATATTTTTTCAAGATACTGATAATTTTTTAAATTAAGTTAATTGGGGTTAATCCTTTGGGAACCCTAATTTAGTTTTTTCTGGAACCCTTAACAAAAATACTTGTCCAAACGGGATCAATATTATGGAAGTTATTAAAAGGTACCTTTTCACGATTCTATTAGAAAGATTATAAAATAATAAGGTGAATTTTTTTAATGTACGAGGAAAAGACAAAAAGTAAAGTTTTTTTTTGCAATTTTTCTTTCTAAGTTTTGGTAACATCGCTAGTATCCAGCGCTGAATGACGGACAGGCAGAAATACTTCTTTTCAACGTGTCACTCGTCTTTTCTCTTAGTCGTTGGTGTGTAACAGACCGTTCAAAAGGATGGCCTATTGTCGATCTGCACCAAGGAGAAAAGGAAGGCAGTGATTCGCTTTTTGTTTGCAGAAGGTTTGATACCTGCCTGGATACTAGCCATCCCTTCAAGGACGTTTTAAGACTTCCTTAGGCCCTGGGTACTTATGAAAAAGTAGACCTTTTGCCCCTATGCAAATGTAGGCTTCACCTATGACTTATAAAAGTAGTCAGTACATAGCATTCGTTGTCAAATACTCCTACAAACCCGAAAAAAAATGTGTATGACTTATAATCGCACAAATCGGCTCAACTGACTGCCACCGGTAGACTGAAGGAATAATGATGTTGTATGCTGGTAAGCCTAGGCCTATACATGGACGATGGCCATTACATATAGCCAGTTGACATATCGTCTAGTTAATCGCAGAGTACAACCGGGAATAAAATTTGACCGTTGAAATTATTCGAATCATGACCTTATTAAGATTGACTCGAGAACGAGATAAGGCTCCCATTATGTCCGAGGCAATGGGCCAGTTGGCCCATGCCTCAAGAAGTCTCTGCTTCCCTCACTATTCCCTCAACGACGACGGCCCTCAGTGGGTGATGTCAATAAACGGCCCGCTCTTTCGTCGTCACATAAAGTTCTTCCCTGTTTGAAGCGCTCTATCCATTCGTAGAACTTGTTGTGCGATAAAAATCTGTCACCATATTGTGCTAGCATGCGACGAATAACTTTTCGCAGGTATCACACCTTCTGTAAACGAAAAGCGAATCACTGTCCTCTTTTCCTTCTTGGTGCAGATCGACACAATAGAGCTGCCACTTTGAATGGTCAGCTACACTACGAGGAAAGACGAGTAGCACATTGTATAGAAGTACTGCCGGCTATCCCCTCATTCAGCGCTGGTTACTAGCATTGTTGCCAAAATTTGGAAAGAGCAAAAGCCCCTTTACCTTTTGATTTTCCCTCGTAAGTACATAAGATAAGCTATCAGACTCAAGGACGTCTTAAGACTTCTTGAGGCCCTGGGCTCGTACTCAATAGTAGGCCCTGGACCCTTACACAAATGTAGGCCCCACCTATGACCTTTAGAAGTAGACAGTACATGGCAAACGTTGTTAGAAACTCGAATAAACAATAACCCGAAACTAATAAATGTGCACGAGACCAACTGCTGCCTTTCGACTGGATGAGTAATGATGGTGTATGGTGGTAGACCTAGGCTAGTACGTGGATGACTGTCATCCCAGGTAGCCAGTTTACATATCATCCGAAATTCCCAGTTATTCTGAGAATACAATAAAAAAAAACTACTGACCTCTGAAATTATTTGAATTATGATCTTATTAAGCTGAGTTGAGAAAGAAACGAGGCCCCTATTGAGGCCGAGGCCCACGCCTTAAGACGTCCCTGATTAGGCTACAGTGACACAAATAGAATTTTTCGCAGAAATCTTACGGGTGATCATTTTTCCAATTAACTTTTAAAGATAATATTATTAAGGATAAGTAATGAAAGAATTAGTCCATCATAAAATAGTAGAAAATTTGATAAGCATTAAGGAGATGTAAAAATTATTCTATTGAGGGAGAAAATTTGAACCATCTTGAAATTTTTGTTAATTATTTTTAATAACCACATTCTCATTACGATGAAATAATTTCACCGATATTTAACATAATTACTTAGCAGTTTAATTTGATAATTCATCCCCCTCCTGTACACTTATTTTTAAGAAATAAAAAATATCAATACTTTTTTAATCATAAAAGACTTGTTTCTGTAATTTTCTTCTTCAAAAAGAAACCTTTAAATTTTGATAATATAATAACTTTTTCAAAATAAAAAAAATGACGGTAAATATCTAAAGGGGTTAAATAAATCCTATTCTTTCATAAGTTAACTCTTGTCTATTATTTAAAAATTTATTGTCTGAATTTGATATTTCAAATGCCTGATGAATTCAGTTAGGTCAAGACAAAAGAAAAATAAATAAAAACTCTTTTATCTATTATTTGTTTATTTACACGAATTCTGAATACAATTATTTTTTAAAAAAATTTAAAATGTATAAGTTATAGAAAAAGTTGAGCATCTAATAAATTTTTATAATCGAAGCCTTTAATTATATAATCTTGTTTAGTGTAAACATTATGGCTTTCATGAGTTTGTGAGTGAATGAGTTTGTGACTGCGTATTCATTCTAAAAGTACACTCACTACAATCACGATTAGAAGAGATAAATTTTATCTCTGTGAACACTATTTTCTCATAAAGCAATTTCAATAAAAGGGCTATTTATGATATTAGTAGTAAAAAATCATAAAAAAATATTGCGTGAAAACATAAGTACGCGTATATTATTGCTATTGATTCATAACTACTTTGGTGAAGTTTGACGACTTTTCCTAGAAGGAAAATAAAAATAAAATTTGCAAAGAGAGTTACGTTCATTACATGTATAAATGTTTCAACAGTAGCATTTAAAACTTTAATTACTCCTTGATTTACTTTTAAAAATTGTTTACTTTTAAAAATTGTAATCTAGGTTTTGTGATTTTCTTCTTTTGAAAGAAAGCTTCAACGCAATGCATTTAAGGTATCCGACTACGTTCGGAACCATGATTTTAAAAAAGCACATGAATGGATAATTTTCATGATATTTAGTGTCACTCAGATTAGAATACATGCATAGAATTGTTTTAAGGTCATTTTGACAAAAAAATTATTTAAATACAATATTTTTACAAAAAATTAACTTAGAATAACCTTTTTTCCAAATGTTCTCCTTTTGTGAAAAATGCTTCTATTATAATAATATTTCACCTGTACGTAGCTCAGACCTCTCTACAGAGGCTCAACTAGAATTTTTGAATTATATAACTTAGAAGTGGGTATATATATCCATATTTTACGGCAACAGAGGGGAGCAATTTAAAGAAAAAAAAGCTAACAATTATTTCAATGGGTGGTAACTCTGAAAATAATGTGAATTTTTCAAAAATTCTAGTTGAGCCTCTGTAGAGAGGTCTGAGCTATATACAGGCAAAATATTATTATAATAGAAGCATATATCCTCAAAGGAGAACATTTGGAAAAAAAAGATTATTCTAAGTTAATTTTTTGCCAAAATATTGTATTTAAATAAATTTTTTTTGTCAAAATGTCCTTAAAACAATTTTATGCATATATTCTAATCTAAGTGACACTAAATATCATGAAAATTATCCATTTATGCGCTCTTGCAAAATCACGGTTCCGAACGTAGTCGGAGGCTACCTTAAAGAGACCTTAGTCGGACCTTAAGAGATGTACATATAAACCATACAGGTGTGGTATAACTCCTTCGGAACTAGTTGCCTTTTGTAATTCCAAATGTGCCGATTACAATTTTTTACATTCTATTTCAAAAATGTCTATTTCCCAACATATGTCTTCATGAAATATTTGAGCTTCAGAAGTAAAATGTTAAATTCTTGAAGTAGTATTATGGTATTTCTCCTTCTGCTATGTGCATACTTTACAATGTTATTTTTGGAAATTCAGATCAAGCGGAAAATTTTGCTAGAAGATTGTATATACAATGATGGAAAAAAATCTCAATACCAAGAAAAAATTATTGTAAAGTAAAGAAATTTGGACAATGCAATTGTCTAGTTAACATGTTTAATTGATTAAATTTTCAGGTTCACAGGTTAATTTTAACTCAAGAAAATTCATTTCTAATCTGAAATGCTGTTACATTAATAGCCGGTGTAACCTCCAGAATTTTGATTGCAAGCCTGCATGCATTGTGTTATACAGGTGCCGAATTCCACTCTGTGGTATGAAGTTCCATGATTATTGTACTTGCGTCAATAGTGGGACAGTCAATGCTGGCTGTGTGGATGATGCTGGAGTTGCCGTCCAACGACATCCCCAACATGCTCAATTGGAGACAGATCTGGTGACTTCGCATGCCAACACTCTGTAGAGCACGTTATGTTACAACAGTGATGTGAGGGCGAGCGTTATCCTGTTGGAAAACTCCTGTTCGAATGCTGATCATGAATGGCAGTACTATAGGTTGAATTACAGCACTGACATACTAATTTGCAGCAAGTGTGTTTGGGATAACCACGAGAGTGCTCCTGCTGCCCTATATATATATATATATATATATATATATATATATATATATATATATAGGAAATTGCTCCCTGGACCATGACTCCAGATGTAGGTCCTGTGTGTCTAGGCCTCCGACAGTTTGATTGCAGGCGTTCCCTTGGCCGGTTATCACTGGAACCAAGGCAGAATCTGGTTTCATTAGAAAACACAACAGATCTTCATTCCGTTATCCAGAGCACTGCTTTGACACCACTGCCATCGCAAATGGTAATGGCGTGAAATCAGTGGAATACACATTACAGGGCACCTGGTTTGGAGCTATCCTTGAAGTAACAGTTCGTGGTGTCACTGTTCTACGAACTTCAGCTCGAATTTCTGCCACATACGCAGTACGATGCGCCACAGCTGTATGCCGATTACGACGGTCTTTCCTCTCAGTAGTGCACATGGGCACCCGGAACCCGATTTTGTTCAGGCAATACCATCCCTTGTCCACTGCTTCTAACAATCATGCACAGTGGATACATTCCAACCAAGTCTTTCTGCAATATCGTGGAAAGAAAACCCACCTTTTCGTCACCCTATTACACGACCTCGGTGAGCCGCTGATAATGGCTTTTTCGTCATCTTAAAGGCATTCTTGGCTATCATCAACTCAGTACGTCAAGTCTCATAGATGAATAACACTCACCAACTTATCAGCACGTATTTAAAGCAACCCTGATTTGTACAAGTTCTGAGTGCCACACTTAAGCACTGCACGCTAAATTTGGATCAATGCCATCTTTCAGAGATGTATAAACACGCCTACCAAATTTCCTTTATCTAACAGAAGTCTTTCTTGGCGTTGGAATTTTTTCCCGCCAGTGTAATTTCAAAGCACAGAAGCCAAAAGAAAACAAAAACGACTACTTTGTCGAAACACAATTGGCAATGAAATTCTGTTATTATGAAATATTAGTGTCGGGTTACCAGAATCTGATATCTTACAAACCTGGTTGTGCTCCATGAGTGTGATAATCAAAATGCTTTTTCATTGAGCAATGATGTATTCAATTTTTAATATTTAAGTTCAAATTGAAGAGAACCTCGGAATGGGAAATGACACTATGTTTTCATCAAACAAAATTCGTACACAAAAAAATAAGTTAATGCACAGGTTAATACTATGTATAAAGTTCCAAATATTATATTTTTAAGTTCTGTCTCAGGATTATTTTTTGAACAATAAACGATCTAATACTTTTCCAAGAATTTAAATAACGAAAATTAAAAATAAAAATAGAGTGAGAGAGAAAATCATTCTAAAAAGGAACGATTTAAGCTATGTTGAAATTTATGAAAATTGCCATAGAGATTTGCTTCTAAAGTTCAATTTTTTTTATATAAATGTTGTAGGATGGTACTTAAAACACAATTTTTTTTCCATATTTTCATTAATAAAAGCAAGAAAATATTCATGAATATAGTCTGATTTATTTTCGAATCCTTAAATGTACGTGGAAGAAAATTTCAAGATAATACCTATTTGATTTCTCTCTAAATTACATGTAAGCATAATAAATTTTTTTTTGAGCTCAAATGTTACAAATTCAAAGAGGTCTTTAATATATAAATTTCTTAAATGTTGCAATTTGTTATTTGCTTAATATTTTAGTAATTTTTGATTTAATCTAATCATGCATACTGAGGCAAAGGATAATCTATTGCTCTTTTGTTTAATTTTAACCTGTTTTATTTTTTGACATATTTATTTGGCAATTCCCCATTAAAAGGATTAGAGCTTGTTTTTGACAGATTTATTCGAGATTTCTAGAAAAATAATATCTTAATAGCTCTTACACGCTTCCTATTGAGATACTGAAACTTTTACCTAAGATCACACTTACGTAATATCTAAAGATAATTAATATTTCCATTCTTTTGAACATGGGGTTATGTTTTCTCCAGTTTTAATGCAGAAAAAGATTATCATGTCTCTTTTGTTGCTTGGCACTTGAACAGAGATGCTCATTTTTCAAATAAATGTTAAAACTGCACAAATAAATGTTGTTTTGTGAACTGCTTAGATCTTTGTCTTGCCACGACAACAGCATCTCTATTAACAAAACAAGTAATACAAAAAAATTTTTTTAAGTCAATTCCTACTTAGATCAACAAAGAAAAATTTTATTTTAGCTATTTTTTATTAAACAGTTACGATTAATATAAATATGTATATACATATGACAGAATCACAACATTAAGTGGTAATTCATTTCTATTAATTATCATTAAAGTATCATATTGTCATTCAAAATAATTGTGTATATAAAGTTTCAGTTCAATTGAATGCTTTAAAACGTGAGAAAAAAAACCTTTTCGAGTTTTGACACAAGTCGCCAAAAATAATGCCAACGTGGCTGTATTTGTAATTCTTTAAATAATTAATTTTAATCAATTACTTTTTATTAATTATAATTAAATTATTGTATTGTCATCCAAAATAATCATGTATATAAAATTTTAGTTCAACTGAATGCTTTAAGACGTGAGAAAAAAAACAACCTTTTCAAGTTTTGACACAAGTCGCCAAAAGGGTCGCTAAGCCGCTAAAAATGATGCCAACGTGGCTGTATTTTTAATTCTTTAAATAATTAGTTTTAATCAATTAATTTTTATTATTTATAATGAAATTACTGTAGTGTCATCGAAAATAATCATGCATATAAAATTTCAGCTCAATTGAGTGCTTTAAAATGTATCTTGTTAAGGATTGAAAATTCCATCAAGATAAATAAATATATAGAGAGTGTGAGCTTTAATAGTAGGAATTGAAATGAATACGTTACACATACAATAGATACAGAGAGAGGGAAAGAAAGACAGGGACACAGATAATAATAGTTGCATAGGTCTCTTTATTATACAGAACATTTTTTGAGAACCAAATGGGATGAAGCTTTTATGATTCATTAACAAAATAGATGTAGGGTCTGCAACAGAAACAGTCCGCTAACATTGAAAGGAAGGCCACGGCGTTAGCATAGTAGCGACAGCCTCTTCTCCATTACAAGGCTCGCTGACATGACTTATCTTCTATGCACCATAAGTCTAACCCTCTGTTGTAAAATATGTAACAATTTATATAAAAATGGAGCTTTTTTTTATCTCTTAATACGTAACGAACGTATGTACAAGATGGGTGAGATTATTATATATAGTAGTAGTTTAAGTAAGGAAGCAGGCAGGAGTGCAAAGTTAAAGGTTTGCATCAAGTTGCAGCGCATGCACTGGAAGGCCCCTAGGTGTGACCTGTGCAATGGCCCACTCAAAGCGAGTTGGTTCCCCGAGTACGGGAACGAAAACTCTCTCGGGGAAATTCGAGATTAAAGTCAGCTAATATACTAAATTATGAAGATTTCACTTCTTAATTTTTTTTTCTTTTAGTAATTTCTCAGAGTGTGCAGGTAAAAAAGATGGCCGTTTATTTAGAAGTGTAAAGAAATTTGAGTTAAGTAGATGTTTCTATGCACAAGTCGGTTACAGGATAATTTATTTATTTATTTTTTTTTTGCCCTAAATTACCTGATTTGATTTTCTTGCGGTGAAAAGCATCGGAATCGCTATGGTAGATAGCAAAGAGGAAACGGATTCTCTGTCTGATTTTTTTTCTTTTGGTTTGTTTGTTTTGCACCAGGCAATTTGAAGCCATGAAAAATGTTTATGAAAAAAAAGCGTGGGGCAACACTTGTGCTCTACTTGTGCCTACTTGTCTATAGCCTCTGTTTTTTTTAGCTAAAAGTATTGCGCCCACGCTGCGGCCAGCACCTAATAGTGGACTATATATGTGTATGGATGTATATTGCTCTATATACATCAATACGCATATATGCATAAATATATTTTTTTCATATGTGTATATAGTTTATATACAATTCGAGAGCAGTTCAATCTCAATTAGTCCATTCGCTCTTGCTTAGCAGGAGCGTAGGAAGAATAATCACAGCTAAATAAGCATTCCAGCCTTCGGTAGCACCCCACTATGAGGACCACACGTAACTTATCACAGACCGTGGACTAGAGAGAAATGTGACTCGTCCTGATATGGGGTTGTGCATCCGACTCCCTGAGTGTGGAAAAATCCACTGTGAAGTCAGTCTCGTCTTTTGCTTCGAAAGTCTTTCTTCTTGTTCTTCCAGAGAAGACCCAGCCCAGCTCTCGTGGAGATTAATATTTTTTTTGCTTGTTTTTTTATTATTTTTTAATTTATTTCTTATATATATATTTTGTCAAGGCAACCTGGAACTTAACAAGGGATAGTTTAGGATGGGGTGGTACTGAGGAACTGAATGTCAACTCGAGTCCCTTTGTTGTTGTACTCGGTGGCGTAGCTATTGCGGTTGTAGGCGGTGCATTTTTTTGCAAGTGTAATACCAGAGCCCACTGAAGAATGTGTGCATAGTAGACGTGGCTTCGGGCTCCACACCCAGTAGAAACACCGAGGGTTCCTTCCGATCTAGCTACGCCACCGGTGTTTAATATTCCTGCAGTCTGGCAAACAAGGAGTCTCAGGCACTGTCTACATCATTTGAATAGACACACAAGGCTCTGGCGGTAGAAAAATAAAAACCCAACGAACCCGAATATTTTTTTGTTTTCGAACTTTACACTATTTACACATCGGATGATTGGGAACCCACAGGTCTTTTAGAGACGTCGTCCCATGAGGTGGTCTTCCTCTCTGTGGCGGCCTTTCCTGCGTTCATAGAATGCAAGGCCGACGTAGAGGAGCAGGATGTGATATGGACCGCCGAGGACGTTGGCAGGAGTGTTCCTTGCTGTAGTTGCACAGCAGCACTTGCTGTCCCACCAACTACATCTCCAGGTGGGTCCCACTCCTGAGAAGAAGGATGACCCGGCTCTGCAGAAAGGTGCCTGTTGAGGCGGACCATCCGGAGCCTTGGACGCTAATTGAAAAACAAAAGAACATTTAACTCACTAAATTCTACCATTAAGAACTTGATGTAGTAGTTTAAATATTACACTGTTATCTTACAAGTGTGGTTATCTGAACACATCATAGAGAAATAACATTATTTTTCACATAAAATGTCACAATGTGTGCTAATTATAATTTTTTTTAAAACAATTCCTTATGAAAAACGAATTGTGTACATTAAATACAACACTGCTTGTTTCCAAAGAACTTCCTAACTTATATTTATTTATAGACAAGGGTTAAACATTCTAATAAATGCTTTTATATTTACATTTTAATCATCTTCAATCAATCTTACATTTTTTCCCCAGCTGAATGCCGTGTACAAACTTGGAGAGGAGGTAGAGAACATAGTGAGAAACCAAAATTACATAGGAACGTAATTGTTGGCGCTGTACGTCCACTCTCAAGGTCAGCTCATACGGTTTCCTCATTTCAGACATGGACAGCGTGCGATGAACAGGAATCGTTATACGAACGCAGAGTTGGTCCACTTCATCTACGACCTATCCAACGGAAATGGACGTGTTGCTGTTCGGTTGTATAGGGAAAGATATCCAACGAGGTGGCAACCGAATCATCAAACGTTCGCTCGGCTGCATCAGAATCTGGTGGAACAAGGATCTTTCAGAGTCACGATTGACGACACGCCCGTCAATTCTGAAATGGACCTGGTGGCACGAATATCCATCGCTGCTGCAACGATCCGTGAAACGCCTGGTATTTCCGAACATGTCCGCCAATCCACTTTACGTCAATGTCGTACGAGCATACATGCTAATTATTGGCAGCAATTTTAGACACCTCTTGTGATGCGTTAATATCATACTTTTAATTTATTATTGTATTTTTGTTTTTGTAATAAGGCGTTTTACACTACATTCTGTAATGTGTCTCTACTGTCTTTGTGTCTCTATCTCGTTAGGATTACGTTTCCACCCATGCTTTCCTATGTAATTCTGGCTCCTCAGGATGTTTTCTGCCTCCCTTCCAAGTTTGTAAGTGGCATTCGGGGACACCATGTATATTCAAGATTTTGAGCAAGAGTTTTCAAATATAAATTTTCCAATAATTTCTATTCTAAGTCCCCTGCTACATTTAAGAGGGTTCCGATAGTAACAATAATACATTTTAGGGATTTGTTTGGTATATTTTGAAAGAATTGAAATGATATGTCTTGAATGCAGTGTTATATGATTAAAGGGACGATTAAACGAGGCTCTATTAGATTATTGCTAGTCATACTTCAACGAGCTGTTAAACAGTCAACTAAAAATCATTGAATAGGGAAAAGGATTCTCACCTCCAGAGGTTGTGAGGCACACCTTGTTGGCTGTTCATGCAGCTTCTCGCTGGCAGGTGTTGCAGGCACTGTCTTGGAATGTTTAGAATTTTCTATTTGTTCATCCAACTCGGAGTCATGAACAGTCGACAAAGGTTCCTGGTCTTGACTCCTAATTAAATATAGCCTTGTGTAAACTAATATATTTACACAACAAGTTAATAATAAAATTAAAAAATAACTGAAATTTAATATTTATTTTTAAACTGCTTTTTTTTAATTTGATGAAGTATAAGACCCAACTTTGGAACACTTCAGAGGATAGAAATATTTCTCAATATTAATGCTATTTACTACATTAATTATTATTGCTTTTGACCTATTTATTTTTCTTGTGTTATACCACAATAGGAATTTTTTTCATTTTCTGAAGAATGAATGGACATTCAATGACAATGGGAACTCTGAAAATATGTACTGTACTTTACAACAATTATTAAACAAATTACAAAACGTCATATTGGTTTGCTGTTCAAACGTTTAATCAAACTTTTGATGTAAATTATGCTATTCGTTTTACTTGCTTACCTGGGCAAGTCAAGGCTCCTGCACATGTACCTCAGCGAGACCCCGTCAGGCGTGAGGGCGGACAGGCTCCCCTGAAGACTGACCGCCCTCCTATACTGCCGACCGCGAGGCTTACCCCCAGCGTGCCTAAACGAGGAGGACTGATGGGTCAGGCCATCTTCGGGGGTCAGGTCCGAGGACAGGGACACGAGGTCCTTGGAGACGGTTGTTGTGTTGCCTAGGAGGGAACCGCCCGAGTGGGCGACGATGTGGGATAAGAGTTGCATGATGGTCTGGATGTCGGTGCTCAAGCGAGTTTCTATCGTACGAACTTGTCTGCAAGAGAACAGGAAAAAGCATTGTTAGATGCACAGGAATATATTTTAAGTGCTACTTTACATCCTTTTTCTTTATTAGATATAATTATAGATGCATAACTGTACATTTTACAGACAGAGATACTTATATGTCTTTGAATTATCCTTACTAATATTATAAACGTGAAAGTTTGTGTGAAAATGTTTGGTAGTCTTTCACGCAAAAACAACAGAATGGATTTTAATGAAACTTTACAATAATATAGCTTACACATCAGAATAACACATAGGCTATAATTTATAAAGATATTGTGTAACGATATCTTTATAAACTAATAACGATAATTATCAAGAAAGTAGGAAAAAATTCTGCCATCTGCAAAAAAGGCCGCGACAGCATATAGCGCAGCATATATCTTTCATGTGTGAAGCAAAACTTCGTATTTTGTTTTGTCTACGCCAGGCGCCAGGAATTGCGAAACTTTGAACAGGCGGAGTGTAAGGCTGATTACAATTTTAACATAAAATAAATACAACAAAAAGTAAAATCAACGTATTACACTTCCAGATATATATTATTTATACCATTTAAAGCGTTCATTGCATAAAATTTGTAACAATGCGCTACTTTTGCTGAGCAGAGATGAGCTTAGAAAGGTGTTTTCAAAAATCGACCCACAAGAGAGTTACGGGGTAGTTAAAATGAAAAAAAATCCTTTTTATCGGCTATTATATCTTCAAACTTAAAATTTAACAAACAGGTTTTTTTGTTCAGCTGAGATATGCAAAAAGCTTTTTTTTGTTTAATTTGCTATTCATGTAAAATTAACTCATTAAAAACTTCTTTATCCTTCAATCTGTATTGTTTAATTTTTCAATTCACCCGTGCGAAGAACAGGCATAATAGCTAGTTAAAGTAATAATCCTTTCTTTTTGATTGCTGTTATATAAATTTTTAATTTTCGTTGAGTAAACTTTATAATATCACATGTATTTGTTGATCCTACCATTTCTCAACTTTTCTACGCGGGGCTTTCCTCACTTCTTCCTAAATTAGTCCAAATAAAGAATAATAATGTGGTTTTATAACTTGTTACGGATAAATGTATTACATCACTTTTTAAAATAAGCCGAACAGTCAGATGTCACGTGGCAGGTGGAATGAAAACTTTTCTCATGATTGATGATCCAGATACATCCAGATAGACAAAAATGTAATGACAGCAACAAGGGAATATTAAGTAGAGTTTATAAGTCATGAGTTTTTTTTTATTTATATCACTGTGTGTAGGAACTGATTCCTCATTTCTCTGTTAGAAATCACCCCCTTTGTTCTTGATGTTACCAGAAGCCGTGGATCGCAAGATACATTAGATGTAATTGAACCGGTAATTCTTGTTCAGAAGAGCTCTTGAGGAGAACTGAGTCAACAATCTATTAATTGATCATGTATGATCATTGATCGGACAAGATGCAAGATCAGTGATACGACTATATCGTACATATTGCTCTCCGATCCTATAAAAAAATTTTACCCACTTGTGTATTTCTGATAAACTCGCCTTTTGATCCATTTTCTTCAACAAAAATACGCTTTGAATCGAATAATGTATTTGATTAGG
This sequence comes from Trichonephila clavipes, assembly GCA_019973935.1. Lineage (NCBI taxonomy): Eukaryota > Metazoa > Arthropoda > Arachnida > Araneae > Nephilidae > Trichonephila > Trichonephila clavipes. Next base: position 718,432 of record BMAU01019602.1, on the reverse strand, counting down.
TAAAGCCCTATATCCACGATCTGGGGAACAAGAACTGCTGAAAATCCATATTTTACAGCATTGCGCTGCTTTTATTTTTATTCAATATGAGTATGTTGATTAATTTCAGAAAAATTGATTAAATCTAATTGACGAAGAACTCAGAGAGATCGTGCTAGATAATACGAAAAGTTTTTTTGATTAAATATTAATTGAACATTTGCCCGCATTAATGTCAAATCGTCCAAAGGATTTCAAAAAATTGTCTAATTTAGTTATTCTAAGTGAATTATACTAAACATTACATTTAAAAACTGAAGTACGCATAGGCTATTCGTGAGGGTGAAGCGCGACCCAATCAATCTCCGTTAGATTGGGAATGAGACTTAATATTTTTTTTCATCACTCGGTAAATCTTTATCCGAGGCAAACAAACCGATAGTTACAAAACATCGAAATGAAAGCATCAAGTTCTCAAAAAACAAGCAATAGAAAAAAATCATTCCGGCAGTGAGTGAGTGAATATTAACGTCGCACTGTTCAGCTACGCGAGGGCTTTTGGCGTGATTTTGAACCATGGTCAAGTGACGTGGACGACACCTGAGCTGGCACCCCCTCTCCTAACTACCACACCACACCAACGGGAGGGCGTTTCAGCTCTCGACAGATTTAACGTGTATCGCTGCCCTACACGGCGGGTCTTTAGTGGTACTGGGCTCGAACTCATGGTATGCCTGCCATGATCCGATGCCTTGACCACTGGGCTCACGTATGAGGGACAGGGAATTTTCATTTTGTTAGAAACTATTCAAAAAGATTCAAGAAGAGTTAAAAATAATAATGAGACAGGAAAAAATAACTTTATTGTATCGAATGTATTGTAGCTACACCTGAATTTACACTGAAATTGTAATTTGTTGATATTTTTGAGAAGGGAAAAATAGAATTTCTTCTTATTCTCAAGAAGTAAACTTATAATTGTAAGCAATAATTTTTTCTCACAAAATCTACACTGGGTGACGTATTACTCGGAAATAAAGTATTCACTGAAATTAGTTTATCTCAGAAACCCCCCAGTCGGATAGAATTGTTTTTCAACATTCCCTTTTCTCATCTATACCTCTTTCAAATTTTGCCTTTTTTCTTCATTTTGTGCGTTCAGTATTCGGAGGAACTCACAAGTCGATAATCAAAGCTTTGCTGAAATTGATTTTTCAAATCTACACCAGATAGCAGCACCTTCGCTCCGAAAGTCACCAGAACCTATGAATCTCAAGATCAATGATACTCAGCCTGCGGCCCGTCAGGCATTTTTGAGTGGCCTGCTCATGGACCATTGCTCCAAAAAATTAAATTATTTAAGTTTTTTCAAAAATTTAAATTATTAATTATTCTCAAAAATTATTTCAATTTTATTCTTTTCAAAAATTTAATTGTTCAATCATACTATTTTATGGATAAAACTGAGTTTTAATTATAAACAAATAACACTGATTTCAGTCTGGAATTCAAGCAAAACTCCTCTTTGCTGCCATTTTGCATTTGATAAATTAATATTTGAAATAAAAATAAGAGTTGGTCACACATGGATGAAAGGAAACCGAAACTACCCCATAACTCAGGAAAAAATGCATAAGGCCGAATTTTTTTATTTATTTTTGTTTTGATAGTGATTAATATAGTTTTAAAACCAATAATGAGTTTTAATATTTTGGATCATTTTTCCACATTTTAAGTGTCCAATATTGCCTCGGTCTTATAATGTTTTTTCCATTAATCCTCATCCTGCGGCCCGGCTGGAAAAAAGGTTGAGTACCTCTGTTCAAGATTGAAATGGTTGCAACGCTCTCTCTTTCTCTCTCGCGTATGAGTGTGTGAAAGACTTATAAGTCTTATAAGACTTAAGCTCTTGAGTAGAAGAGCTAAATCAACAAAAAATGCTAACAGACCGCGATTAAGCGATCAGATAAGATATATAAATCAAGTTAGCACTGACCACATCGACCGACTGTCTAATTCCGTGAGATTTATATTCACCCCTTTATATACTTTATAAACTTGTCCTTTGATCCAAAATAATCAAACAATAGATGTTTTGATTCAAGTGAAGCGCTTGAGTAAGTCAACCCATCACACTAAATATCTTTTCATAATTTATGTGAATAAATAAGAAAGTAATTTAAAAAGAGGACAATAAATAATGTTAAAAATTAAAAACATCAATACGGATTTTATGTTTGCATTAATAAATACATATTGAAGTTCATGTTCGCAACATTAAATGGAGTTTTTCAAAATTTTAAGACTCCATGTATAAACAATGTATACAGTGACGTCTTAAGATTTCTTGAGATCTTGGGCTCTTATGCAAAAGTAGGCCCCACCTGTGACCCTTTTATCGAATTTGATGCATATACATGTAAAGTTCAACAAAAGAAATCGATAATAAAATGAAGTTCTACTAAGAAATTCGTTTTCTACATTTTAAATTCACCTAATCATTAATCAATTGTCTTTAATACCAACTACTAATAATACGTCATTTTTAACACACTTAAATTTTTTTAGGGGAATATTGTGCCAGCGTTTAACATTTGATAATTAAAATGATTCAGATCGTTATCTTACTGATGTGGAGTCGAGAATGAGGCGATCCCCCCCTCCTGACCCTAGACCTGAACTCAGTTGACACAAACCTTAAGAAACTTCTCTGAACATACCCAGTTCTCATGTAACTTTCAAAAAAAAAAAAAAAAAAAAACCCGGCCTCCGAGTAATGCTACTACTAGGTTTTTTTTAACCAATGTAATCTTAATTGGCTCAATTCATGACGGTCACATGATAAAGACAAACACATGTTCTCCAATGAATTCAAAACAGGCATCATATTAATTGTACTTGTTGTTCGATTTGTAAAACTTGGCTAAAATTTAAAATTTTATAATTGGGTAAAAATGTACAAATGCTATAAAAAATAAATTTCTCTTCAACAGACTTTAAAATTAAAAAAAAATCTTATTTTATGTGCATGTATTTTTAAATAAAAAGCATTTTGCCCACCTATATGTGCATTATCGTTGTTGAAAAATTTGTACTTTTTAAGAGAAAGTTTCTGAAAAGAACAAAAGTTGGCAACAACGAAGCTGATTAACTGATTAGCTGAAAACATATGATTTCTTTAATCGTGTGACTTAGATGTCACATCAGAATTTGAGGTGATTGGTTAAAAAAAGGGGTTATCATTATCATGTGAACTATGACGTCACATGAATTGAGCCTATTAATTACGTCACTTTACTGTCATTAAAAATAGTTCATGAAAGTCAAAAAAGCATAATAAGCCTATTTCTTTGAAATTTTAGTTGCCGCAGGCTTAAGCTATCATAAAAACATTTAAGGAATATATTTTTCGTGCAGTACTGACCTACTAAGGTTATCTAACTTGGCTTCTAGCATCTGCGTGTTTGGTCTAGAGTTGGTGATAGGGAAAGGCTGGTGGTGAGGGGACGTTAAATCGTCTCCAGGACTCTGGCCATTGACCGAACTACCCGTGAGAGGAATTGTGACGCTAGAACTGGATCGGGCACCACTGCTGGACGTTCCGCCAGGAATGGTCCCCAGACGCCCTGGTCCGGAGCAAGGACGCCTGGTTTCTATAGTGTTTTCTACAGTGGTTCTTTGACTAGAGGGACTATGGTGTTGGGTTGCCTGGAACGTAGATTGTGGACTGAGAATGTTCCCCGTTGACCCTGGAGTAGAGTCGACAGATGCTGTCTGGGAAGCTGTTGGGAAAAAAAGACGAAGCAGAGTGTTAGCAAATAATACTAAAAAGAAACGTTTTAGTAAGATATTATTGGAATTTCTGACCTAGTACTGTGATATACTAAAAAGAAATTATCTTTAGGTAAAAAAATAAATAAATATATTAAAAATTAGATAGCAAAAACTTCGAAATTCTGAATTACCAATATTTTAAGATTTCATACCACGCTTCTTTTTTCTGATAATTGGAACGCTCGGATGTTGAATATTGTAGATTTTAAACTGCAAATTGAGATCTTCTCAAAATTCTAAAAATTACCAATTTTAAAGTTTTTGAAATACCTCGATTTTTGAAATTGTTCGATCGAAGATCAATATGTCAAATGATTTTTGGTAAACAAATTGTTGGGAAAGTTTGTTTCCATAATTTTAACAGTTTATTGACTTTAAATACGGTCCACATTTAGGAAAATTAACGGTAAATAAAGAAAAACTTTGGTACTATTTGTAAAAAAAAATCAATATATCTAAATAGAAATTACTGTAAGTGTTAAAATGGAATGATGCAATTAACTTAATTCCAATCAGTGTTGCCTATAGAGAGGTGCATATTTTATCATGCTGCTCATTTTTATCTAATTTAATCCATTATTTTCTGATATAAATTGTGTTTCGCATATTTTTCCTCTTATATCTTAATGCTAAATGTGTTTTCTCTTTACATGTTGAAACTAAAAAATTACACATTTATGGAACATTTTGCAGTTTTAAAGACGCAATGTCATAAACAGACGTATGAATTACAATGTTGAAAGTTTTCTCAAGAAAACTGATACCAATTAATTCAATAGTTTTATTTTGGAGTACTCTAGTATAGAAAGGGAAGCAAGAGAGAGAGAGAATCTTTTTCGTTCTATTGCGGACAGAACGTATGTCTACTGCCTGAAAGTTATTTTTGTCAATCGTCCAATTTTTCTGCATGATTTAAATGAAATATAAAGATTCGTAACTATCAAAGGTGTTTTGACATCATTCTTAAAAAATAAACGAATGGCTGAGGATTTTAGGTTTATTCACGCTCATTAACAGTTTTCGACCATTTTTGTTTTTTGTTTTTATTCTTGGTTATAAGGGGTAAAAGTACTAGGTAGAAAACATACGTTAGTAAGATTTTTAGAGGCATTTTGTAATATCAAACATCTCCCATAGTACCAAGATTGATACATAACAAGTCACTTTTATAAGTATTTTTTTAAAAAGTGTTCTCGAGAAAGTAGAAAAGAGAACGACGTTTTTATTTCGAACCTGCCTTTCAATAAGCTGAAACGAAATCTTATCATTTAGCAACTGCTGTTCTTTCTGTCACTCTTTTACAGAAAGCAAAATTTCAAAAGCATTCTTTTTGCTGTTATTTTCAAAAATCGGAGAGCAAATACTGAGAATAAAACTTTATATGTTAGTACAAAAGGCAATAAAAATCTGAAAGTGCACCGATTCATCTTCTAATAACAAAACTAATAAAAAACTAGCCAATAAATTAATTTTCATAAATGGAATATTTTTGAGAATTAATTTCTTCTTCAACTTTGTTAAATTTATTTAACGAAGTTAATCTTGATCAATGAACAGATATAAGCATTGAAGTTTAATTATGTATTTAATTAAAAAAGAATAAGAAAATTAGACGATGTCTCAAATTATTCAATAAATATTAAATGATTTTTTTTCCATACTAGGTTCAACAGCATCTAGGAGAGGAGTTTTCTCTTTCGTCTCTTGAGGCTCTGTTTGGGTTCCGGGTCGAGCCATCGCAAGACTTGGAGGGCGGGTTGCAGGGGGCTCCTGAGCTTGTGAAGCAACTACTATAGAAGATAAGGGTCCTGTTGCTAAACTTGTGACTGTAGCTATTGCGCCTGCTGGAATAAAGAAGCAAGTGACAAAGGGGAAAGAAGGGAAAAGAAACACGTTTGCTGGCCGAGTTTCTTGATAGTATTCTTTTCATTTGAGAATTTTTTTTTTAAAAAAAGTGCATTTTGTTATTTTAAATTTTATTGTGTGTGCAAGAGAGTTTGGTTACGAAGTATCATGCGTATTCTTGTTAAATATCCGACAGCACCGTTGTTCATAATTCAAAAGGAAAAAAAATATAAACTTAATTGGTTCATTTTTATGTAACTTAACCCCTTAACATAATTATTTTATAGGGATTGTTATTTAGTAGGGATTATTGTTTCTCTTTTCACGATTTGTTCCTGGACAAAATAATTTTTAAATATAGTAAAAACGAGATATGAAGGAGAAGGTGTCTAGTTCACTAGACTCGGTAATCATTTTATAACAATTTCAATTTTATTCAGAAATGTATACTATAAAGTAGGTATACGTTACAGCCTATACTAATACCAATCGCAACATTTCACTATTTAAACACTAAAACGACTACCTACTACAATACTGGATAAAGCATACATTATTAACCATAATACGTCACAATATAAACATTAAAACATAACTACATATCACAATAAAGCACATTATGAAGCAACAGTTATAGCAAATTTTTAAAACATGCATTTTTAATGCAAGAGATATTTCACATGAGCACATCCAATTAAATGTAAGAGTTTGGGGATGTCGTAATAAATTCTTAAACTGAGAATCGAGTCTTTAGATTCAGAGATTCCCAAAACAAATTTTTCTTGCATTTATGAAATGGATAACATTAAGGAAGCACATGCATTTTATTACTTCCATCAAAATACACTTAAAACTGTTGCAAGATTAGTTATTTTTTGTTAATAATGTTATTTTAAGGGTAGTACATAGGCTCACAGTTTAAAATTCCATTTTTTGCATATAAAATGAAGTAATTTTTACATTGAATTACAATTTTTAAATATTTAATATTTTTTAAAAATTTAATTTAACAAAGCTGAAATTTAAAAATATGACGTAAGTTGAAGGCTTGTTAATTACTCTTGCTGTGTTGATTGGGCTCCAATATATGGGAAATATTTGAAGATAGGCAAAATATTCACACAGCATGGGATATTAGCGTGTAATTTCAGTTACTATTTATGCGAAATTTTTAGGCGCTAATTTTTAATGAGGGGTGTTAAAATAAAGGGGAAAAAATAACATTAACTTACATGCATCTTTTTATTTTCAAATTAAGTCCTGATTTTGATGCATACATTTTTTTATTAATTAATACACTGATAACTTCGTGTACTTAAAAAATATTAAGGTTTTAAAGTTGCAAATTTTAACATTACAATACAATTTAAGTTCATTTTTATCTTAAATTAATCGGAATCTTTAGAACTTTTGCACTTTTATACTAAAGGATTAAATTTATTCATTTTTATCTTAAATTAATCGGAATCTTTAGAACTTTTGCACTTTTATATACTAAAGGATTAAATTTAATTTAAGTAAAATGGAACACGAATGAAGTTTTGCTTATTAAATACTTATGCCTCGTAAAATGCTTCTATTCTTATTATTGCTTAAAAAGATTTAAATATATCAATACTGATTAAAATGCACAATTCAAATAAGTTTTTGAGCCACAACATTCACAATGAGCAGTTCATTACTTAAACATGAGTAGAAGATCCACTACATGTAAACAAACACAAATGGCACTGTTCCGTTAAAACCATACCACATATTTTCGATGCCAAATTAGCGCATTTGGCTGATTTTGGGTCAACACACAACTTTTTCAAGATAATTCTGTATATTAAAAAGGAATTGGCAATATTATGGTGATGAAAGAAGCCAAATGAATTTTGGATCGTCGCCTAGCACCGAAATTAAAGGAGACAGCACAAAGTGGCAGAATTTCAATGGAACAGCACAGATAGACGCAACTAGCTTTACAGAAAACACAAGGAGAAATTCATAACTGAAGAGCAGCAAGAAAAAAAGCACCCCACGAGTATTGACAACAAAAGCACACATCGAGAGAAAGAGATAGCTCATTCGCAATCGAAGAAAGGCATGCGACAACAGCAAAGTCATGCTTCTGGCACCAATAACAACAACTAACGACAGGAGGGCAAAACCTACCGTAGACTTCTGGCTTTGATACCTTCGTGTCCGTGAAACTTCGTTTCAGGTCCTGAAGAAGCCCTGAAGGACGAACGATAATAAAATCAATGAGACGTTTCTACAGAAGCTACACCAATGTTTTGTGTAGCTTGAGTTAAGCAGCGAGTTGTGATTTGTTTGTATATGTTCAAAGATAAAAAAAAAATCTGATGGATACTTGTACAAATCAGTTTTACCCCATCAATTAATCTAATGTTTCTTTAATTATCTGCGTATAGTTATTCAAAATTATGCTTCAAAAGGAAAAGGAAATAATTGTAATTGTCTCTGTTGAAATTTTGATTTTTTTAACTAATTTTTAAAATATCTGGTTAAACTCATTTATCGAAAATAATATCTAAGAATGGATTCATTTCATTTTTATTCAACAGTATTCATTTAATCGTGACCCTGTTCATTATATTTAAAATTAGGATTCTGAATTTATTAAGGCACATGTAAAATCCCCAATAGGTAGATTTAAGATAAAAAAATAATTGCTTTTAAAACATTGCTTCTCTTAAAACTACTGTTTTCCATTCTAATAAATCTGAATACCATTTTCTCTCTCTCACCCCGTTTTTTAAAAAAATTGCTTAGAACCATATTTCTTTTAATCATATTCCTTTTAAAATAAGCCCTTAATTGGAAAAGAATCTTTTCAATGAGCTCCTAATATAAGCTCAAACCCCTCGAAAGGCAGAGAAAATCGTAAACCAGATATTTTTTTTTAGCATGTTCATTGCATCACAAGACAGGTGTATTGGATTATAAAGTAATAATATATAGTTAAACATAAATAAATACATGAGAGGTCATTAGAATATAATAAAACTGATGAATAATTTAAAAATAGATTAGACACACAAATAAATGTGGAATGTTGAACATAAAACAATCATCTACAAAAAAATCCTAATGTGTCGTTCAGAATAGTTATTTATATATAAATTTGCCTATTATTTTTACGGAAAACATGGTAATAATCTCAGCTTAAAATTTTTGGGACAAATTATTTGATTATTTTTGCATACATGTTGTCTTTATTTCAACACCTTTTTTAGTCATCTTACATGTGTAACATGCGATTTAGTTTAACCTAGTAACTTAATTCTGAAATCCATATAACTCTACATTAAGTATCATGTATTAAAAAAAAAGGAAAGGTAATATTGAAATTAATTATTGTTATTCTTTTCTGTTTTCCAGAAATCAACATTTATATTAAACTTTGAAATAGAGTGCAAAGGTTGAAAGGTATCACATATTTTTATTATGAGAATTAATTAATGTATTTTATTCAATGCAGCTTTAAGATTATACACGTACTATCTATCGAAAAGATTCTGTGAAACATTGCATGAAAAAACAGTAAACAAATAATAACATGATGTAAAAACTTAAAAGAAAAAAAAATAACATACCCTTTACAGATAATTGTCAGAAGGTTTGCGATAGATGAATGATAAAAGTAACGATGTCTAAGAACAACTAAAAGAAGCTATACACGCTTGTTGTGACAGTTTTTGGTAAAATAAATACTTCTATCTAACAACAAAACAATAATTTATTCTACGTTAGATTGTTACAATCCATGATAGGCACACAAACATAACAACAACAACAACAACAAAAAAAAAGGATAAAAACTGATAAAACTAAAAATAAAGGCTTTAAAGAGATTCTTTTTGATTAAAATAAATCAAAATAATCCGTAAATATTTTCAACAAAATAAAAATAAAACATTCTTTGAATATTCATTTTCTGTTTTCTCGTCATGATAAAAATATTCATATTAATTTCTAGAATCCCTTTCTGTTTGAAATGTCTTCTAAATTAATTTCTGATATATTGATATGAAGTAATATTTGTGAAATAGTGGTAATACAGACGTAATTTTTCTTTGAGAAATCTTGTATACTTCTTGAAATGCTATTACCAAACATTACATAGCTTGTACCTATTAAATTTCAAGAATAAATTATATAATGTGAACAAACAACTCATAGAGAACATTATTACATAATGAATGACCCAGAATCACTACAATTTCATACACTGCAAAAACAAAACAAAAAAAGAATCTTAATTCCGAAATAATCGGTTCAAGAAACTATAATAACACAAGGTAAGATCTACACAGTATCAGATGTAGAAAATATTACTTAAATGTTAGTGTAAAAACATGTATATATAAATACTATCATGTTAAAAATGTATCCGGAATGATTTCTTAAAAATACATGTATTGTACAAATTGTGTGGAAACCTTTATATTAAATGATATTACAACTTATATAAAGTATATGGCAACACTCGAGAATTAATTTTATTTTAAAATCTAAAAATAAAATTGTTTTTAAATGATTAAAGAATTTTCCCTTCGTTTATTCTCTAAAATTTTGAGTGCTTTTGAGCAAAGGATATGCCTTAAAAGTCCCCCCTTAAATCTTTAATATTTTATATGAAAAAATCTATAAAAATAAAAAGTAAAATAAATAAATAAACGCAAATATGTCCTAGGTGTAGAACTTGGGGTTGGAACGTTTCTTACCAGCTATCGAATGTAGCGTGCCAGATCTTTGTCTTTGGCCGAAGTTGAGGTTTGCAGGTGTGACGTCTTGCCCAGCTTTTGTCGGAGAGAATTCTAGGATTCCCATACCACTATACCTACGATCATCCTCATCACTAAACCCTGTCCCTTCGTCACTTGAAGGTGGTCTTGGCCTTCGTCTACGTCGCCTGGCTCTTGGATATTGGTAAGCTGTAGTACGAGCCTCTTCTGGTGGTAGTATGGGCGTCAGGAGGGAGTTCGTACGACTACCACCATCGCCTGGAATCCAATACAGCTATTACAAAACTAGAACTTCCGATAAATTGTTAAAGTATCCGACTACGTTTGGAACCGTGATTTTAAAAAAGCGCATAAATGGATAATTTTCATGATATTTAGTGTCACTTAGATTAGAACACATGTATAAAATTGTTTTAAGGACATTTTGACAAAAAAAATTATTTAAATACAATATTTGGCAAAAAATTAACCTAGAATAATACTTTTTCAAAATGTTCTCCTTTTGTGAAAAATGCTTCTATTATAATAATAGTTTGCCTGCATATAGGCTCAGACCTCTCTACAGAGTCTCAACTAGAATTTTTGAATTATATAACTTAGAAGTGGGTATATCCATGTTTTACGACAACAAAGGGGAGCAATTTAAAGAAAAAAAAGCCAACAATTATTTCGATGGGTGGTGACTCTGAAAATAATGTGAATTTTTCAAAAATTCTAGTTGAGCCTCTGTAGAGAGGTCTGAGCTATATACAAGCAAAATATTATTATAATAGAAGCATTTTTCACAAAAGAAGAACATTTTGAAAAAAGATTATTCTAAGTTAATTTTTTGCCAATATTGTATTGTAATACTATTCTTAAAACAATTTTATGTACATTTTCTAATCTAAGTGACACTAAATATCATAAATATTATCCATTTATACGCTTTTGCAAAATCACGGTTCCGAACGTAGTCGGATACCTTAAAATTAAGCCTTCAACTTTCAACTCTAAATTCGAAAAGAAATTTATTTTAATATCAATGTCAGAGAGATTTTGACTGAACTCTCATGCAAAACCAGACTTTTGAGCTTCCCCCCTGAACATATCTCTTGGTCATGATATTTTACCTCACTTATTCTGAAAAAATATAATATAACCTTTAAATATTCCCACTTCAAAAAGTAATTTAAATTTTTTAAAAAAAAATTCTTTTGTTTGTTGAAATTAGGATTTAAATACAACAGATGCAATTAGACTATGAATTGGCATAGCATTGCTGTTAATTGACATTCTTTTACTTACAGAACGCTCTTACTGTTGTCTACAAACAGGATAAATGAAGAACACATTTTAACACAGGAAAAATTAATAATACTTAAATATATTTGTGTTGTAGATATAACACATGCATCCATTTTTCATATTGTGATTTAATAAATGTACAACTTTTTAATAAATAAAATAAATTTGGCATTAAGATACGAGGTACAAAGTACAGGACATATTTTATACAATTAAAATAATCGATTTATTCAAACAGAATGCAGTAACAGTAAAATATGCTTCTTTTTAATGTATTCCATACTTAGTAGTGCTAATAATCGAGTGCTTAATCGAGCTTAGTAGTGCTATTGTTCAGGATGTAAAACTGATGGCAGAATGTAATATAAATTAATTACATTAGAAAAATAAACCTAATTTATGCTCTAGTTTTTAACGTTAAGCCAGTGTTTCTCAAACTGTGGGGCACCCTCCCCCTAGGGGGCATGATAACTCTACGAGGGGGCGCGAGTATATTAAAAAGTCGGAAACAAAAGATTATTTAAAAAAATAATTTATTTACTGTAAGAGACAAACAAAATGCATTCTGGCATAATAAGAAATAAAATACACATTTACACTGATACAATACACTTATATAAATGTATCAGTCCATGCAATGTGTATTTTATAATTAATTTAATAATACTAAGTTAAAAATGAGAGAGTTTGATAATAACCAGCGACCTTATGGGTTGGTATTAAAACTTACCTTGATAATTTGTACGGTTTATAATTAATCCCTCAATTGCCGAATAAAAGTTACGCGATTTGCACCCCAATGCCACCGTTTTCCACGTAGATGCTCATATGTGATATTTTTTTGGGGGGCGGAGCCGAGAAAAAGGACAATAAGTAAATTCTTCGTAAACACTTTCAAAGTCTTTTTATTGCATTCCAAAGCCTTCGGAATAATTTTATGGATAGTAGTGCACAGAAAAAAATTGTACTTCGGAAAGACGTATATATACGTCGTCCAGAAAATTAATGCCTTTGGCTGAGAGAGACGTTTAAATACGCCAGTTGCACTTAAGAGGATAAAGTCGTATTGTAGCTTTAGTGTCAAACTATAGTATTATTGAATTCAATACATTGTTATTGTATAGAGGGGTTGATTGATTGATTGAATATTAACGTCGCACTGTTCAGCTACACGAGGGCTTTTGGCGACGGACCACGTAATTTTGAACCATGGTCAAGTGACGTGGACGACTCCTGAGCTGGCACCCCCTCTCCTAACTACCACACCACACCAACGGGAGGACGTTTCAGCTCTCGACAAATTTAACGTGCATCGCTGCCCTACACGGCGGGTCTTCAGTGGTACTGGGCTCGAACTCGTTACAAAGCAAGCCACGGTCCGATATCTATACCACTCGGCTACCGCGGCCACATTGTATGGAGGGGGGAGGCGTAATGAAACTTATAATTGAATATTAGGTCGCGAATATTGAAAGTTTGAGAAGGACTGCGTTAAGCAGTTAGTGACAGTTGCAAGCAAAAATGGGATTCTCAATGTAGAAACTCAAAGTCAAGCCATTCGGTTGTCCATGTCCGCCATTCAGTGCCCCAATGTAGACGCAAACGCCAGTGGTTTTCAGACAAAGATAATTACAGTAATGACTGCCTAGCAGATATTCGACAAGATGCAAATGACATCAAATAGTACGAGCGGACATCGATTGCAACAAACCGTATTTGTTGTTATTTGGATTCTGATGAGTTGGAGCCATCCATCATTGCCACGCGCACAATATACCTGCTTTCCTGCGTAGTGTTCTGATAAGGTCGTCGGCTAAATCTTTATTTCCCATATCCATCGATTTCAGATTCTCACCATTGTTGTTTGGTTACATTCAACAAGGTCATCGATTTCTCGAAAGGATTATTCGTTTTTCTACCTTTGTCGAACTCAGGAATGTGCTCGAATGGCACTTGTATTTTTCTTCGAGGTGTACAGAAGCTGCTTACGAAAAAGCAATGCTAGTTCTTCGAAACGACACTCTGTTTTCCTTTTATGTGCTTATTAGTTACACAACATGCGCCCATATTGTGTATCAGCGTTGAAATACAAATAGTTTGCATGTTCCATTGGAGTATGCTTATGGTGAACAATTTCATAGGGTTTGGATTTTTTCCTTCATGGTTCTGCATTTTGGATGGCCAGAAGTGTACATGAAACTACACCTGAATGCATTTTAACTGCATGCGAGTGCTTCGGATATCGTTATTTCTTAGGTATTTGTCAGAATTAAATATTTTTGTCAAGATTGCTCACTTATTTATAAGGTAAACCTTGTTAATATATTTATCGGGTCATCCATAGTTAGGAAATCACTGATGTAGAGGGTAGCATATTTTGTCTTATTACTCATTTATATCTGAATCAATAGTGTTTTAGAATATAAAATACTGTATCACAAATTTCGGTCCCCTATACTATAACGTTAAATTTGAGCCTTGAATTTGAGTTTAGTTTTTTTATATTAGATTACCTGGGGCATCTTCATTTTCTTATAAATTAACTGGCTTACAGAAAATCCATTTCAGTAGAGCATTTCTTCTAAAAGTACTGCCACTTAACTTTGTAGGATTGAACAGAACCTTACAGAGAAAGTTACTTCTGTAAGGGAGCGTGTGATACAATATATATATATATATATTTCACAACTGAACCAATAGACGTTAAGTTATCTTAAATCAGATACATTATGAAACAAAATTTAATTTACCCATAATTTTATTAATGTTTCTTATAATATCACGACATTTTTTGTGTTTCTTGTTTTCCATACAAAAAACATACTTATAACATCAATTTCATACGCAAATTTTGTAAACTTTACTATACACATTATCTGCACATAATTACCAACAGACAGCAGAGGACTATATTTGCTGTTATAAAAACTTCTGCTTATTAACATATAACACATAACTTATAATTGCAAATAAATCAACAAGTGATATAGCTTAAATTAAATAAAGAATAAAAGAAATCAACTTTTTAAAATGAGAAGTAACTTTAGAGAATGCCACAAAAAATTAATTTTATAGCATCTGCAATACATTAGAAAAACGTAACATATTAGGAAATACTTAAAAAATTTCAAATTATAAATACCAAGCAAAGAAAGCAAATTTTATAACATACACTCGTCAATGGAATCCGGTTCTTTGTACACTTGTTTGTGTCTAAAAAGTTCAGGATCTACACCTGCTTGTTCAGTCTGCAAAACAAGGCAAAAAGGTAAGATGAGTTGACAACAAAATTAACAATCTTTTGTTTTCTTTCGAATTTTAATATACAAATTTCAATACGTAGGATTATACAAAAGATGTTTTTTTAAGGATTAAAAGCCAATTTTGAGTATACTGAGACATTAAAACATACTTCTGCATAAATTTTCCGAACATTTTTATTATGTTTTAAAGCAAACGATAAAAATGTTATATCGTTCATTTATTCTATTCAGAAGTCTTAGGGCTATATGGTTATAAAATAAAATATTTGTACCTTTTCCTCAAATTATTGATATGTTATCTCTGTTATTCTCAATAAAAAAAAAGCCCCACGTTTTATAATTACATTTTTAATACAGAGTGTTTTTTTTCCAGGTATAGAAGTTTAAGTTGGCATTACTTTCCAAGATGGCGACCGATTTAACAGCTGTCAAGTGATTTATTCTCAGTTTGGTTTGGCAATTCATCATGAATAGACTCACGCCTGAACAACGCTTTCAAATTGTGCAATTTTATTTCAAAAATAATGGTCGATTTTCATAAGCGAATTTTGTTTAGCGATGAAGTGCACTTCTGGTTGAATGGCTACGTCAACAAACAAAACTGCCGCATTTGGAGTGAAGCTAATCCACAAGTGTATGTCGAAACACCATTACATCCAGAAAAACTGACTGTTTGGTGCGCTTTATGGGCTGGTGGAATCCTTCTTCAAAAACGATGAAGGCCACAACGTTACAGTCAATGGTGATCGGTATAGAGCCATGATGACTAACTTTTTCATTCCTGAATTGAACAATCATGATGTCCAGGAGCTGTGGTTTCATCAAGACGGCGCAACATGTCACACAGCTCGTGCCACAATCGATTTATTGAAAGACACGTTTGGTGACCGCCTAATTTCACGTTTTGGACCTGTGAATTGGCCTCCAAGATCTTGTGATTTAACACCGCTAGACTATTTTCTGTGGAGCTATGTAAAGTCATTGGTCTATGCGGATAAGCCACAAACGCTTGACCATTTGGAAGACAACATTCGCCGTGTTATTGCCGATATACGGCCACAAATGTTGGAAAAAGTCATCGAAAATTGTACGTCGCGATTGGACTACATCCGAGCCAGCCGTGGCAGTCCTATGCCAGAAATCATATTTAAAATGTAATGCCACAAGATTATCTTTCGAATAAAAAAAAATTCATGTCAATCGAATAATACATCGTTGTTTTATTGCAATTTAAAGTTCTATACCTCTAAAAAAACACCCTTTATTTATTTAGAATGAAACCAAATTTAGGCTTTTAGTGCATGTGTCCTTGAAATAAAGATTCTAAAAATGTTTTAATAAGCTATCTCATATTTCAATTAATTCTATTCAGAATTCATTAATATTTATTTCTAATCATTGGTAATACGTAAGTATCCATCCTTGTTACAACTAGATGGCGCCACGTTCTCTCTGGAGAAGGACCGGCAGTCGCAGCGTGAGTAGATGCTGGAGGACTAGTGAGCAATAACAAGTAGAAATCTCTCAGCGCAATTTACATATTACATATTTACAGAGTATACATATTTATACTATATGGAAAAAGGCGGTGCTATTGAGAGGGAGCAGTAGTTAGAAGAGTTCATATATATAATGAAGTTTGTTATCCCAGAGAAGGACTTTTCGTTTGTGAATGATTTCGTAACTTAGCACAAATTGAAGATGTCCAATCAGTTGATGATAATATTAATGTCAATAATGGTCACTTATTATGGCATTTTTTTTCCTCGATGCATTGTTGGAATTTAATTTTTTTTAAAAAGAAAAGTATTAATGAGATATTTGATAAAATTTAGTTATTTTTTAAAAAGACAATTCCATTATTTAATACTTCTAGTATCTTTTCGTGTTCGTGTAACATTCAGAGGTCACATATTTTCCACTCAAATTGTACCATCATTTTAAATATTACAGAAACAGAAAGCATCAGTGATGACAGTACATGATATAATCAAAGAGATTATATTTAGAGAACAAATGAAACTCAAAGTCAACTACAAATTAAGACAATTGCTTTGATGGATCAGTCAATTGTTATGTTGTTAAAGCAGTTAATTATCCACACATTCTATTATCTTTCGTTTGGTCAATGAGTCCATAAACAGGGTGATTCACTTCCAGATCGACAATTTTACAGAGTGTGTAGGGGGTACAGAGACGTCTCGGAATCACGTAGGAATACAAAGCTGCAAATGCTGTAGTTGCGAGTTATGGTGCAAAGAAGCAGAGAAAAAGAACAAAAACATTTTTAAGGGGACAGAAAATGTTTTTTTGAAAGGTTGTACGCGACGAAATTACGATTCAAAGTCGTCTTCCAGGCTTGACAGAGACACTGCATGGAATTCTTCACGCTTTGGAAGATTCCTGGCATGTCACATATCCTCTCGTTAGCTATAGATATTCGAGTGACGAGGTCTTCAACTGAAGGAACAGGTGCTTCATACACCAAACTCTTTATTTAACCCCAGAAGAAGTCCATTCACTTTCGAACACCTGATGTGGGACAACCTTTCAATGAAATGTTTTCTGCCCCATCAATGTATTGCTGTTTCTCTCTTTTTCCCTCTGCTTTTTTGCACCATAGCTCACAACTACGGCATTTGTGACTCTGCATTCCTATGTGTTTCTGAGTTGTCTTTGTATCTCCTACACATCCTGCAAGTTTGTCAGTCTGGCAGCGAAGAACCCTGTATATCAAAACACTATTAAAATAGAATGAACATCTGTTTATATAAAAAAAAGTATTTTTTATAGTATTTTTTATTACTTATACTTGATTTTTGGGGAAACGACAATAAAATAGTTTTAAAATCTTATAGGTACTAGATATACTCTACATAGAATACCTTTTGTTTTTACACTGATATGATAGTAAGTATACTAATATATATATATCAAATAATAACAGTAAAAAAAATTAGTTATATGCTTAAAATGAAAATGTAAGGATTTAAAAAATAATAAGGAATGTGACTTACATCTCTAAGGTTAAATGTAATTTCTAAGTTCGTAGAGAACGATTCCCAGAATTCTGGATACATATCGAGCACATCCAGTAGGTCTTCGCGATTAATCTTGTGTAAATCACAGTACGTCAAGGCACGGACGTTGCAGCTGGACTTACCAACAGTACTATAGCTGCATGGGTTTTCACCGAAGATGTCGTCTTTGCCTGAAACACAGAAAAGCTTAATTATTTTTCGTTACTACATATAAGAAAAGATGGGGACATTTTCTACCTAACTGTCTCCTTAGGTATATTTCTTTGACATCAATCAAACAAATCTTTAAAGAGCTTGTGATATGATAGCAGGTAATAGCTTTGTACATTTATAATATAGTAAGTACATATAAGCCCACTTATTTTTTTAAGATAATTTATTTCATTTTAAAAAGAACACACATTTTACATGTGATTGGGGTAATTGAACTGATATGGCAGTTTGACGATGTGTTTTGGTTAAGCCGCGATTCCTGATTTCAATAAAAACCATCGTGTAAAGAAAATGATGCATCTCAACCTTTTCCTTTTGGGGTGCATGTGGAATGTGGAGCTCCTGCTCAGAACCCGAAATTATTTGACCGAGGTTCAAGATTAAAAAAGTGTTCTCGCTCTATGAACCTGCATGTTAGTTTGAAACAGCCAGTCGGAAAACGTTCAATAAATATATAAACTTGACATTCATAAAATATGGATCAGCTTGAATTGCATGCATAATTCTTCAAGTAGCATTTTCTTTATTTGTAAGAAATGCTGTTGAAAGTTGTCTCAGTTTATTTTGAGTCATTAAATGAGCTGGTCATTTAGCTAGAATGAATGGAGATCGTTGTTACAAGAAAATCTTTCTGGCAAAGCCCATGGGAAGTTGACCTCGGAGGAGACCCCTATTAAGATGGATTGACTGTGTCGAAAAAGACCTAAATATTTTAAAGCTCAAAACTGGGGAAAAGTTGCCAAAAGTAGAGATGCATGGGAAAAACTTCTGGAGAAGGCCAGAGCTCACCCAGGGCTATCGAGTCATTGAAGAAGATGATATTTGTTTGATATGTTAATATATAAAACATTACGCAAGAAGATATTAATTTTCAACAGAGTTAACAGTGTTTTATGCCAATATTGTGGCTTTTGCTTTCAATATTTAAAAAAGGTTTAGAAATATGAATGTTTTAATTAAAATACAAGGCGAGATAAAATTAAAGTATCACATTTTATGCATTCATACAAATATATATATATATATATATATATATATATATATATATATATATATATATATATATATATGTAATAATTCTCTCTAGTATCCTTTTTATTAACTCTTTGTACTAATATTTAAACAAACTTTAATTCTTTGGTTTAAAAATAACACTGTAATCTTAATCGTAATCGGCTAGTCCGAAATCCCTGTGCCACCCATTCTATCCGATCAAAACTACTATTACGTAATAATCACGCGCTTGCACTGCTGATATAAAAGCAAAAATCTTGTGTAATCGCTCTCTTTTTGTCTGCTTGCCTTCATCATTTAAGAATGTAAATGACTGCAGCTCTTTGTCTTTGTGTTGTGTCCTCCAACATGCCGCTGCTGCTTGTCGTTGCCTGTTTTGCTTGGTGATTGTTGAAAGTTTCTCTATTCAATGTACCGCAATTGTGTTTTAAGCTATCGATGTGTGCTTCAAAATAAAAAGAAGAAAATCAATTCTGAAGACGTTTTCACTAAACCAGATATGACAACCATCGAAACAAACCAACACCGTCCAACGCTACTACAATACTTAACACATATATATATATATATATATATATATATATATATATATATATATATATATATATATATATATATATATATATATATATATATATATTATATAAGAGAAAAACTACTAAATCGCTCACTCATCACTAGATTTTTTGAACTATTAGACATAGACTTGAAATTTGGCAGACATTTTTCTTTTGTTGAGTAGAGAATTGTTTAAGACGGGTTTTGTGGAAATTCTCTCCTCCAGCTTTGCAAAAAATAAAATTTATATTCTTGGCTTAGATAATAGTAAAACATTTACTGACAAATGAGCCTTGGTATTATCGGGTAGTTCAGCTATTGCAATTTACTTAAAATTGTTCAAAATATTAAATTTCAATGTCCTTAAATTTTTTTATCCTTCTATTTCGTATGTTACATTTCTGAATTTACCCAGAGAAGAACGGATATACCTGCTAGTATATATATTTACATATGGTAGTAAGTAATTTTATCCATCTATTTTCTAATAAATAATAAACAAATATCATTAATGTAAATAAATATTATTTTAGTTGTTAAGATCACAATTTTATGCGTAGTTGTATGAACATAAAACATCCAAAAAGTAATATAATTTGAAAATTTTTCAAGGAAAATTCTTGTTAAGTTTCTAAGAAAGTGTTTAAATTTTTGTGTCTAAGACATTTAGTTTATAAGTTTTCTGATTATTGTAATTGTAACGACTCTCTTTATTACGAAAATAAAGTATTATTGTATGAAACATAAGTACTTATGCAGGTCAGTTCCCCATTTAATGCAAAATCTATTTAAATGGAACAGCAAACATTATTTAAAGGAAATCCTTTGATAAATTGAATCTTATGTTAAATTGTATCTGTTTCATTTCTATAGTACTATGAAGCATTTCTTTTTCTTGAGAATTTATGCACTCTGAATTTACGGCGATTTAAATAAAAAATATCGAAAGTCACCTAACTTGATACATGATACGGGAGTGGAAGAGTTATGGCTCCAATTTTCATCACTTGTCACGCCAACTTAAGATAACGCCGAAAATGACAGATAAATTTTAGTCGAGTCTTGACAAAAGACATACTTAATCGAAAAGATAATAGTTCGTATAATTCAGCGTTCTAGTGTTACGCTCAAAAGTAGATCGATTTATTTTTATCCATTTTTGATATCTGAGCAAGACTGATTGATTCTAAAAAGAATAGTCTTTTTTTTATAGCATCGCACTCACTTTACATTCCTTTTTATGATCTAGAAACGAAGCCGATTCATTGTAACTCTATCTTGAACAAAATAAATAGGAACTATTTGTATATATAAGCTAGATGTAAAATATTTTTTTATAAGCATCTTGTCATGGAGCGTGGCCGAATAATATAAATTAATTTTGATGTCTACTGTATTGATAAATGATAATAAAGAAATAGATAAAAAAGACAAAAAATTATCTTATAATTTCTGAAGCTGAGAAATTAATCTAATAATAGTAATGCTCTTAAAAGATAAATGTAATGAATTTGTTTTGTGATAAGGAAATTTTGAAGAATATTCAGATATTTAATTATTATGAATCTATTAATTTATATTTTGTGATTAAGTGAAAGAAGTAATCATAGAACCCCCTAATTTGGACTAACTAGGGTTTTAATGAAAGTCCTGATTTAACAAAATAACCTATAAAATGAAATAAATTATGCAGTTAAATACACTGAATTGCCACTGAATTAGGGATAGCAAGGGCTATGCAAATTGTGTAGCACTGCGCATCATTTATGTGCAAGTGAGGGAGCTGTGGTAACTGTATGAAGAGCACATACTGTAGTTGCTCTGAATTAGTTGTTGGAATTGCCAGTATGGGTAAGCTTCCTGATTCAGACGCCCCTTGGCATTGCGTGGTGATAGACGGCTCAGGCGTATTGTACGTAGCCAGCGAAGCCAAACATTAGCTCAAATTACCACCCAGTAGAATAACGATGCCAGTCGTATAGTCAGTAAACGGACTGTGCAACGCTCGCTTCACCGTATGAGTTTCGGAAACCATCGACCTACGAGAGAACCATTGCTCAATGATCGCCATTGGTATGCTCACCTTGCCTGGGCAAGAGAGCACAGAGATTGGAGTGTAGAGGATTGGAAACGAGTAGCATGGAGTGATGAGTCTCGATTCCGATTACTCAACATTAACGGTAGGCTGAGAATATGTCGTCAGGCTCATGAAGCCATGGATCCTGCATGTCAGGTTGGAACTGTACAAGGGCATGGTGGCTCAATCATGGCCTGGGGTGTTTTTTTGGGGCACTGTTTGGGATCTTTGTTGCATGTGCCGACTTCCCATAATGCAATTCGGTACGTAGAGCTGCTGGATGATCACCTCTATCCGTTGATTCTGCTCTGTTATCCGCCCGGGAATGCAGTTTTCCAGCAAGACAACTGTACCTCTCACAAGTCCCGGGCAGGACATCTGATCACAAATGTCCAGCACGTTGCACCTTTTGATACATTTTAAAACTTTCATTCCTTCATCCACTTTATTCTCGCCAAACTTACCATCTACAATTTCTTTTTATTTTTGAAAAAGAAATTCGCTGTTGTGTGTGTGTGGAAAGTCTGAAACTTGAAACTGTTAATAGGAAACTTAACTATATAAAAATAGGAAATGATGCTTAACAAATTATTTTCCTTGAGATATTTTAGCAGTATTGCTGATAGCGGACACTCCTTACCTAATATGGCCATCATGACATCATCCTTTAAGATCTCTATGGATCCCCTGGAGAGGAAATAAAGTGCTGTCAGAACATCCCCCCGGTGAACCAGCGTGTCACCGGGGGGTGCGTGTGTAGTTTTGAACTTCAAGGAGAGAGCTCGAAGGCAACCGGGGCTGGCTCCTTTGAAAGCGGAACAGTTATTGAGCAAGTTCCGGTTTAGATGGAGGCATATGTCCGCTTGCAAGCAGTCCGGGAAGCCTTTCAATACCTGTAATAGGGAGATAAGTATAAAAATTCGTCCTCAGAAAGACTTGAAATAGTGGTGTTTATAGTGTGGAAAATGGGCTAACATAAGTATATATATCACAAGATGGGACGGCAGAGATATCATGTTTTTATTTCTTAAAATGCTTTGTCATAGCATACATAAAAAAAAGTGATCAGATTTTCATTTTTTGAGTGTTCATTGGTTTTATTTGGTTAAGGATCATATTTGGGTAATTAATCTGTACCACGTTTTCTCATGAATTTTTATAAGGTTTTTTTTTTTGTGTCTGACCAGTGCGATCTAAATTAAAACTGAAAATACAGTAAATAATCAAAGAAAAAAAGGCGTAGAATGATTACAAAAATAGGTGAAAAAAAATGGCTACGGTATAGCGAGATATTCCACCAGTGTTTACTGAAACTAGCAAATTATATTACGGAAACTTCTTCAGACTCCTTGTGGCCACAAAGTGCTATTTAAAGATGATACGACTTAAGGAATTTTTTAATTAATAAAAATAATAAAAACATTCAGCAAAAAAATTAAAAGTAATTAATTTTTTAAATTTTAAAATTTTTCCTGGATAATTTAGAAATAAATAATTTAATTTAGCCTCTTTCAAATAAATTCAGAATTTTCTTTACATGTTACTCCATTCAAAACCTTTACGCATTCATGTTGTTTCTTCAGCCACTTGATAGATGGTGTCAGATCGAGGCCCACGAAATTGATGGTGAGAAGGGGCTAGATTACGTCTGCCATTCTGGCTGCTGCTTTGAGCACTATGCAGGTGACTGTAAGTTACATTCCACCCCAATTTTGAGAGAGAATTTCCCGGGGATGGTCCACGTCACTTGTCCATGGTTCAAATTACGAGGTCCGTCACCAAAAGCCCTTGTGTAGCTGAGCAGTGCTACGTTAATATTCACTCCCTCCCCGGGGACGGTCCAGGTGTCTCTCTCACCCATCTTCCACACCACCTATCTCTCCCATGGACTTAGGCTAACCGAATGTTTTAGAATGTCCCTATGCCGATCAGGCACATTACATTTACAAGCATCAATGCATCTTCTGGGATTTAAACCCGGACCTTCGGCACTGTAGTCAGCGTCACTAACCCCTATCCCATCTGAGCGGCTTGTGTATTTATACTGAGTAGCAACAAAAAGAAAAGTAATAAGAGAAAAGTGAAGAAAGTAGGGCTAAATAGGGGGAGCAGTTTTCTTACCATGTTCATGTCAATTCCATTCGTATACGTCCAGGCATGCTGGAAATATTCTTCCAGCCGCTGCCGCAATGGGTTCGGTATCTGATGGAAGCGGATAAATTCCTTCACCCTCAGTAGTTGAGTGTGGTATCGTGCAGTGCCAGAATACAGCCTTTGGATGATAGCTGATACATTACCAAAGATGCTAGCATACATGAGAGCTGTAAAGAGGAGAATCATGTAAAATTTGCCTTCTACGCATATCATCAAAAAATTATTTTCAAGAAAAATGATATATATTTAAACATTAAATTATTTGTGAACAAATGTTCAGGGATCTGACGTTTTAATTTTTTTTTGTCCACCATGTCCTTTTATATTATAATTTTCTTCCTTATTCGATCTTTATGTTAGATTATAACTTAGTTAGATTTAGTCCTAGTAGAGATCGTTTTTTGTACAGCAAATAAGTCAGATTACTGATTTTGTTTATGATTTTCCCCAAACTAATTTCAAAAATAAAATGCAAAAAATTATTAATGTAAAATAGAATGTGATTGGTCAAATAATTTGAAGAAACAAGTTCATTTAAATAAGTTAGATATTTAAAATTATCTCTATAATTAATCAGCACATATTAAATGTAATTTAACATGTAACAGTAAATGGTTTTCCATAGATATCAGTAGTTTTTTTTAAATAAAGGAAGGATACATTGTTATTATTGATGGAAATATGAGCAAAAATAGCCAATTTAATTACAACTTCACTATTTTCGATAAATAATTTTATAATTAGAATATTTTAAATAACACTTCTTTACTTATTTATCTTTTAGATAAAAGCTAATTTTCCAAAAGGAAGTTTAAATATTACAATATATCATGTTAATTTAGTAATGTAAATGGGCACAATTTTCCCTTGACTTCATGAATTAAAATTACTAAATTGTAAGAAATGGTCAAATGTCTTTAATGCATTCTAAAAGAATCAATTTAACTATAATATATTAAATAGTATATTATAGCTAATATGCTATATAATAATGTATTTCATAGCTGTATATAAAAAATGGTAACAATATGTATGATAGCGTTGTACATAGATGTTTCTATAACATTCCGAAAATAAATTAAATATGAGAATCGGATATTATCTGTATCCTATATATCCTACTTAATCGATTTATTCTAATAATAGCAGAGAATTTCAGAAAACTACACTCAAGGGAATATTACAACTGGATTATTCAGCACGTTTAAAAATGAGAAGTTATTTCTAAAAGTGAAAAACATTACATTTTGACAAAGTACATTACTATCCTCCATATTCAAACAGAAAAGGATATTTACTGGAGTTATTTTTAACTCTGTTACTGCGCACCCTTTCATTAAAATGTTAATTTTTTTCAAGTATATCGAAGGATTTTCCTTTAATCTTATAATACATTTTGCTTTGATATTTATTGCTACTAAGCAATTCCTCATTTTATTTATTTTTCCTTATAATTTAATTTCTCCATCAGAATGTAATTGAATATAAATAAATATATATAGTTTTAATTGTGTTTTCTACAAAACGATAAACGAATCTCTGGTCATTTTATAACTAATTATTATGTACTTCAAGTATAAGCGATTTTCAAACTGGCAGCAAAAAACAATTGCTAAGGTGATCGTTAAAATGCAGATCCCAATTTAAGTGCTGAAAATGTTAGTTCGATGCGTCCCAAAAGCAAATTTACAAGAAGAAATCAATGTCTACAGAACGGCACAGCCATTTGATCATTGGAAAACGATTCATTTCTTGGCCACTACCGCTCTCAAGACATCGATTTTGCAGTTTACTTTTCTCTAGATATTGATCAGACAAGATTTATATAAAAAGAGGTTCAAGTCAGGAAATCAAGTAGTTGAATGTATGCGTAATTATCTCTTATAAATCTTTTAAATACATCAAAGACTTTCGGCCTATAGATCGACCATAATGAGAAGATTCCTAGCTCACTCTCCCCAATAGACCATTTCTTCACAGGAAGAAATGGAGAAAACTTCCCATTTAGTACTTTTTTCTTAAAGATTTAGTGAGGAAAGTGGGAAGTTGCATTATGATGAAGGGGGTGGGGAGGATCACGTTTAACAATCCAACAGGGAATCACTGAATCATTCCATACGAGTGGCGCACACAAGGGGGTCCGGACCCCACCAAAGCCCTTGATTTTTTTCCGATTGATTTTAATTCTAAGTATATAGTACGTAAAATTTAATTAAGTACTTGTTATTAATGATTAATTAATGCTAATTATTTATTCAATAATTAGTTTTTTTGCTGTTTCTTGTTCCTGAAAATCGACAAAATCAAATGAAGCATGATACAAGTATGGTGGACTTTCGACCCTGGACCCATCCCCTGAACAATTCCTGTGTGCGCTACTGTTCCATACCAATCGAAAATGAGATAGTACAAACATAGCAGACAAGGAACCAAAATTCTACTCAAAGTGGCCGACCTATGTAACATTTTCAAAGTGTTAACAAGTAGTCAAGAATAAGAAAGATGGTTTACTTACATCCCACCAGCATGACAATGATGGCGAACACCTTCTCCATGTTAGTGTTTGGAGCCACATTACCGAATCCAACGCTAGTAAGGCTGGTGAATGTAAAGTAGAGGGCCGTCACATACTTGGACTTGATGGATGGCCCTCCGTGGCTGTTGTTGTAGTGCTGGTGCGTGTCCCTCGCCAAGGCATCCAGCCAGCCAATCTTGTTCACTAGGAAAGGACGCTCGGCGTTGCCGATTGCGTACCAGATGCAAGCCAACCAATGAGCAATGAGCGCGAAAGCAGCCACGAGAAGCAAGAGCACTGCGGCCCCATACTCCGAGTAGCGGTCGATTTTGCGGGCGACCCTCACCAGCCGCAGGAGGCGAGCGGTCTTCAAGAGACCGATCAACGTCGTCGTCTGTGGGAAGTGACAAACTCAGAGTAATTCGAAGAGAGGGGGGACGGGATGGATACTACAACACTTGGGACCTGTCGCTTTCTATAAGCCCCGAGGCTCCGATCTGAAGGCATTCATTCTAAAACGATATTGCCTAACGTTCATTCGTTTGGTAAACGTATAATTTTGACGGAGGGAACCAAAAGTAGAAAGAGCCAAAGAAAAGGTTTGAATTCAGCTTACGCCTTATATTTATTGTACACCTGTAAGTGATAGCAAATTTGGTTTGTTTTGTTAACTTAATATTTAATATTACAGAACGGGTTCTACTTTCTATTCAAGAAGAAATCCAACGCTAAAATATACATATTTGTATAGAAAACTTAACAAGTGATGTTCATAGTTCCATCGCATTATATATTTCGAAGAGGGCTTTCGTTTGCGATGGAGTTTTAATACTTTTGTATTGTGTCTACACACAAGATTGTAAATATCATAACTTTGGAAAGCGCTTTTATAAATTGATTCATTCGAACGTTGACTTTTTTTGCTGTTAAATTATCGAGAAAGCCACTGGAAAAACGACATAACTCTGCTCATAACCATTTTACAAAAGAATCACTTTAAAGAAAACTTGCCTCTTGCTAAGATGTCTTCTTGGAGGTGGCTCAAATAAATATATGAATGCCTTTTCTGATGCTCAAAATTAAATTTGATTCGGAATTATATAAATAGCAAAACACAAGACTTTGAAATGGATATTACAATGCGAATTAATTTCTCTTTTTCCATAATTCTTGATAAAAACTCATTTTTCATTGTAAATATATAAACACAGTTTCTACTAAATATTTAAATAAATAAAGTACAAAAACTTATTACAAACCAAACGGTGGAATGCGATAAAATCGTGTTCTTTATATGTTTTATTAAAAACCTTATTAAGATAAATATTTCAGGGGGAGCTACTATCCTTTCATCAAAGTTTCGTACAAACATTTTTATTCATTAGGCTAAGAATAAACACATTAACTTGTAAGATATCTCAACTGCTTGAAAGTTAATAAGAAACCAGTGAAAACATTTCAGAGACATCAATATCTCGTAACAGTTCCCCGAATCTATTTAACTAGGGAGTATAAAATAATTTGGAATGGGCCTGTAATTTTACTTAATAACTTTAAGGAAAATTATTGTTGATCAAATACAGCTTAAAATCTTTTTGGCTAAAAAAATATTTTCTCTTCATTCGGAGCCTTGAGGCTTAAAGTGCGAGGTCCTCACGTATAATCTTAGCCGGTGGTCAGATGGGACATCAAATGATATAATTAAAATGCAACGATAATGCAAGATTCAGTTAAATTATCAACCAATTCAAAATTTCGATAAAAATCACTAGCAAAAATTTTGAAATTTGAGATTGAAAATGATTTTACCCATTTGTTGTCTCATTTCTGTTCACCGCCTAAGTTTTATGAAAAATAACATTTATTTTCATTTACAACATTATGGACTTGGTATTCAGTAATTCAAAATATCATCATATCTCAGAGGAACATTTAGGTTTCTGAAAGAGTTTTAAATATCTCATACATGAATAATTTATATTATTACTATTTATTTTGTGTGTGTAAGAGACGTCACACCCGTTTGTCTGAATGGTTCCTCCCATTGCGAGTGGTGTTAGGCGCTATGCATTAGGTAGGATCCACTGACTCTGGGGTAAAGAACATCACACTGCGACTTGCTCTTCGTGACAGCCTCCACGCCACTTTGGCCACGAGCCTCTTTTGGTACAACATCGCAACGCACATATATCAAACACATCATACAAGGATACATAGTACAGACATGCGGGAAGGAGGTTACAATAGTACAGTTTGGAAAAGGTGGATAGAGCCAAATTAAAAATAAATAAATAAAACATGCAGTATCACGCAAAAGCAAGCTTTTAGAACAATAGCAAAACATTGATTTTTCGTCAAGTAAAATAAACACAATAGCAGCAATTAAAATCCGTTGTACTATTTTCCACATTTTTGAAACAATATCTGGTGTTTGAGGAAGCTTTGTTAAAATATAGGTACCAACCAAAAATCTTTAATAGTAAAACTGAAAATAATTGCAATTAAATTTTTGAAATATGATCTGAATTACATTTTTTGTATTTGAATATTATTTAAAAGAAAACTAGATTTTGAAGAACTGATAAAAATATCAGATGTTTAAAATGAGATTTATAATTTTTTTGAACTCTTTATTGGAATATTGTGTTAAAGGTGTATGCAACAATAATTTTAAAAAGAAAGCAATGTTCTCCAATAAAAATAAGTTGTGACAAAAATAAAAGTGACCATTCTATAATTTAGATTAATTTCTGATTTTAAGATAAATTATCATAATTAAAATGTATAACTGTAGTTCAATGATTCAGAAAGAGGTTAAATGCCTTTTAAACATGATAAATGCAAACACTTTTTTTCGAATGATTTTAACGAAAACAATTATTATTAAAGTTTAAGAAATGCATTGCGATACGAAGAATATTTTTAGAATGCAAATTAAAGTTTTTTGTCAAATAAACTTTTGATCTTGTAAAGATTTAGCATGCAGACATGAGCTGAGATTTGATCAAAAGAGGGCGCGACGCTGATGCATGAACAAATTGGTTTTTCTTTTGAGCAGGGGGAAAAAGTGAACTGCAGAAGAATGGACAGACGGGGCTGAAACAAAATGTCTGAAGAAGGGTCGTAAGATTTTATGTCTCGTGTATTTGTGAACTGTGTTGTGTGTAAATAAATTTGATAAACTGTTGTTTCAGGAAAAAAAGTCACGTTTTCAATTAGAAATAACTTGAGATTGTAACAACGGCTTGGTTTTTTATTTTTATAATTAATGAAATTTTACATGCATTTCTTTGGGATTTTTAAAAATAAGGTTCTAGAGTCGAATGGAAAATTTTGTAAGATTAAATAAAAACGCAAAAAGTTTTCTTAGTCTGAAAATAATTTAAAAGTACTTTATGAATAATTGCTTAATCTTAAAGCACTTTTAATTTTACGTATGTTTCAATTCTTATTTCTACTCTATGGACATCGACGAAATAATTTCTAGGAGGATTAATGAACAAAATATAGCTTAATGACTAAAAACACATTCAAAACTATTTATATATTTAACATAGCTTTGCATTCTCAGCAACATCGAAGAATACATACATCAAGTGCCACATAAAATGTTTTTAAAACAAATCATTATTTTTAAATAGAAATAGAAAATAAGAATGATTACACTGCAGGAGTGAAAAGAACAATAAGGGATAAAAGGCCATTAAAAGTAATGTAAAAGTCTGAAACCTTTCTAGTTGAAGTAACATAGTAATTTAAGTACATTTTTTAATATATTTCTTCAATGTGAAATACATAAAAAATACACAATGGAATTAAATTTAAGTACCTCATTAAAAGATAAATATATGTTGAATTAAAAAAGTCTTCGGTTTTTAAGGTACGAGATCTATTCTTAGCTTAGAATTAAGTTGTTGAATTTAAAGATGGAATCCCGGAGATATATGAAAAGAAATCCCCAATGAAATTAGGAAATTAGGAAACAAATAAAATTTTTTTGTAGAAAATAATTTAAAGTAAATACAATAGTAACAGTACTATGCATCAATATCTAATGTTTTAATTTTTTCTATAACATTTCGGATTGAAAACTTCAGTTCTCCAAATGTAAATTTCTGTTGAACTTTAATTTAATTGGTTTCATTTTTAGACAAGTTTTGTTGAGTTTTTGGTATACTTTAACGTTATTTAATTTCACAAATTCTTAGAGACATAAACGTGACGTTTGAAAATTATATTTTACTTTACAGTAGCTTATTAAACTAAAGTATATTTTAAAATTAAATCTGAACAAAAATTGTAATTTTGCTAGTAAGCAATATAGTAATTTTCAAAACTGTACTAACATTAAAAATAAGAAATTTGGATTGTATTAATTGTTATATTCTTTTTGTATGAATTTTCTAGTAATATTATAATAGCTACTCACAATTAATGAGTTTAAATTTAATGAGGTATATTCTGCAATTCACACATTTCGTATATATATATATATATATATATATATATATATATATATATATATATATATAATTTTTTAAATTCAAAATTTTCTTTTAATAGCATCGATTTTTTTTTATAAAAATATGTTTTAATTTTTTAAACAACGTATAAGGGTTAATAATTTGAACATCGAGATGTCAGCATGTAATTATTTTATAAAGCAAAATTTCACTCACTAAATAAATCAATGTAACTCGTTGTGGCCTTTTATGATTAAGTACTAATATACTGGTACATATAAAGCAGAAGCAAACGTTATTAATTTTAATACCATAATTTCCATAAATTTTAGTTTTGGTGCCAGTGTTTCATGCAAATCACATGCTCACAACATGCAAATTATGAATGCAACAATGAAATAAAACAAAGTAAGAGGCACGCACGTGGTGTAGGTAGCTGCGGAAGCAGAAACGAGGAGTATAAAATTTAATTTGAATAAATATTTAATTACTTTTTTAAATTTTTAAGTCTTTATTCTAAAGAAAATAACGAAGCTTCTACTGGGGCTGAAGGTTTTTAAAAAATAGGGCGTCCATGCAGAGGGTCTTAAGAGGACTCAAGGTTTTAAAATTGTCAAATCACTGCCCCGCCTACCACTTAGGAAAATGATTCGACTTATAATTGCCCTGTGTCCTCCTTTGACCAATGCAGCATATGTGAGTTATACAAGGACCTAGCAGTAAGAATTAAGTGAAATTGCTTGTAAGATATGCAGAAATATAAATAGAATATTATATAAAGAAAAAAAGTAAATGCAGTTAAAAGCAGCATCTTTAATTATACATCAAAAGATAAATCGCATATTTTTGAAACAAACATCTTATTGATTCTGATTTAAGTTCAGATAAATTTAGGAATAATCGACTTTTTTTCTCTTGTTATTGAAAAACACGTAAAAATTCTGAAGACTCTTATCTTGAAATACTCAAAAAGTTAATTCTAGGTAAAAAGTGTGCCGAGTATGTTCACAATAACTTAAATTTGATGCGGATATAATTATTTTTCCTGATTACTTTTCAGTTACTTTTATTGTCAACTGATATTTATTCGGCGTCGAATAGAAGAACAAATAGTAAATATTCCTTAAATTTTTTAAAAGAGAAGGTACGTGTTTACCAAATAAAACAATAGGCAAAATGAAGAACACTTATACTTAACAGAAAAAGAGTATTTTTACGGATAAACTACTATTATTTGAAACAAAATTCGAATGCTACCCAGATTTTGTGAAAACTTCTTCAGTTGTTTTGATTTAATTTCATTTAGTATTATAGAAAGATAAGTTAATTTTCATTGTCGCCTTTATCAATTAGTTCTAATTCAATGAAACCCTGCAAAAAGGATTAAAAACAATCATTATATTCTTTTTTTACAAAAAAGAATGACGTTTCTGACATTCCAAATACAATTAGATAACTAATTGTACTTGTGTCATTATCCTCAATGGAGATAATACCAGATGTACGATTTTTTACTATTATTGTTGGTATGTAAGTTAAAATACTTCTGGAAATAGACGAGCATCATAATAAAGAAATTGAAGGCACATTCTAATTAAGAAACCATTGACTCTCAATTGATTGCGGAATTGCATAATTCTTAATTTCTGGCGAAATAGATACAAGACAGAATGAAAATTTCAATAAAACTAAGCGTTAGAAAGTGTTAAAATAGTCCAATGAATTAGAATAATCTTGTTCGATAATTTAATTTTTGCTTTCAATGAATCAGTTAATTCATTAGTATCTAAAGTCTATTATTTTTAAAATTAACAAGTATTTGTAACTATAGTATTGGCCGTACTATTTGTAATTAGCATATGCATGTTGAAGCTCTCTAATATTCTGACATATTTAATCAAATATTTATAAAAGAAAATATAAATATATATAAAAACACATATTTATGTGAATAGAACTTCACACGGATTAAACAACTTAAAAAATTATTAGACAATTTCTTATAACATTTTAATAAATTGTCAAGACAAAGAGCATTTTTATTTTTAATTAACCTTTTATTTTGGAAGGAATTTAAGTTTTTGATATATTTAAACATGCTGCTTCTAGTAAAATTACATCATATTATATAACAAATCACTTAAAAATATCACATAATGTAAAAATTTTATAAAATTTCTGAGACAAATGAAAAGTGCATTTGAAATATTAAAGACACTATATTATAAGGAAAAATTCATCACATTCTTAAATCTAACATGCTTCTAATATTTAAAGATAAAATTGAAGAAAAAAAACATTAAAATATACAATAAGTATATTTGGGATGAGGGAAACTACCAATAAAAATGTACAAAGTTGTGAATATAAGAACAAAATGTTATGAATTGTCATTTTCGAACTTAAATAGTTCATTCGTTATTTAAATGATTTAATAGACTAAGGCATATTTTCTAAAACAAATTATATAATAAAACAGTGAAGCTTGTCTGAAATATCTGCATATTATGGTGAAATTTTATTAAGTTATATTATATTGATTATCAATTTTAGGCAACTTATTTCAATAAATTTTCAGTTACGTATACTTGAAAATAGATATCTTGAATATCTGTTTCGAAATTTTATTCCTTAACTGATAATTTTTTTATAAAACGTTTTTATTCCGTAACTGTCTATGTGAGAAAGTAAGAACAATGAATAGATTTCTAAAATAAATTTCAGGAAGCCTTTCTATAAGCTATCGAACCCAGAATTACGTTTTGCATAACCATCAAAATGTCCTTTCTTGGTTGAATACATTAAATATTCAAACGTGACAGAAAAATTAATAGACTAGTCTAGACATGATATTAAATCGTTATTAGTGATTTCACACAGAGCAGACCCAGAAGCATTGAGAGATATGAATAACTAAACGTAATAATAAAATCTGAATCCTATTCGGCTTTAGACCAGAAGGAACGTGACTTTGCACTTTTATTACATGCATTTATTCGAAAGAAAAAGGGGAAAAAATTAAAGCATTAAAAACATTCATGTGTTAGGGAAAAATGCAATTTATAGCTTATAGTTAGGATTTATATTTAGGTTTGAAAAATGCAATTTTAAATTTAAATTTCTTCAGTTGCCTTTTTTGAAGAAAATCTTTGCCTGATATTGACAAAAAAAAAAAAAAAAAAAAAAAAGGGAGATGAAAAATTTTGTCAAAAGTATTTTGAATACTCCATTATGTCTAATCAATTTACAATTAGATCAATTACTTTACTTCCTCGTTTAACATTGTATTTAAAAATTAGATAGTTATTAACGTAAAAAGTACTAAAAAAGTAAAGTATTCAGGTATTATTATAATGATTTAAGGTAAGGTATTTAAAGTGAAAGAATATTTCCTTTTCTTATTATATTTAATCTTTATATCAAAATTTAACAATTTTTATTGTGTCTTTATTTTTGTTTCAAAATAAAATTTCTTTTAATTATTATTTATTATATCCATATATATATAATTTCTATAATTCAGGCAATTGTGTGGGAAATTTATTTTAGGTAAATGAATTTTAATACACACATGTCCATAAATTAAGGATAATTCAGAATCACACAGAAATTGAACTCTAAAATAAAAATTTCACCTGTAGAATTATCACACATTTTGAAGAAGAATATGCAAATTACAGGAAACCACCAGATGGCGTGGATAGTACATCAGAATGACAAGAGTGTAAGAGAGGGGTATATAAGGAATGGTGGCAAAGAAGTAAAATTGTTCACAAGCGCTTTAAAAACCTTTCAGTGCAATAACCGCATAGTTATGGCACAAAGGAAGCAATGTGATGATTTTTTACGTGGTAGAATTATTGAACGACTGGAATGTGGACGTACCCAGCTGGAAGTATCCGAGGAACTTGGAATCGCCCAGAGTGTCATATCCAGGCTTTGGCAACGATTCCAAGATGATGGTAATGTGAGTAAATGTTACAGCACAAGTCACCTACGAGTTACAACGCCGAATGAGGACCGGTGTGTTTGGCAGTTACTGCCAAAAGAAACAGACGGAGCACAGCATCAGACCTGTCTCGTCAGCTTTCTTCAGCTACCGGTGCGACAGTTTCAAGGCAGACCGTGTACAGACGCTTAGGGCACATTGGTCTATATGCTCGTAGGCCCGTCAGATGTGTTCCACTTACCGGAACTCACTGTCGCCTGCGATTAACCTGGAGTAGAGAGCATGCATTATGGACACCACAACAGTGGTCTCGTGTGATGTTTTCTGACGAGTCCAGGTTTAGTTTGCAGTCTGGTTCTCGCAGGACTTTAATATGGAGAACGCCAGGTACCCGTTACCACCAAGAGAACACAATTGAACGACACCGTTACGGTGGTGCAGGATGGCTCGTTTGGGGAGGAATTATTCTTGGTTCCAGAACTGACCTGCATGTTCAGAGTGTAACGATGACAGGCCACATCTCTATCGGGATGTCATTCTGGAACAACATGTACGTTTCTTTTGGGGCGCCATGGGTGCTGAATTTCTGTTTATGGATTACAACGCCCGTCCTCACCGTGCAAACATTGTAAATGAATGCTTTCAATCGGACAATATCACCTGTATGGCCTGATCATCATTCTCATTGGACTTGAATCTAGTAGAGAATGTGTGAGATATACTTGGCCGACGAGTTGCATTCGGTCAACCACCTCTTACATGTCTACCGGAACTTCGGAGGGCATTGCTTGATGAGTGGTGTAATATTCCCCAAGATCAGATTGATAATTTGATACTCAGCATGCCTAGGCGTTGTAAGGCCTGTATTGCATCGTCCGGGAGACATACTCCGTATTAACTATCATACTAACCATGTTATACTGTTTTTTGTAAATAGGCTCTTTTTTGAAATTTGCTCCAGGGAGTAAAAATTGCAATTTTTATCAATTATGTCAAACATATAGCATCTTTTTTGCTCTTAACATTTTGTTTAATAAA
This sequence comes from Trichonephila clavipes, assembly GCA_019973935.1. Classification (NCBI taxonomy): domain Eukaryota; kingdom Metazoa; phylum Arthropoda; class Arachnida; order Araneae; family Nephilidae; genus Trichonephila; species Trichonephila clavipes. The sequence continues at coordinate 682,448 of BMAU01019602.1, read as the reverse complement.
TAGACTTAACAAATAAGTCAAATTTATTTTGCTTCTGTCTCTTTCTTTGCCTCATATTCATTATCCTTTATTTATGGACATGAGTGTACAACATTTTTTTTTCATTTTTATTATAACTTGAAATAGTTTGTTCATTTCTGTCCCAAATTTAAACTCGTAAAAGTAAAAATTTACACAAAATGGGAAGTGTAATTTTTGAAACGTGTAAATATTATGGCCAAAAAGCAGGATCGTTAAAAATTACGAATTTTATCCTATTCTCTAAATATGTGTGAATCTTTTCTGAAACTTTCAACCCTATCGTATGGAAATAGAAGCATTGCATTTTATACATGTAACAAGTACCTGATTTTTCTTTAAAAAAAATTTCAATACTGAATTTTACATAGTTACAATCTAACAATGTTTAAGAGTCCTAATCAAATTAATTGAGGGCAAAGTAAAGCGAGAAATATTCCTAGATGTTTGAGTTTTGTATGGTGTTTTTGTTAAAAAAAAACTTAATAGAGATCAAAGGGGGTGAGAAGGATATGCATCCAAACCTCGTCTGTTTCCGATCCAAGGAAGAGTAGGTCGAAGGGTATGGCTGCCACGACATCGATGATGAACCATCCCCGGAGGTAATGGACGGCAATCTTGCCGGGGTGGCTAATCACCTCGTCGTTGGAGTTGACGTACGTGGTTCGGAAGTTGATGATGATGTCGATGATGAACATGACGTCGACTAACAGGTCGATCACCACTATGGGGTCGTCGCCGTACTTTTTGTTGCGCTTGTCCGCCTTCTCCTCGCTGAGAAGAAAGGCGGCCACGTAAGGCGTGAAGATGGCCGTGTACATGACCAGCAGCAGGATGATCCAATCCCAAACCGCCTTGAAGGGCGAGTAGTGGAGGATGGTCCATTTGTGGACTGTTGGTTTCTTTAATTTGTACTCGGGCAGCACGTCAGCTCCCAGGGACAGCACCTACGAAAACAAGAGATCATCATGAGCTTCAGTAAAGTAAGAGCACCATGTTGTTCAAACAGTATACTGAATGAAACATTTTCATTTGCCTATTTAAAGGGTATTGGGGAAAGCTAAAATCTTATTTTTTTAATCAATTTGAGATTTTTACATTTTCAAATTGTATAGATTTTAACCTTTCTAAAAGTACCTTACTTTGACCTCCAGGGTAATTAGAACCCCTTAAAATCTATTTTTAAATAATAGTTGAAACTGGGCAATGCCCATTTAAATGGCGAAAAATATAAACAAAGTACTTCGTTTTTGCTTATAAGTTGAACGTCTGATATAAATCAAAATATGTACCTTTTATTGTAAATTGAGCCTTCTAATAACCCTAGAGGTTAAAGTAAGATAGTTTAAGAAAGGTTAAAATCTATACAATTTGAAAATGTAAAAATCTCAAATTGTTAAAAAAATAAGAGTTTAGCTTCCAACACCCCTTAAAGGACTCAACACCCAGGTACATTTCACATAATACACCTTTATCTGTGAATGATGCTGTATGAAAATATAACAACTCAATTTAGCATGAGATTTTTAAGTAGGATGGATTCAACATCCACGACTAATGAATACATTTAGATTGGTTTTAAAATATATATATATATATATATATATATATATATATATATATATATATATATATATATCTGACAGCTGTTAATGTATCTGGCGTAACATATAATGTAACTATTGATAAGAAGCTTTGGCAGTGATTGATTTTTAAAGATGAACAATGGAAGACTGTGTTCATTTCCTTCGTGACTTTTGAGAGAACGAAAAGGGGATTAAAATCATTTGTCAAATTATGTACACGCGCACTAAAGTTTAATATTTATTATAATTTAATAGTCTACCCTCCTAAAAAAGGAGACAATAGAGATTAAAAGGTATATTTTAACGTATCATAACCAAATTGGAACGATTGTATTGATGAAAAAGAAACAGCAGCAATGAATATATAAATAAAAATAAAAGGTCAAAGAATATTTGCTTAAAATTTGAAAGGGTCTGCAATATGAATTTCTATTCACTTTTCTTGCTTTAATTTCATCTTGAAAGCGTTATCATATGATTTTATTCATCATTTATCTCAGTTATGTTCCTCAGTTATAGCCCTATACGATATAATTATAGGCAATATATATATCTCTGACAAAAAGACTGTTTTTTTCTTGTATAGCATAAGAAGCATGAGACAATTATGGGTAAATGTATCAGGAGTGATGAGAGAATCTAGCTCAATTCAAAGATTTCTCCCTTGAAAGACTTTTGATGTCATGATTCGAGAACTGCCAAAATAAAATTTACAAAAACATATGCAAAGAAATTTTAATATATTTGTTTGGCAATCAATATTGACTTAGTATCTTACTTATTCAAATGACAATACGCTTTCAATTACATCAAACAAGAGAAGAAAAATTATACTTTCTCATTTAAGATTAAGTACTTATCAAAGTAAAAACGATGGGGTTTTAAATTAAATTATTATTCTTGTATATTTTTCGAGTGAGATATAGTCTTATTAACACACACACACACACAAATACAAACACAAAAAATTACACTGAGAATGGATTTGAAAATACAAGATTTTGAAATTGATTAATGCATGAGATTTGTGATGTTATAAAATTTGTAACAACCATTGCAGAGTTTTTATTAGCGTAATATTTGAAATAAATTTAAAGATATAGTAGGAAATTTGATACACTTAACAGTAAAATAATCCTTCTAACTATACAAAAAAAAGTCGACAGATTATAGATACTATCGAAAAAATATCAATATTGTACTTTTTTCAACCAATCGATTGTCAAAATATGGACTGCGATAAAGATAATATTGATTGTATCGATAGTCATGAGTCAGATTATTCAACATTATTGGCTCCTGTCAGTAATAGTGAATAACGTAATAAAAAAAGTTGAGTATTTGATAAAAAAGTCAAAATAATGTCAATCAAATTGTGGATATTATAAGCGTACTATAATATACAAGACTGTATATGTATTTAATTAAAATTAGTTATAATAATTGGAGAAAATATTATCAAAAACGTTTTTTATGCAATATATATACTTTCAAACTATGAAATAATAGATGTAGGCCAGATCTCTTAGTAATATAATAATGTATAATCACACAAACATCACAATATAACACTACTCATATTTTGTGAGTATATACAATGGCGTAACGTACACCTCGCAACCCCCCGCATTGTGGGGCCCAGGGTTTCAGGAGGCCCAAAGCCTATGTTACGTTATGGTTTTGAAATCCTTTGTAAGATCCAGCTTGCGGCCCAAAACTTGACTTTGCACGGGGGCCCTAATATTCTCCGTTACGCTATTGAGCATATATATATATATATACATACACTCATGCATATATATTTCCCAAGATGGCGCTGCAGGCTATTATTTTTAGTCCATTTTATTTTACTTTCATTTTTGAATTTTTCTTTGGTATTTTTCTCCTAATAATAGTTATTTATTTTTTCGGTTTTTATACTTCCTTAGATATAATTTGGCTTTTAATATTTTATCAGTTTTTTCTTACGTACGATACTGTTCTATTATAGGAAGAACACTTAATTTTTGATGCGTCTTTTTGTACTGTTATAGTCTTAAAAATGTACGTACTTTTTTTGATATTTAAGTAAATAATCAACAATTATTTACTTGTTACTATTTGCTATTGATAACTAAGTCCTAGTGTTTTTAGTATTATTCATCTAGTATAATGTGTTTAAAATTTTTAGTATTTATAGAATCTTATTACACTATTTTCTCTTCCTTGTAGCTCAGTGGTGTCGGCAAATATACGGAATATTTGGATAGTCTTAAAATTGTTTTTAATTTTTCAATCATCGTTCCTAAGGCTAAGAGTCTCATATTGTACTACTATGGCTATCTTATATTTGACCTATACTGTCTTGTTGAATTTCTTTTGATTTGCGGCAATTATATACATATATAATTATCACAAAGCAAAAGAAAGATGGTTTATTAGTGAATGCATTCTACGAATCAGGGGATGAAATTCTGAATATTAGAACTTAGAGCATGAGACCTATTGTAAGAATAAGAAAAACTCATTACGCCAAAACGCAAAACTACCGTATTTATTCGAATATAAGCCAACATTGATTCCAAGCCGCACTTCAAATTCTCAGCAAGATTTTGTGAAAAATGAAAAAGTGTATAATTGTTTGTCGATATCCAATTTTACGAAATTAAAACAAATTTAAAATGAGAACTAATAAGAAGCGAATAATTTGTTATTTTATCAGCATTGTTAACATTTAAATACATACATAAACTCGTAATTGCTCAAAATACCCCATCTAACAATTTTTTCCATTCGATATTCTAAGTTGTACCCAGTTTTCCGTAGCATTAACACTGGAGAAAAGTGTGGCTTAAATTAGAGTAAATACGGCATTGTGTTTTTTAAAGCTATGCATATATGAAAATTAAACTATCAGCAATGCCATTGATGGTATTTTAGATTGTTGAACTGACATTAATATTATCTATAGTGAATTCTCTAATATTCACTATCGATACGAATAATTATTAGTAACACTATCCATAAGTAAACTATTGATAATAATAGCGATAACTAAGCTATTGATAATATTCTCAACTATAGAACTATTAGCAATACAGTATTTATATTATTGTCCATTAAGTATCCAAAAAGAATGATATAGAGTATTGAAGAAAAGCTATATGTATATATAGATTACAAGTATGTTCAGAAAAATATCGATAATACTATAGATGTTTCTTTTCAAAATAACGTTTCAAACATAATCAAGGAAAATTATACAAATATAGTGATTCATTTTACTGAATAAATACATTTCAATAAAAAGAAATCACACACCGTTTTCGTTATATTATTCTCAGCAGGTTCTTCTGTTTCTTTCGTTATAATTGTTTCCGTGGATGCACTTCTATTTCGTTTCTTCTTTCTCGGCAACCAGCTGCGAATTTTTCTAAATTTAATGTCCTCTGAAGGACCAACTTTTGCTGATTTCTTCGAACTTTTCTGAGTTTTTACATTAGCTGAATAAGAGAGAGTGAATACTGCGGCTGCCATGATTGCAATAATTTCTACTAAATATAACTCATCGATATAGTATATCGCAAACATCGAAACAATTTGTATCAAATATTGGAGGAATTTAAGATTAATTGATGAATTTTGTAGACGAGTTTTTTTATTATAAATATATTAAGAAAAAAAAGGAGAGAATCAGTAAGGGGATAATAAAGCAGAGGATATATAGTTAATTCCAGTTAGAGAATAGACAGAAATTCACATAATTACAACATGTTTTAGATAAGTTAAAATTAAATTATAGCTTCTTGATTTTTGAATTAGATTAATCGAAGGTTTCTAGTGCTTTCATTGATATCAAAAATTTTTTTATACTCTATTGTCTCACAAAAATATTTCGTTAACTCTTACTCATACTTAAAATCCCTCATTCTTTCTATTATTTGTCTGCAAACATATTTTTGCAAGTATTTTTGTAAAATAGCATAGTTTTATGAGCTACTAACATATTATTTAGTTCTTCAAAACAAATATATAGTTTCAGAAATGTATATTTGAAAAAAATACCAATTATATTAGGAAACATTACATTAATTACAATATCTGACAATCCATTAACAGAAAAAACTACAGGCGTTTAGGATTATGAGATTTTTTAAATCCCATTTCTAAAAGGCTAAAATGCTCAATTTTAAAAAAAGGCACTTATCTCTAGTATTTCTGTAGAAACGAAACAAGTGTATCCATGAAGAAAAAAAGGCAAGTAATTTCATGTATCCATGGAAATATTGGCTATCCATTCAAACAACTCTAAAACAAGCTTCGAAGAAGTTTCGCTCGTCTATCTCAGAAGGAAAAGAAATGCTTGACTTGGTTAAGAAGGAGAGATTGAATAACTGTTTTTGAAAGGATTCTTACAGGCTAATTGCATTAAGCAGCTGCTTGAAAATCAGATATTTTCCATGAGTTATTCCCCTCTCTCATTTTATACTGATATTTTGTCATTTTTCGCTTAAAATTATTTTGTAACTCTTAGTTGTAATCGCTATTCCTATTTTTTGTATTTAACGGTATATTAATCCAATGCAATGGACCTTAAACTATTTTAATTTAGATTAAAACTATTTGATGGAAAGAAAAATGAATAAATTTCTTTAGTGATTATGTTTACGAGTTGGGTATAAACTGAAAATTCTGATACTAATTAAAATAAATTCTTCTATACAATTGCTCGCAAATAGATATAAAACAAATTTTTAAGGAACAATGGATAGCCTATTTTACTTTTAGAAATTCTTTTTGCAGTATTTTTAAACTATCTAAATCATTTTTTTATTGAAAATTATTTTAACAACAGCAACATTAACTTAATAAAATAATGCGTTATCAAGAAGGCCTCTATGCAACAAAAAGTACATCGCACAAAATATGTTCAACATAATTTGTAACATAATCATTTAAAAAATCATTATTATTTTTCATTAAAAAGAGAAAATGCCAATTCATAAACACAGGCTGATATAATTTTTACTCAAAACAATTTTCATGATATTTAAGTATTCGGTCTAATACATGCTTCGAATTCAAGCAATTAAAAAAACTTTAAAAAAATTCTGGAAGACAAATTATAGACCTTTACTCTTCTATTACAGGTGCGTCAATATCAGCTTTTAAAGCACAAGGATTATGACACATTTATTCATGGTAGTATAAAGTAAGCGAACACACTTAATCTTTTTATAGAGCTCCTTTGATGGAACATGCATAAGTAAAATTTATTTTCTATGCCCTAGAGACCATGTTTTTTTCATGGTAAGTGATCTTTATGATGAATTGTGCCAATTCCACTTTGTTGGCATAGATACGAATACAGTTCAAACCTTTATGGAAAACAAAACCCTAAAATTAAAATATCTTTATAAAAGGGAAAGACTAAGAGCAGTTTTAAATTTTGGTGATGCGTTATATGAGCATTAGCATTTCTAATTTTAATAAGATTTCTTGAAATGATAATTACACAGGATTTTTTCTCTTTGTTAAGCTAAACTACAATTATCATCATGACGTAGGGGAATATTTAAAGCAATATAATTATTTTTATTAAAAATACAAATGGAATAATTTCAGTTATGGGAGGAAAATTTATCAAAACACGAAAACTTTAGAAAGATTTAATTCAAATTATTCCCTAAAACAGTTAAATTAATATGCATATTATATTTTCAGTTAAATTTACAGACATTTTAAAGTCTTATTTCCTTTTTGTCTTGCTATTTCAGTTTTTAATCGGAAATGTAGTTCTTAAAAGGTAACATATTTCTTTTGCATAAATAATGTTTCAAGTCCCTTCAGGCTTTGTTTTACATTAATTATTTATATTTTTTAAATCTTTTCCTATATCTCATTTTAGATTTACCTAAAATGAAGAGTTTTAACAATATTTATTGTAAAGAGAAGATAAAAAAACCCAGCAGTGTGCTAGAGTTCAGATAACAGTTTTTATTAATTTTTAACCAGATTTTATCAACGTATATTTTTATCGGGTAAAGATAATATCTTATCTATGTATCTCGTACTTCGTTAATGTTATGAAACTACATTCAAGTGTCAGTAATATATAGATATTTGCATTTTAATGACTTAATTATTCTCCTAACTCTCAAAGCTTAAGCTCTTTAAAGCAGAAATTGTTAAATTATGGTAATAAATGAGTAAAAAAAGAAAACGGATATTTTAAGACGTTTTAAAAGAATTGATGTCAAATTGTTGTACATAATTAGAATAATTGTATAATTTTGGATATAAGATGAAAAATTTCTCTTAATTTAAACATTAAAAAGGATTTTTATTTGTTATGTATTTAAAAACCTTTAAAAATGAATATAATTAGTTTATATTTGGTTATGCTTATGGAAATGTTTTTGAATTGTTAGTTAGGGGTTAGGGGTGGATAAGGTTTCTCTCTGTCTCAATTTGATAGTTATTAATAATAAAAATGCTTCCGCACTATTAGCAAGTAGATAAGTAAATTTACATCAACTGTGAATATTAGACTGATTGAAGTTATTTTATGTAAATGTCTAAAGTAGCACTTTGAGCTGTGATGTTTGGTTTCTATATGGTAAGATAGTTAAATTGAAAACAAAATGAAAAAAAATTATCTCATTGACTGTATTAAAAAATAGTTGAGCTTTTTTTTTGGTTTTTGGAATGAAAAAGACATGAAGAAAAATTGTTGAATAAAAAGGCTGCTATGCACTGTATAAAAGCTCTAAATCATTTTTCACAATGCCTACAAATGATCAGCAATTATGCTTGCTAAGAACAATTTTTCATACGAAGCGTTTTAGATTGCGTTTCATTTTTATTATCATCGCAAGAAAATCGAAAAGATAGAAATATTAGCATCATATTATAAGATAAAAGCATTAAGATGATAAAATTATACTTTTTGCTTTTGTTAATTTTCTTTTTTGTCCTCTTCAGAGACCAATCAATTGCCATGACAACACATAAAAAATATGCTTTGATAATCTGTCATTGACTCTTGTTCATGACTTCAAAATGAAATATAAATATACCTTTTAGAAATTTAATATCTTCTATAATATTTAGATTTCTTGAAAACTTTTTCATACATTAGACACGGAGGACTTTATCGAAGTTGTAGGATAAGCTCTACGTTTTACATTCAACAAAAAATTATAGAAACATATATTTTAATTACACGTTATATCATACACGAAGGACTTATAAGAATTAAAACTTCATACACTTCAGAAATATAAATTAATGACTTAGGAATACTGATTTGTTGTTGTTATCATTATGTAAAAAAATCTATCTACTTTCTTTTAAAATCTAAGACTTTCTGGAACAGCTAAAATTCACTTCTGGCTGTCGTTCAACTCCGGAAAGCTAAATCACAGAGAAAATTAAGCTGACATGATGACGTTTCAATAGTTTGTTCCATTTCTAGGTCAATGGAAGCACTTCGGAAGAAAAGTGCTGCACCCTGACAAAAGTCATAGGGCGGCAAATGATTCAACTGAAAAGAATACCACCCAAAGAAAATAACTATTTTGGCAAATATCCACAGTTATTTTTCCAAGTTTTCTCGCTGCACCAGAAAATAAATAAAATTTGCCAAGTTATGGATCTCCTGCCTACGAAATCGATTTGGCAAGCCAACCTTCTCATATACATAATATTATTGTTTGACCTTCAAAAGATCAGTGTTTTCTACCCCTACCCTAGGACCGAACTGGCGTGTGAAAATGCCGTCTGTAGAAGTTCCCATCGATTTCTGGGAGGAGAGTTGTAATAATAATAATAAAGAAATGTTAATGAACCTGGAAAAGTGCAGCAAATCAAGAACTTTTTCCCGCTATGACGTAAGCGCAGAGCACCAGCATGATATTATTTGAGTAATTTCTTTTCCAGTAAATGATTAGATGCAACATTGGTGGTGGTTAGGAAACAAGAGTTCTGCTTGACTTGGTTAGGAGCGGCCGTTTTTACCAGGTCAATAGTTGTCTAAAAATGTGCCAACAATTTGGTGGCTATTGTGTGTTTTTTTTTATTAATCCAGTAGTTAAGCACGTTCAGAAACCTAAATTTAATTTTTTTTGCAACTGTTACTTAATTCACATTGTATCTGACAAATAGGCCTTTAGAGAGAAAAGGGAATTAGGTGATGATATGCATTTTAGTGAGATACTTTATAATGGCTTCAAAATGATAGAAAAGAAAAATAAAGCGATTAAATTTCTAATTTTCTAGCGAATTTTCTCGAGTGTTATTTTTTTTATCCATTATTACAATAGGTCTGTGTATCACATTCTAAAATATAAATCATTTACACACAAAACAAAGTTCTTTTTTCATTTCCGTGTTTTTTTTATAATGAAGCATCGGATTTTGCTTTGATTGAAATTTTTCTCAAGTTTTATTGTTTGAAACGCTTTTTAAAGGAATATTTTGAAAATATTGTTTTTAATTACTCGTTTTGCCTTTTTATACATTTTCCGTTTCATTTATTTTTGATTTCGTGTAACAATTAATACTGCAACAGGAGTATATAAATTACAATTATATATTATATTGGGATGCTAGTTGTGCGTGTAACGAAACATTGGTGCAAATGTAATGTGGTGGATAGTAAAATAAGATATGGAGTTAGTATTCATATAGTACCATTTTTTATAAAAAATTGGAACAAATCATAAATACATCAAAGATAAAAATCACAAGTTAAAATATTAAAAAAAACGGCTTTTTCTAAAAAAACTATTTGTCTTAAATATATTTTACTTTAATTTAAGAAGATTATCTTAATACATTTCTTCGATTATAAATAATTATACAATTTCACTTAAATATATTATGTTTGATTCAAAATCAACCGAAAATAAATCATAATCTATAAGACAATTAACAATGATATACATAAGCAAAAAAATGATCAAATAATTATGTGAAAATTTAAAAAAAAATACAAGTATCTTATAGAAAAAATTTCTACAAAAAAATATGAATTTCTAAAATGAGAAAACATTTTCACATTAAAGTTATGTATTCTTTTCTTAGTTAAAACTCTTCATACATTATTTTTTCTTTTTATATGAAGTGATTTGAAATTCGTAGAAACTGAATAGTAATTAGCAGTAGAAATATCTTTTTAAGAGTAACCAATAATTTCAATACTTGATTTTATGTTTTTCTAAACGTTAATCAAAATGAAATAATTTGACAAGAACATTTGTAGATATTTTTTATAATGAGCTGTTATTCATATAATAAATATTTTTTAATACTCATTTCTTCAAATCACATGAATTCTTTTAATTTATATCTTTATTCAATGCCCATCCTCAAAAAGTAGCTGCAGAATTCAGTTTCCTCAAATTTTGATTCAAAATCAAGGATTATTATAATAATTAGCTCAAGTGTTTTCTTGAAACTTGTAATTTACAGAAACATATTTTAATATACTAAAAATTTCATACCTGATTTAAATTAAGAGCTATTTTTTTTATAAAAGAGGCAGTAAAGAATTATTTGAAGATACATTAATTAACCTTTCAAAAAGAACATAAAATTCAAAATAAATTTTGACTCAAATGTAAATAGAATTCAGGACAAGCTGGATGAAATTCACAAAAATAAAATTAAAAACATTATAAGAAATAAATATATAATTTAGATTTATAATTAACTACTATATTAATATATAAATTATAGAAGCATAATTCAAAGAAGGTAATTTCTTTATAATTTTATATTTTTTTGTAATGTTTCTTACATTTATCATATTGAACTAATTAATACTTACGTATTATACCGTCTAACAATTCATCAAATGAAAAGATGCTGCCAAATACCACCATATGTAGTTAATAGTGGAAACTGCTTCCATGTTCCCAACATAATGATCTTGTTCGCATTTATTTACATGAATGCTTCGTATTGTAAAATATTTAGTTCTATTAAATATCTTTCTATTTTGAAAATAAAATCAATTTTTAATTGACAATTTAAATTATACGGTAGTTATAGATATCACTGAAAATTCTCTTCCATATTATTATCGTCTGCTTAAATTCAATGATTCATAATACGCTCATTTATTTGATTTTCTAAATTCATTTGCTAATATATAAACGTCTGTTGTAAAAAAAATGTGTTGCTTAAGTTGGCATCTTTTGTAATTATTCTACATGCAGAAAAGAATTGTTATGCGTAATTGATGGTGGTTGAAGATATATATATTTCATATTTTGAGATATTATCATTCATTTGGCGATTTTTTGATTATTCGATTATTATATGAAAGAAAAAAGCGTCTGTGAATAAACTTTGACTGCTATTATTCGATATGACAGCTATTAGAGAAGACTTCTTTGGCGAAATTCGCGTTGATGATATAATACGTAAGTACCTATTAATCATAACTTGAATGCTTATATGTTCTACTCAAGATATTTACATATAGATTTTGTTCTTCTCGAAATAAAATTTATTGATATTATTTTTTATAAATGGTATTACTGATCTATAATCATTATTCTGTGGGGAAAGTTGTAACCGAGAATCAGGAATAAAAACTGAACATTCGCGATTTAAAAATTCAAAGCTTGTATATTCTTTCTGTTGACACAAAACGTGAAATTGATTAAATATTTAATTACATAAATTACAATGTGTTATTTTATTATTATTATTTTATGAATTAAAAAATTGAATGCATTTAAGATTGTTCCTTACAGTTTAAGTTAATCACATTAAAAAAAGTTGCATACTGCTAATTGTTCTTCAAATACAGAAAATACAGATAACACTAAATACAATACGTCTACATTTGATAAGATTTTCTGATTTTGAGAAACATTTAAGCATCTTCTAATAATAATTTATAAATATGAATTAATTAAAAATTTTTTTTACCCAAAATTATTCAAATTTATTAAGTTTTATTTCCTGAACTCTAAAATTATTTTTGATTCCATAATTTTCTAAGTGAGTAAAATTTTAATACGAAGCAATTTTTTTAAACGCACGAAAAAAAAAATTACAAAACAAATCGCAATACTTACTTTTAGTGAGATATTATAAATAATTTTTTCAAAAAGTAAATGTTATAAATATATTTTTGAATCATGCTAAGAAAATGATAGTGGATAGATTTATTAAAACACACATATATTTCACACGATTCATCATTACTTAAGAAAAGAGACATGTGTAATATTAAAAATTACTAAAGAAATATATCTCTTTCTCAATCAAAATATTTCTTTTATTTTAATCTTTTGTGTGAAGAAAATAACTCAATCCATATTACATTTTGGCACTTTTTCATTTCGCCGGCGCAAGGGATTAAGTCGCCAGAAATGATACAACTTACTACGCCAAACAGATTATTCCCGCTGATAACCTTTCACCACCATATTTTTAAAGCAAGAGAGTCGCGGTCTTTTCTTGTCAGTTACATCTTTTTCATAAAACATCAAAAGTGTGGAGGAAAAACCAATTAGGACTAATATTTATAAATATTTTATTGTGCGTTGTCGCCAATAAAGCCAAATTGGCGAGATTTGCGCCGGCGAAACGGAAAAATACCTAAATTTTCAATGTCGTTTATTCAGAAAGCTGTTTTTAACTATCAAAGCTTAAATAATACCCTCAAATTGCACCTTAACTTTATGACGTTAAATGTATTTTAATGGCTGTAATTGTATAGAATTCAAAACTGGCGCTGAAACTCATCTCTTCTGAAAATATATATTTTTTTTAATTATTCAAGATTATTATGCGCGCACCAGTAACTACAAAGACCAAAAGTAGATTAATCATTGCCGCAAGGGAAAGTTTCTAAACATTAATGGAGTATAATTTTGCTAAATTTTTATTGTGCCTTAAAGTAATTAAGCTAATTGTGGTTATGTATAACTTAAAACCATTATTATCTTAACTATCCTATGTGTTTTCTAATAAAATGTTTAACAAATGTATGTTAATGCGTGAAATAAATTATTCTGTTTTATAAATGTTGTGGAAAAAGGATATTGGAATACTTATATTTTTACCAGGATTATTTGATAATTTTGGATGCAAGAATACAATAATAATTATACTGTTTTAATTTTAAAGAAATAAATGTTAAAGAACGGTTTTTTTAAAGTATTGTAATTTAGTAATACATATTAATTTTGTAGAGCATTGGAGTTTTTTTTAAGGATCAGTTTTTAAAAACTGCATGATCACCATCGCTAAATTGGTTTAAATTATATCTATTAAGCAAGAAATATCAAGTAAAATGAATCTCTCTCTCTTTGTAATATACATTTTTTTGAAATCGCAACAGAAAAGTACCATTTTAAATCTTTGAATTTATAACACTCAAGAATTGACGTCAGTTGTTTCAGAACTAATTCAGTCGATTAAAAAGAAAATAATATTACAATGTACAACAATTAGAAAACTAAATATTTGTTGTTATCTTCACATTTAGTGCTGGTAATATATTTCTTAAAATATGTAAAAATGTTTATTATATATTTAAATTTTCTAAGCATTTTCCTGAATTTTGTCCTTTACTACATTTTTGTTTTCAGCACTACTCTTAAAATTTTAAGGGTTACTAACAAAAGGAATATATGTTATGAGCAGAATTATATTTTTTAAGTAATTGTGCATTATGTAAATCAAGTTTAATCTTGAAAAGATATAGTTTTAGATGTTGATAACTCGGAACAGAGATTCATGTCAAAGAATGAAATGAAAAATTTGATAGAAAAAATTAAAAACTTTAAAATTCCAATTTTGAAGAAAAAAATTCTTCATTTAAATGAAAACAAATATATCATACAGTTCTAATGTACCAAAATTTTATATAGCTTGAATTAAGTAAAACATTATTAGAATTTTTTTATGAGAAACAATAGGAGTTTACCTTATACAAATCTTTAATTGTATAAGCAGCAATACAAAATATATCACAGCTTATTTTTGAATAAATTTTATGCGGTTTCTTACCCTAGTATATCAATGTTGCACATTTAAAGATATGTTGATAGGTTGTACTAATAAATATAACTCAAATTAATAATTAATAATAGAATCAATTTTTTATTCTATAATATTTTAAGCATTTATTGGCATAAAAAGCATAAGTTTTGATAAGATTCTTAGTAGTTTAATTATAAAATATTTAATTTATTTCTTGAATAAGTGTGTAAATTTAAATTAAATTTATTTTAAAAAATCAATAGAATATATTACTAAGTATAAAACTGATGAAAAATAAACCAATATTTTGACTAATAAAATACACGATAAAATAAAAATATGTTCTAAAACAAAACGATAAAGTATGGAATTTTTTCTGAAGTTGCCACAATTTATCCAACAATCTAGGTTTAAATTGCAATGAAAAAGTGATTCAAAATTGATTATCCCACTTTCATATTTGAAAGAAAATAATTACTTTTAAGAAATTTTAATTATCTTCGTATAACGTAGTAACATTTTAATTTAGATCTAAGAAAATTTTCTCTTTTCTCAAAAAAAGTTCTGTAGATTTTTTAAAAACGACTATAAAATATATAATTTTTAAAAGATGTTTCTACACTCAGTTATGAATACTAAAATATATACAAAATTATCAAATTAAAATATCTGATGTAATTTTTTTTGAGTTTCAAATTATTATAGCTTAAATTCTTGTAATTCAAAGTATTGGGATTTGATAATTTAAACAATGTATTGCTAACACCGGTGATCCATGAACAATTTTGTTGGTTCACTGGAAAATTAGTACATTATCACACTAAAAAATGTGTAACACCTAAATAAACTTAAAATTTTCGTTTTTTAAAAAATTATATAATTACTCTTATAATTTTGTTGCCCTTTATCAGGTGCATTTTACATTAAAAAATTAAAGTTTTCATTTTATTATTATATAAATGTATACCTTTTTTTTCTAAATTTATGTTAATGGTCCATGAAATTTTAAAAGTTGGTGTCCGTTGATTTAAACAACATTAGGATTCTATTATTTGGCCTTGCTTTAATTTAAAAAATCAAAAGACTTGAAACCAAATCATAAGGAGGAAAACTGACACAAGAATATGCCAAAAATTTTTGAAATAAAAGAAGGAAGCTCTTAATATATTTCGAAGCATTTATTGAAATATGAGAACTTTTATCATAGCTCCTATCACTCGGACCTTAACAGTTTTTGAAAACCAAGACAAAATGATTGAAGGATTTTTATATTGAAAAAGAAGGTGAATTTATCTTTTCTTCGAAAATTTTTTCAAGAATTTGGAGTCGAGAAAATGATGCTTTGAAAAAATAATTTTAAATATGCATGGAAATTACAGATTTATTTTTAATGATAATGAAATATCCTTTCTATGTGAGCTATTTTATACTAACTATTTAAAACTTGTAATGTAAATCTATGTTAAGCGTAAACTATTGTTTTAATAAAAAAGTTATAGAAAATTATAAGAAAGTGTATTAGAGAAGCGTGAAAGAGTAATAATATACATCTTTTTTTTTCAAAAATAGATATTTAGAAAGTTTCAATAGTACCTTGTTTATAATTTGAGTATCAATAATTTTAAGACAATTGAATTTGTGATTTTTATTACTAATGTCACATAATTTTCATAAAAAGGAATAAATGTATAATAATTGAAATTATAAAATTTATATTTTTAGTGATTTTAGTGATTTTTTATTCTTTTTTGCTGCTCATAACATTTTGTGTGTACAAAAATATTTATACATATTTATTAATAAATTCCTACAACATATAAAAATATTTTTATGGCTAATATATTTTAAAATAGCGTAGTAATCAGGAATGCAATAATATAGAGATTAAAATGTAATCACTTTCACTTGAAGCTGAACATTTAAATTCAAGCTATTAATGTAGTTAGTTTTGTGTCTATTGATTCAAAATGTACCATGTGTGTAAATTTCGTACTTTTAAAATTTGCAATGTTAGCTAATTAAATTTCAACAATAATGGAAGTTTTAAAAGTTGTACTGAAATTCTAACACTAAATTTTTTAACATATTTAGATTTAAGAATTTTATTCTAAAAGTGTTGTTTTTCATGATAATGAAACTGTTTTTAAGAATACTACCATTTTTTCTCTAAATAAAGATAGTAAAAATTTGTTATACACGAAAATGACAAAACAGTTTTTGCAATTTTAGATATGAAAAATAATGAAATATTGGACGGATTTTTTTGCAAATGTAGATTAAGAGACTTTTTCCAAACATAATGGAAATAAAATTATGAGTCAGTGAAAATAATTTTTAAAAATATACACTAAAAACTACTTTTTAAAAAAGATTGCGCTTAAAGCTATTAAAAAAAGAAAAAAGAAATTGCTGATCAAAGAAATTTAATCTTCTTGAGTTTTTAAGAGCTTAATGAGTGAGTGAATGTTGAGTTTAATGGAGCAAGAGCCAGTTATGGCTAAACAGTCCCAAACAGAGCTTAATTAAGAGTGGAGTATAACATTTTGCTTTGAACAAATAAATAACATAGGAAGATCATAAATGTTTAAAATATTCATCAAGTTATATTTAATACCTGGATTATAGATGTATTATTATTTAATCTCGTTAGCAAAAATGAAATTAATTATCTTTGCATTAAATTAGTGGTATTTGTATTTGAATGTAGGAAATGTGCAAATCAAAGGTATATATATATTTCGCATTTGTAAATTTTGAGGGATGGACACAAGAAAATTTTTTTGTATGGATTATGTTTTAGTGTTTTCTCATACCGGAAGAAAGCATACAAAGAGATGTACCGCAAAATACTCTAGTAAGTATTGTTCTTAGTATCAGTTAAGGAACAGCTACTAATAGATGTCTTTGAATTTTTAAAAGAAAAATATTTTCTGTTTTAGTCAATAAAATGGAATCGATTGAAAGGAGAGAATCCGCCTTCTTTTTAAAATACAGGATTGAGCTTGCAGTGCTATCATAAAATTTCAAATTTTTCCTGAGTTTTTAAATGAAAAAAAATCATAATAAAACACATATTTGGCAGAAATTTATTTCCATTTAATTATTAATTTTCCAATTTTTCAAATTGTCATTGTTTATTTGCAAAGATATCATAAAATTACAGAAAATGTACGATAATTCACAGTCCAGTTGCTAAATCATTAAATTTGTTCATAGGAATTATATTATTGTATTATTTTTTATGGGATGCCGTGCCATCCAGGAAATAAATTGTGACCGGGCTTGAATGCAATCAATAACCTTCCTAGAGCAAATTTTATTCTTTAACTACTAGTTCTTAATTCACTTCTTTTATTTGATGTCTAATCGAACACCTTTAGCACTTTTCTTATTAATAGGTTGAATTTTAAAGGACAGTGATAGACAAAAGAGCATGCCTACCGTATTGGTGGGGCCAGATACTGTCCTCTGAAGCTGTGTGGGAGTTTGAGTATAATAGTTGACCGTCTCCCCAGCCACATTGTCCGTGTTGATGGCACTAGATGACCTACTACTTGCTCTACGGACCCTCAAGCGCCAGTCTTTTATTCTCTGGTGGACGGCATGAAACATGGCACCGAGGTCGGCCCGGGCCTCTTCGGGGACGGACGGACGGCACTCCTTGGGCCCTTGTCGGACCTGGCACATCTCCGCTACTGCTGCCGCCACCGCAACAGGCCCCGTGACGTCATCGGGACCTGGAGCTCACACCCATCCCGCTGTTCTTGCCGGGGCGCCGCAGTGGAAAAAGAGGGCGTGGGTAGAAGGGACGTGCGCAGAGGGTGATGGGATCGTCACCATGGAAACGCTCGTCAACATTCATACCCTCCTCTTTTTGTTGTTTTTCTTTCCACCCCTCGATTTGTCCGCAAAAGTGAGTGTTTTAATTGTGAAGGCGCGGTCTGTTAATTGTTGCTTCCAAGATTTATCGTCCCTTTTCACAACCACTTTAGGGGAACTTTTTCTTTAGTAACTGATACCAGCGGAGCTCGTTAAGGGAAGGGGAGTTAAAAATTGATTTGTTCAAAATAAATAATTAAAGGATGGAAGTTTAGAGGCCTTCAACCGAAATCTTGGTGCAATGTATTATTTGGTGATTAACCTAATGTGAATCACTTTAGGTGTTGTTATATATGTTAAATGGTTTTGATTAGGACATTAAGGGATTAAACGCTCTGTAATTTTAAATGGGAGGATAGGCAAAAAGAGGTTTAAATGGCGAATCTGCATAATTTAGTCTGCAGTTTTTGAGTTTCCTTTTTGTACTCTAATTATCTTTTTGATATTTAAATAAATTAACCATATGTAAAACGCTTATAGTGCATGTAAAAATACAATATGTTGTTTAAAAATTAAAAAAAAATGAGAATTAAATATAAATTTTGGTATGCTGTGTGTTTAAACAGAACATATATTTTAACCTGTCATAAATAAAAATGAAAGAAACTTCATACAACTTCCTTTCATACATTCATACATTCCTTTTCAACTGTATCCGCGTAATATATATACTATTACTGAAAACATTTCCATTTTTTGCTATGTAATTGTTGACAGTACTAAAAATATTTAAAACTGTTTTAAGAATATTTCACTAAATGATAAAATATTTAAAACAGAATTAAAATTGAACACAGTGGTCAAATGTTAAGACTAATAATTTCCTCCTTCATATAAGTATAAAACAAACTTTTTTTTGTATTTGTTTTGCATTTGAATTAAGTAGAAAAATTTCCATTACATTATCAAAATCATAGTATTATTTAAATGTACAGTAAATATATAATTTTAATACTTTAAATTTTAAACATATAGTATTTTTTGTCGTTTGTATTTCAGGACGAGAGAAGCATTAATGAAAAATATAAATTTTACACATTGAAAATAAAATTTGAAATAAGGTTTTGTAATAAAATTAGCACTGGAGATAGAGTTCATATTGATGTTTTAAATATATTTTAACATCTGGATAGTATTATTTTGTTATATTTTTCATAACATGCTACAACAGAAAATTGCTAAAAATTATATTTTACTTTGATTATTTTTATTGAATTCTACTTGTAGTGCTTCTTAACATATATTTTATGTATAGTCTATCATAATAGATTCTAGCTAAATATTTTGTTCAGTAAATTTAATTGAAAAAATAATTAGATTTAAGAGATCCGAATTAAAGATCAAATTCTTTTTTTAGGAAACATTGTTTCAATAATTATCATAAATAAAGGACAAAATCTTGAAGCTATTTTAATCTGATTGGAAAAAGTTCATAAAGCATTTCTCAATTTTCGAAAGAAATAAGTCTTCGAATTTTATATGTAGTTCGCATTTTTTTTATCTTATTGCTTTATAATTTTAATTTTATCGCATTTCATTATTTAAGTAACATACTGAAATTTTTTTATCCAGGTATTTATTAAGGATTATAATTTTTTTTAAACAGAAGCTTTGAGGGAAAAATTAATAAAGGATTCTTGTACTGCGCTAAGAATTCTTATACTACAAATTTTACTGCTAGAATTATCTGTGATGGAGTTTTCTGCAACTAAAAATAAATGAACTAAGTTATATAATTTTTTTTATCATAATGCTTTTATTCTTTACCCTTCATAATAATTATTAATGCATACATTTGTTTACTTACTTTAAATAAAATCTTAGAGCCAGTGTAACAATTAATCTTTTGCTTGAAGCATATTTTTAGTGTTACATTAATCAAAACGAAAGATAATAATTCAATGTCTGTTCCTGTTATTTTTAAACGTCGTTCTCTGTGAAATTAAAATGTACGTTGTTTATTAATTTTTAATAATTTATATCTTTTTCTCTGCATAATTTTACCTAAGTTTACGTTCTTTTTAGTCCAAATCTTTCGTTTCATAGTCGTCTGTGCTTTCAAAAAGGTAGCTTAAAGAGATTTTCCTTTTTTTCCATCTGTAGAGAAACAATAATTAAGCGACGAAAGCTCTTTCACTTCTCACCTTATTACCCTCCACTTCTCTTATTTTTCAAAAGATCGTTCTGCTCCGAGTCTCTGTTTAGCGAGTTTAAATGTTTTATTTCTCAAATCGATTTGCCCATACGGAAAAGGTCATTAACCGCTCATTAGCACACACTTGGATGCAGTGCAGTGAAAGCATCAATAAAGGTAAAAGTGGCGACTGGAAAACAAAATCAACTTTTCTCCGCTGCTGACTTTTTGAAACGACAATACGAGAAAAACTTTTTTTTTAGTTTACTTTTGATTATAACTCTTATGTATTATTTTTAAGCAAAAAAACTGACATTCATACGAAAGTTGTCAAAATGACTTTGTCGGCAATTAATTTTGATAATGCGATGTTTTTTTTGAAAGTGATAAAATTGCAAGAGTATATTTCATTCGGCAAACATATATAAATTCCTTTCTTTTTAATATAATTATACACTGTGAAACTTTAAAAAATGTTTCAGAAGTAATATTGACTTTCCAATAACCACAGCTTGTTTTCTATTTTTAGAGATTTTGAAATGTAACTTTCTTGGTACATTATTACCGAAATTATCTGCCTTAAACTTGATTTAATTTAGCTAATTTTTGTTGAATAAAACCATGAGAGTGTTGCTAAGATTAAAATTAATTTAAATAAGCATCAACTTCGAAAAATAAGTATAATTACATTACAGATATTAACACTTTCTTAACATAAGTTTTGAATATTTACAAATTAAATAATTTTATAAAAATCTGATTAAATATGCAATTTGTCGAAAAAATATTTAAGAAAATGATTAAAAAACGTGTTTTATGTTTGAGTTATTAACATGAAATAAAAAAATTCTTGAACATAAACTTATTCAAGAAATTCAATTTGATTAATTCTTTTCCTATCATGTTAAAAAGATAAAAAAAAAGTCTTTTACACTGTTTAACAGATTTTATTTGAAAACTTATGATAAATTCATCTGAAAATTGTAATGTATGTATAAATCAAATGTAATTGTAAATATTTTATTTCAGATTTAAGCGAATGCCATCGAGAATGTTGTAAGTTTAAATAAAAACACACATATTTCGATTTTAGTCATTTTCTTCATAATTGCAGTGACGATGTTTTAAAACTGAATTACCTCATAGAAAGATTTCTTGAAATCTTTCTATAACAACTGTAAATATAAGAATTATTTTAACGATATTTTATATAGTATATTAACATATCACTTTTAATAAGGAATTCAGAAGACACACTCACGTTCAGCACTGATTGTTATAATTATCCGAAAAAAAATTGTCATACTATGATTCTCGCAAAATTTTTACGTTTTTTGTGGTTTAGTTTTATTAAAATAATTAATATTATGCCACCAATGTTACGAACTATTTTTTATGGAATTTAAACTCTGTCTTTTGAAGTATATATTAAGTTATTGTATTTCATTTGCATTTATTACCGTTAATATTCAAAAACCGTCATTGTGCTCATTATCTTGTTAATTAACACAGGGATTTCTTTCTGTTAAATTCTAAATCACTCACCAGTAAGAATTTTCCATGCTCTCCTTGAATGCACATTAACGTTTTTCGAATCGTTCCAGTGTGTAAAAATTTATTTCTCAAATACCTTTTCCTTCTCCTCCTTTGCATGTTGAAGATCCAAGTTAGAAAATACATTTTTGCTTCCACGGACGATTTGGTACTGCTCTCTGACACAGAGCAAGATTTTTTAAGCAACACCTGTACCTTTCTCGACAACATTGGCTAAGGGCTAAGCCCCAGCAAGTGTGTCACGCTTCATTTGTCAGGCACCATTCCAACAAGAATGAAACGAATGGTTTTATCAATCAACACAATATTACTTACAATCTGCCAATTGATATATGAAACCGCTTATAACTTAGTGGTATAAAAGCATAACATGTTTTAAATTAGAAATATTTAGCATTATTGACATGTTGGCTGAGTATGAATTTAAATGAACAAAAACATTGTTATTGCTCTAGCAAAGATTTTATTTTCAGTTTAACGAGTGCTTAGAAGGTATAATATGCAAATTATCTAAGTAAATTGCAGATTAACTAGTACTGAGAAAATGAAACAATTTTCTGCACTCTTTAATGGTTCAGCTTAATTAATTTGCAGAATAACCAGATAATATGCACATTATCTGATTTCTGCACTGAAACAGTACATAAAAGTACTTATTTTATTATGGAATTGGATATATAGTTCTTGAAACAAATTTTTTTTTATAAAAGCTATAATAAAAGTATTAGGGGCATATTGAAACAACACATGCAATAGTGTAGGATTTGTCTTGCCTATGGAATGTAAACTATCAATGTATTTTTACTGTTTTTCGTATAGTTTGTTGAATAAAACTTAAAATAGTTTATTCAGAATAGAATATATCATTAAGAACTTAGTATTATATTTTCTTTTAGAACAGATAGTACGGAAATGAGAACGCTTTAATTACTTTTTTACGAATCAAATTCTTTATGATTTTAAATTCTAAATTTGTTAAATAAATTTATCTACAGTAAAAAAACTGATAACTTTAACTTTTAGAGGCTTAGGTGTAAATTGACGAACTGCTTATTTTAAAGTATTTACAATACTCCTAAATGCTTTAAAGCCATTTGTATAAATGCTTATTGAATATTAAAAATAATTACAATTAAGTAAAGCTAAGCCTTTCCAGTCGTTTCTAGATGAAACTTCATACCATATTCATCATACCATTTCTGAAAGATTTATTCCCTGTTTATTTTACACGTCATTTACACTGTTAGACTTCTCACGCCATTTTAAACACACCAGATGTTAAGGTTCTCGAGTTCCTGTCCGTTGAGTCAATACACACATTTTCTGAATTAGGTAAATATATCGCTTAATTTAAAGCAAACATTCTTTAAAAATTCAGCCTATTTTTTTACGTCAATTACAAGGGTTTTATCAAATGCTATTTCACTTTTGAAAGCAAGAGAATGGTTTAAATTCATTTGTTTATAAGGCATTTATATGAACAAAATGTTGCACATTTCATTTTAGATATTGAAATAAGAAATGTAGTATTTGTCAAATTTCTTCCATTGGTTCTTTTGTTGAAATCGTAGTTAAAATCAGATAAATTTTCACAAGGAAAACGTTATAATTATTTTTAGTTACATAGTTTAAATTACAATATACAACTAGTAATTAATTATAAACAAATTGATTCTCTAAATGTAATGCTACGTCTTTTCAATTGTTCGACTTTTTCCCCCCAGACGAGTTTTTTAGGTAACTCAAAAGATGCTATTTATATAAATGAGGTAAGGCATTTGAAATGTTCTAAAATATATGTTTATCGAAAGAGTGTCAAATTTCTCTCTTTCTGATTTTTTATTATAATTATACTTTTAAATATTTTTTTAAATATGTATGGGTCACGTTTAATAAATATATGTTTCAGACTTAGTTACACTTTAAAACTGATACAAATTAGTGGGTTTTACTCATTTCCTTAAATTGACCCAATTTTGTTGCATAATTAAAAATAGTCAGCTGAATAGTAAATATAAAAGAAATGAGCAATTAACAATTTAAATGTTTGTTGCTGTGAGGGAATGAGTGTTTAATAAAGTAAGAGCCAACTTCGGTTATGCTACGTCCTGGACCGATCCTAGGGTGTCCACCACCTACGTGCAAAGACCTCATGTGCCGTCCCTCTAGAGAATTTTTCATATCTGACTAATACTGAACGTTGAAGTTATAAATTCATCTACTTGTATTAGAGTGAAAAGTAAAACATCAATAAAAATAAGAGTAAACACAAACAGCACTTCCTTCCTGTAATTTGTTCTTCTGAATATATTAAGACTATTATTCACATGAAAAATTTTAACTTCTCCAAATGCATATTGAATTTAAGTAATATTAATCATATTACATATTTTCGTAAAGTATCTTTCGCAAAAAATCGTTCTCGAGACGCCGCCTTTGTTAAACATCGATTCACAGTTCCGTTGATAAGCAGGAAAACATTATTTATTGCGGTATTGCTGTCTGTTCCACGAAATTTGCTATCAAATGAAGGATGTGTGTAGTATACAGAGTGAACTTTAAATGGACAATGTGCCAACACACTGTGCACTCACATCTTTTTTCTTAAACTATGCTATCGGAAAATCGAGCCCTGTTTTGATTTTTTGATGACTCTGTTTAAAATTCAACATATTTATTCGACTTATTTTAGTTTTATTTTGAGAAATTCGTAACAAATTTGAATTGATTGATTCATGGAACTGTATGTGACCTGTTGCCGTCCGTGTGTGGTGCACGCGCTGCACATCTGCTAGGATCGGCCCTGGTTACGTCAAACATTAAACACAAGCTGCAATCCCTCAATCTGTTTGATATTGACTGATATTATTGAATTCCATAAGCATTGCATTGCAGCTATATTAGGAATATTGGAGAAGGTTGTAAGTTTAAGCCATGGTGAAATGACGAAAGCACCATCTGAGTAGATCGTTTCGTTTCCTAATTTCACACCCCATTAGATGAAAATTTTAAAGCACAGTTCTACTCAGCGTGTTAAAATTCCATTTATTGTATAAAACAGATTCTACCATTTTCTAAAATTTACTATTTTTTAATCTATACCGACAAGTATAGATTAAAGTTTTTTAGTTGGTGGAAAATAGTTTTTTTTAGTTGGTGGAAAATTTTTAGTTTTTTAGTTGGTGGAAAATTTTTAGTTTTTTAGTTGGTGGAAAATATTTTTCAAAGATATACAGCTGCATTCAATTTAATTAATCAAAGGTTCTAGTTTTACTTGGTTAGAAAACTGGTGATAGTTCAATTAGTTAAGCAATAAATCTGACTTTTTCTGCCCATTTTGATTGATTCTATAGGCACATAAATCTTATTATTCAATGTACTTATATTTAATCATTCCATATTATTTACACATAGTATAATACATTGAAAATATAAAATATGGGGCAGTTAAATACATTTTTGTGATACAAATCCCAATAAATGTAAGAATATTTAGGAGTTTAAAGTTTAAAGTGATATAAGTATATATATATGATAAAGAGCTCCGAAATTTGTTAAGACTATGTGAAATATTTGCTAATGATTTTCAATTTAATATTAACCAAAGAACAGTATGAAATAAAATAACATATATTTATTAGAACGTATCGAAAAACATCCATAAATGCATTAGTATATGGTTCCAGTTTTGTTAAAGCCTTATTAATTCAGTACGTCGTGCAATTAATTATGGAAGAGTACCTGACTACAATTACATTAAGTACCAGAAACAAGATGTTTCCACAAGGAGCTGCTATTTTAGCAAAGTGATGGGCAGATTCCTTTTTTTGCGAACTTATTTAATCCATTTTTTTACCCCAATAAATTAAAAAAAATGTTATTTTTTGATGCTTCTCTAAAATGTTTAGTTTATTTATTATTATTACTTTTGTGCGTTTGTCAGAAGTTTAATAGATTATACATTTTACCTATTTAAAGTTAAGTTTTTCAAGAATAACTATTTCATAATTTGTTGTTGTTACTAATGCCACCTGATCGACAAAGGCCAGATCAAGGCCCACGAAATTCCTCATGGCAAAGGACTAAGTGACACCTGTCCTTAGCCGTAGCTTTGAGCACCATACAGGTGACAGAATGATTTAGCTCGGTTTCACCCCAATTTTGAGGGAGAATACCATGGAGGTGGTCAGGGGCCTCCCACCTCTCTCTTCCCCTTCCACCCACCTCACGAGAGAACTTGCGGCTCGACGGCCATTTAAAGTACCCCCATGCCGCGAAGGTACTATACATTTACAAACATCCATGTCTTCTCCGGGATGCAGACCCAGGCCCAACGGAACAGCAGTCAGCGTCGCTAACCACTTTTACGGATGGGCGACATTTCATAGTTTAGTTCATATAACAAATAAAAGATTAATTTTTATTTTCTAAAAGAAAAAAAACACATTTAAAAATTCCATCTGTTAAAATAAATATCTAAAACATTCCTAAATATTCGCTTCAGAAAACAAAACATGTCTTTGTACCTCCAAACCTCTGCTTCATTAAAAATACTTTTCAGAAACATTCAATTTCATAACTGAATCAAATCTGGAACAATTTCAAACGTAGTCAGATGCACTCTTCATTTTAGTCTCTTTCCTGGTTATTATCATGTACATTATCATTATGTAGTGAAATGCGCGAAACTCTACGTGCACACTCCATTTCAAATGCAACTGTTCAAATTGTTTTCCATTCGAACGCAAGAATACTAGAACGTTAATGAGATTAGCCATTCATGAGGAGTTATTTCTCTGGTCTGTTAATTAGCATTTCGATTCGAATTGAGAATTGCTGATAGGGTTGGCACGAGGAAGTCATAATTATCGTGTCTGCTTTTGGAGGAGCATTATCTGTCTCTATGCGTTGAGCTTAATTTCAGAAATTGGCGGGACGTTTATTAAATGCGAATTTTATAGAGAGTATGTTATTAATATATGCGAATCGGGGTTGTTTGACTTTTTAGTCTTGAGTTTCAGTTGAACAGAAATAGTTTTGGTTTTGGAATTCTTAATGGACCGTTATAATTTGATTTGTTAATGCAAGTTATGATTTAAAAAAATATTTCCAAATTATTAAAATTTGGAAAATTTATTCTCAGTTTTGTAAAAGGAATTCATTACATTTCAATAAATTATATTCAAAATACAGAAGTTTCCAAATTTTAAACAGATTGTTATAACTTAATTTTAAAAAATGCTTTCAATTCGAAGAATTTATTATAATTTAAACAAATTATGCTATCAAAGAATTCTCGAAGTACAAAATGTTCTTCGAAAATTCTTGGTTAGCATAATTTGTAAATTTGATTTAAGATATTTTAGTATATACCTTTTTGTAAAGGAGAAAAGCGACTCACTCATTACAATAACTTTGGAACAATTAAACCTACAGATTTGAACTTTGACAGGCATGTTCCATTCAGGAAGTAGAGATCTGCTAAGAACGAATTTTGCGAAAATCGACCCTCAAGGGGCGTTATGTATAATTAATTCTATTTCTGAACTATTACACGTTCAGTCTTAAAATTTGGTAAGAAGATTACTTTTATAGAAAAGAGATCTGCAACAAATTGGGCTTTTGCGAAAATTGGGAGGGGGGCGGGTTAACGGAGCATTATAGATAAATCTTTCCTTTTTTAAAGTATTACACCTACCTGCTTCAAAATTGATCGGCATTTTCCTTCCCTTTTTTCCCATAAGGATGAATTTTGCGGGGGAAGGGTGCGAGGGGGGTTAAGGGGAGTTATAGAAAAAATCCTGTTTTTGAATTGTTAGACCCACATAATTGAACTTTTTTAAGCATGTTTCTTTTGTTAGAGATCCACTAAGAATGGATTTTGAAGGAATTGACTCATGTAGGGATGGGGAGTTACTGAGGCATATTGACAAAAAAAATTATCTTTTTTGGACTACTAGGCACCTTAATAATGAAATTTGATATGCACGTTTTTTTTGTTGAATTGAAATCAGCCAAGAACGGCTCTTTTGGAAATCGATTCTCAACGGGGTCACAGGGGCTTACTGATAAATTTTTTTCCCTTTTTGAGCTATTGGATTTAGGCTTATAATTTGACAATCATATTTATTTTGTTGCCTAGAGATGCACTAAAAATGGTGATTTTGCGGAAATCCATTTTAGGGGAGGAGGTTTCGGATGCGTAAAAGATAATTCTACTTCAATTTTAGAAATTGTTCACAATTCCTATCCTTTTTAAATCAAGAGGTTAAAAGTCTAAGAAAGCTTTTCAATATAATTGAATGCTTAATGCTAGGACTTAGATATCAAAAAATTATATATATACTAGCTGCACATATACTTTCTCTTTCCCTCATGACGCCAGCAATTTTGTGTGTGTGTTTGTACGCGCGCAATGTGTGTGATTTCTAAAACTATTTCATTAAATTTTTTCGAAATTTGTTCCACATATTTTCGATTTAAGACAGGTTTCTTTTCCCTTTCTCTAGCCCGACATAATACGCGTTTTTTAGTGTAAAATTATTGTTCCCTCTTCCCTTCCTCCTCACAAATAAGATATAGCTTCAAATTTCGATGTATGACTTATAAAAAGCAATATTGCGTTAGATAAAAAATTATTAATGGAAGCAATAAAAAGAAAACGATTTTGATGCTAAGAGTAAAACAAAAAACTTTCATTATTTTTTTAATAATAGTTAGTTTCTAAGAAACTAAAATAATAAAATAAATTTCAGATTTTCATGAATCAATCAATCGTTACATATAGTTAACTTAAAAATATCTCTGGAATGTATTTTTATCCCAAATAATAGACGATGTACTTTTTAATTAACAAATGATTAATTTAGTAAGGAAATAACAGAAACATTCCTTTTAAAACAACACATATATATATATATATATATTAATTAAAAACCATTTTCTATAAGTAATAAATAAAAGAAAAATTTACAGATAGCTATTGAAACGATTGCTTTTTTAATTCTTGAATATATATATATATATATGCAAGTTATATATAAAAAAAACTCTATAGGGGAAAGCCCAGAGAAAAATTTACATGTACTGAAAAAAACATTCAAAAAGAAAGAAAAAAAACTATCTGATGAAGACATTTTGATATTTTAATTTCATAGTTTTTCCTTCCACTACCATTGTTACAAATTGTGTGTAATGAACGCTTAAAATAGTGTGAATAATTTATATCTGAAAGTGTAATACATTAATATTACTTTTTGTTGTATATATTTTATGTTAAAATCTTGCCACCACCTCTCACTTTGAAATCTAGTTTTATTATGGAATAAAAAAAATAGTGATTACACTGATGAACGGAATAAATTAAAAGCGAGCGCGCACTGAGGCATGGTGATGACAAAAGAAAAGGGAAAGCTTTGATCACACAAAAAAGATAGATGTATGCTGTCTCGGGCTTTTTTGCAGATCACAGAATTTTTTCCTACTTTCTTGATAATTATCGTTACATTTTGGAAACTTCACACAACATCTTTATAAATTATAGCCAATGTGTTATTCTGATGTATAAGCTATATCATTGCATGGTTTCAATAAAATCCATTCTGTTGTTTTTTCGTGAAAGACTACCAAGCATCCAAATATACTTTCACATTTAAAATACTATATATCTTGATATACGAGAAGATAATATATAAGATAATATATATATATATATATATATATATATATATATATATATATATATATATATATATATATATAAAAGATAATCTCGTATATTAATTTCGTTTAATTTTTTCTTAAAAATGAATTAAGCCCATTTTAATAGAGTCACAAGGCAATGCCATCTATTCAAGATGTCAATAATGATGAGAATGCTCCAAATCATTAACAATGTTTGAGGAACTGTCAATTAAATGTAGCCAGTGCATTACCAGTCTGGATCTCGAAAATGGAACACAATTCAAGAAATTTTGAAAAAAATTAAATGAAAGGAAATTTATTGAAGAAAATAAATTACAAAAAATTGAGAAAAAATGAATAATTTCTTTTTGTAAATGATGAGAAAAAATCGATGAAGTTAGTAAATGATCAGATATTTTTATAATTTTGACAATATATCGTTGATATAAGATATAAAATTAAATGCTGTAAATTAATAAAAATTAAATTTAACCTGACTTATATATAAAAGTAAAAACAAAAAATGTTTTAAGATTAAAGTTAAAGTGAAAAGCGAAGTATGTGTGTGTGATCAATCTTCATAATCAATTTGATAAAATCAAATTTGTTCAAAAAAAGTTATCGTTAAGAATTATATAAAAAAGGCAATCAAAATAACTTTCGGAAAGCTAGACAGATTTAACTATTTAATGTGATATTTATTTTTCTTCTCATAATTATCAGACAGACGTAGAAGGAGGAATCTAAATCGTTATACGGTTGACAATGATTCACCAGGTGCGCGCGCATTTGTGATTGATATCGGTTTAATTATTTTGGACTAGCTGGTATACCCGTTCTTCGCACGGGTGAACTGAAAAATTAAAAAACACAGATTGAAGGATAAAGAAGTTTTTAATGTGTTAATTTTACGTGAATTGTAAATTGAACAAAAAAGCTTTTTGCATATCTCAGCTGAACAAAAAAAGAAAGAAAAAAACATCTTTTTTAAATTTTAAGTATGTAGATCTAATAGCTGATAAAAAGGATTTTTTTTATTATTTATAACTCCCCGTAACACTCTTGAGGGTCGATTTTTGAAAATACCTCCCTAAGCTGATCTCTGCTCAGCAAAAGTAACACATTGTTAAAAGTTTGGTGTAATGAACGCTTAAATAGTGTAAATAATTTATATCTGAAAGTGTAATACATTGATATTACTTTCTGTTGTATTTGTTTTATGTTAAAATTGTAATATTCGCAAGCTACGCCGTGTTTCTTAAATTATAATGGCAATTCAATGAAAAGCATAGCGAAATGTTGACGATAGAGTCAAGTTGGCAAATGTCTAGCTACTTTCATAGCTCGAGCTTTATTAGAGCTTTGTAAGACCCGCCGTGTAGGGGGGGGCGATGCACGTTAATACTTTATCCACCGCATTAAGATTTACTGCAGTTTTTTTCGTACAATTCTTTTTTTTTTTTTGATCTCTGAAAATTAAGGAATATACATAAACAAAATACTCCACTTTGGAAAATCTAATCCGTTAGAGCTAATAAATTAAAGATATTCCACTGTAAAATAAATTATATACACCTTTCACTTAAAATAAACAGTCAAATCGTTTTCTAAGGTCTTCATTAACATACAAAAACATAAGACACTTAAATTTTGACAAACTATTTTTTCGGGACAAAAATAGTAATCTTTGCAATCCGCTGTGAACGCCGTCAGCTGAAAACGCAATATTTGCTACAAAACTATTCACCTTCCCTAATAAAATACTCATCATAAAACCCGTGCTGCCAAATATCTTGGAAGAGTGGATTTCAAAGAATATTCCTGCTAAGTATTGGTAGAATATTCCTTCTAAGTTGGTGTGGTAGTTAGGAGAAAGGGTGCCAGCTCAGGTGTCGTCCACGTCGCTTAACCATGGTTCAAAATTACGTGGTCCGTTGCCAAAAGCCCTCGTGTAACTGAACAGTGCGACGTTAATATTCACTCACTCACTAACTCCAAAAAATTCAGTACAGTAATTATAATTATTTTTATACTTAAAAATGCAAAATCTGGTCTATTCAATTAAAATTATCGCGTTATAATTAACTACTAATCACAAACAAATTTTGAAAATTTGTCCAAATGATGTAGAGTGAAAGAGAAAGTTTATTTGCTTTAAGTACCAGAACCGATAAAAGCATTTATTTTGAAAAAAGATCAATTCCTTACTACCGAATGTGCATAATAAAATCATAAAAAATGCATTCAAATGAAGAGAGATTTATAACAACCTCTCCCTTCAAAACATAGTTTTATTCTGAAATAAAAAAAATAGGGATTATGCTGATCACACAGGACTTAATTAGAAGCGAGCGCCTTGCATAACCAAAATAAAAAGGGTTTATTCACAAACAAAAGATAGATATATGTTGACGTGGGCTTTTTTTGCAGCACACGCCAGAATTGCTTGCATATGGCAGAATATTTTCCTACTCACTTGACAAATATCGTTATATTTTGGACACTTCATACAATATCTTTATAAATTATAGCCTATGCTATAAATTATAGCCTATGTGTTATTCTGATGTATAAGCTATATTACTGTAAAGTTTCATTAAAATCCATTGAGTTGTTTTTGCGTGAAAGACGGACAAACATCCTCACAAACTTTCGCATTTATAATATATATCTAGATTGCGAGATTTCCACCTAATACACCTTAACATTGCGCATGAGCAGAAGGAGAGTATATTCAAGTGAGGGGTCAGCTGGTACATTAAGTGAAAGATAATGGATTATTAGTACTCAATAAAGTTAAAATTACAATGAAAATTTATAAAATAAGGTTAAAGGGATTGAAGTATTGTTAAAAGAAACTCACATCTCCTTCCCATTCATTTATAAATAAATTTCTCATTTAAAATTAGGTAAAAATAAAAAAATACATAAATAAGACAATTATAATAGATTTCGCATAAAGCCTTTAGCAATTAAGTAAAAATATTAGTGTTTTGTGGAAGAATGACGCTATTATTTATTCATTCTCGTATATATAAATCAATGACAACAGTTTTTTTAACTTCTCCAAAGGAAATTTCGGGTTAAATATTAAACTTTAAAATTTTGTAAAATATTCTGTTATACGGTATAAAAAATGTCTTATATTATAAAAGGTAGACAACAAAGCACAAAAAAAACTTCATGATAAAATGTTAAATTGATGCCTGCGGTTAGGTATTACACACACACACAGAAAGGAAGCAATTTGTCACTTGCAACAAGAAAACCACGATTTAGAAAAATAGTTTAAAAAATGGAATTTTTATGCAAATATGAGTATTATAAAGTGATATTAGCCCACATTTTTGTGCCTTTAAAAATATGCTAGAGCATACACATATGCACATGATATTAACGTATTTTCAACTAGTTTAGCATGTTACATATGTTAAAAACTTTTTGTAGACTCTTACATCTTTTGTACTTTTGAAATACACAAAATTGAAACAATAAATTTTAAAAATATTGATTGTATTTAGTCTTTCAATGTCTCCACATAAAATTTAAGGCTTATGAAGATTTGAAAAAGATTTATAACAATTTTGATTCTTTTTCTTCTTTAGTTTAATGATAGTTTCTAAATGAACATACTTTTGATAAGGTTACGTTTTTAGAAGGTAATGAATTTTACAGAATTACATACTTAATATCTATTTTGCATTAAATATAAAAAACTTGTTTTATGATACCTAAAAATGAAGTTTTACTCTTTTGACAAAGTTAATAAGAACAGTAAAGATTGATTGATTGTTTAGTAGCAACACACTAAGAAGATACACGAGGGTTACTGGTGACGGACTTTATTACTTAGAACCACGATAAAGAAACGAGGAAGACATCCAAGATTCTACCTTACTTTTTTGATTTTGCATCTCACCAACATATGGATTCTCAGCCTGAACAGGTTTAATATGCAATAGCTCTTTTAGACGGTGAATTTTCAATTTCAATTCATACGACTCAACAGAATATTATAAATAAAGATCAGGATGTTATAAAATTGATTGTAAGATGCGAAAGTTGTAGCTGCAATGTGTTTTTTAATGAATTTAAAGAAAAAGGAAGTTACTCATTGTTTTATTCAAGTTTAGAAATCTTTCTGTTCAATAAAAAATGCTTTTACGTGAGATGAATAGAAAAAAAGGGAAAATTTATGTCTATAAACCTTTTAACGCAGTGTATCGATAATAAACAGAATGGTTTTTCCCATGACTCTTACGTTTCTCTCCTAGTATCGATAATTATGAAAAAAATATATTTGCTTCCCCAATGTCATAAGGGCATCTGGCTTCTGCAGATTTAATTAACTGTACGAAAAAGACCATCGAATTTCTTGTTTTAATCCATAAATATGAGAAAAAAATATAAAGAAATACACAGTTTTATTATCACCGAGAAAACAATTTTGAAGAAAGTTCCTTTCGTTTTCGAAAACGGTATGGGTAAAAAAGAATTTAAAAGGGCAAAAAATAGATAAATCTATAAGTATTTTATTGCTGTTAAAATATGTACATGTAAAAACACAAAAGTAATTTAAGCAACTGAAATTAATACATATAACTTTCTCTATCTAATTTTGATACTACGGCGATATTTACGGGTCGAATGCATGTTTAACTTTATTTAATTGATTTTACTGAATTTTATTCATGTCGCATTATAAGCAACACGAGTGCTAACGGCAGCTGACCGCATAATTTTGCCCCATGGTCAAGTAACGAGGATGACACCTGACCTGACACTCTCCAATTTTTCTCACTACGACAACTACAGGAGCCTTGACACATTTAATATACATTAGCCTCCCTACACGGCTGGTTTTCAGATACATTATGTTTAACTTTATGTGAGTGAGTGTTTATTAACGTCTTACTCTAAAGCAACACGAAGGGTTATTGTTGTTGGACTTCGTAATTTTTTTTAAATCATGGTCAAGTGACAAAGACGGCACCTGATCTGTACCCCCTCTCCTAACTTCCATACCCCATCAACATTAGGACTTGAACTATGACAGATTTAACATGCACCAGTATCTCTACACGGCAGATCTTCAACGGCATCAGTACTTGAACCTGCGACTTGACAAAACTGAACAAGAGCTCATGATCATGACCACTAGGTTACCATGGCCGTATATTTAGCTTTGGATTAGTGGTGTAAATGAATAACATACAGTAATAAAATTTCAATTTGGTAATTGGTATTATCTCTGAAAATAATACGGACTTTCTTCATGAGATGTTAATTCATCTACCTCTATTCAGTATCTATTTGTTAAGTTCGATAAGGTTTGTGTTTAAGTGTTCTAAAAAAGAAAAAAAAAAGAATAAAAAAAAAAACTTCTGAGCACTGAACTCTCATTGGCACAGTTTCTTTATGGTCATGTGTATGAGCTTTGAGGCCAGTGCTGCCAAGTTCAAATTCAATTCTGCTATAGATGTTCCAAGTAGAATAATACTATCAGCTTCTCGTTAAATCTAATATGGAGTTTCAAAATCGTTAACTGGTGTTGCTAAGAGAGTCAGAGAATCAGGTATTAAATTGGATATCATTTCTCATCGTCATCTAGTTCAAAATTATGAGGTTCATCTTTAATAGCCTTAGAAGTGACGTTAATTCAAATTAACTAATCATTCATTTAACTAATCAAGATTTCATTTAACTAATCAAGATTGGCTTTTTATCCATATTATTAAGGTGACCAATTTTTATACAGTGAAAAGGAGGACGAAAAATTTAAGAAAAAATTGCAGCGCAAGTATATGAAACATTTTATTAATTATAACAAAAATACGCTAATTATGCTTAATTTCTTTTAATTATTGACTTAAACGTGTATTTTTTCCTCACTGAATTTTTTTTGTCACTACATCATTTCTCAATAAATCGGAAATTTCGGAACAAGAAATATATTTCATATTGAATTTTATATATACGGTAAGTACTACAACTAAAGTACCAACATTCAATCTTGATTTCTCATTTGTCCAAAAATCATTACCAAATGAAAAAACTCTTTTAATTGCTGCATTAGTTCCAGGGCAGTACAACGTAAATTCAACAAGAATAACTAAATTTTCATATGGAACACGTTCATTTTTGAATTGGGTAAATACTCTCAACTATCTTTAATCAATTTCTACAAGCTGGTTTTCCTATTATTCTATTTTATCAAAATTTAAATATACTACATTTAGTCTTCAATTTCTTTAAACAGACGCGTAACAGTTCGGCATGGCATTTCTCAATATAGATTAACAGATTAGTTTTAAAATATTGAAAAGGAGGACAAGTTGGAGGACACTTTTTGAGGAAAGACAGAACCTATAAAAGAAGGACTGTCCTCCATAAAGAAGGACGATTGGTCTTCTTAATATTATGAGATATACTTTTACCATTCTAATCGCTACTTTTTCGTAAGATATCCATCAAAATGACCAGAAAGAGTGTGTGTGTGTGTGAGAGAGAGAGCAGCTACCAATAGAAATCAAATAGCATAGTTTCAATTTATTCCATTTGGGTAATTACATAAAAGACTTACTCATGCTTGATAAGAGTATGAAATGAAGAAGGATTCTATTCAGCTATTTCTCGTTTGCCTATATGCTTTGGATATTTGCTTATTCTGTTCACGTCGCCACCCAGACGCTGTAGCAGCAGTGATTCACATGAATATGCAGTAACTTGCAAAAGTGATGAGGCAGCTTTTGCAGTTTAATTGATGCAGTGTGAATAGATTAATTAGGCTCCTTTATGATAGAGTATACGCAATGAAATGCTTGTAAGGCTAGGAATTTTCTCTCTCTCTTTATCTCCTGACCGGAATTATTTTTTTTATTAACTAAGGTAACGAATTCATGACAAAAAAAAAATCAATGGGAAACGTAAGCGAATGTACAATGAATATAATATTGCAGGAATTTTACTTTTTATTATCAATTACCCCCTCTGAAGTAAAAGAGTAGTTAGGATAAAAATTGAATTAAAATTTATAAATGTTTTGTTTTAAGTTAATAAAATAGATTTAGTAATAAATTATTAAAGTATTTTATAGTGTAAAATATCGTAATGCATTGGAACAGTTTCTAATTTAGAATAATTCATGATTTTATGTATTTTTTAATTTCTAAGAATATGCTGAATGTTTGTGTTTTTTAACAAACTTCATTTTTTTTATCGAAGGTCTAAATTTGTAGAGTACTTAATACTGAGCATATATTATCATTCCTCATTATAAAAACATATAGGAACTGATAACTTTAGATAATGAACTTATATTTACCTTTTTTTAAAAAAATTAACCTCTACTCTAATCACGTACAGTAAAATTAAAGATTGCCCCAATTAGAAATCCATTGTATATTTTCTTATTTTATTTTCTAAATTATTCTCACAAAAATGCTCAATGTTTAAAAAACGGATGATACAGTAAGCATTTTTAAATAAGATTTTTTCTTAAATTATTAATTTATCATTATTTATTCCATTAAGTCTTTGTAATAATTAGTAATTCTGTTATTAATAGGTATCAAAGATATTTCTCAATTCTAATTATTTCATTATTAAAAAAACTAATCTATTTAATTGTCTAGAATAATCTAGAAACTAATTCTGTTCAGTTGTATTAATTTTTGCTATTTGTGTAAAAATTAAAAAAAAAAAAAAACCAGGAATCAAATATTAGTTAGTTTTTAAAAGAAAACACATTTAAGCACTTAAAATATTACTTTTAGAAATCTCACAATCTGAATTAAGAAAATTAATAGAATAAATTTAAAAAAATAACATAATTGTCAATGAATTTGAATGGAACCATTTGATTAAAACATAAATTCAGATGGGAAAAAATCATGTATTCATTTTCTGTGATTTCAACAAAAGTATGGAATATAAATAACTGACGGTGATGAACGGTAAATATCAATTCATAAAATGCACAAAAAAGTTTATAAATGGAAGATATTTATATGAAATAGAAATATGTTTTCTTGATTATAATTTTCAGTTAATGCTTTAAAGAAACTTCAGAAAGAAAAAGAAATATATACATTTGGTACCAAGAAAGAGAGAAATGTGGGACATTAATGGAGAGGTGAACTGTGAAATTGAGAATATGAGTGATGTGTAAGAAATCTTATCCTGTCTTTTCTATGAATAAAGTAAAGCTTAAAATTTTTGAATATCATAAGCCAGTGCTTCTCAAACTTTCAATATTTGCGATCCAATTTTCAGTCATGATTTTCATCACGCTCTTCCTCATACAAAAACAATGTATTGAATGCAATAATAATGTACTTAAACACTGTTGTTGTGTGACTAATGCCACCTGCCTGACGAAGTCAGGTCGAGGCCCGCGAAATTCATCGCGGCTAAGGGCTAGAATTTTACGCCTGTCGTTAGCCTTAGCCTTGAGCACCATGCAGGTGACAGTATGTTTTTGCTCGGTTCCACCCCAATTTAGAGGGAGAAAACCCTGGGGGTGGTCAGAGGCCTCCCACCTTTCCTCCCCTTCCACCAACTACACGAGAGGACTTCCGGCTCGACGGCTATTTAGAGTACCCCCATGCCGCAAAGGCATTATACCTTTACAAACATCCATGCCTTCTCCGGGATTTGAACCCACTCCCTACGGCATCGTAATCAGCGTCGCTAACCACTATACTGGTTGGGCGATACTTAAACACTAAAGCTACAATATGACCTCAATTATAAACCGTGCAAATTATCAAGATAAGTGTTAAATTTTTATATGTTACTTTTAAATAACAGGATAAGAAGAGAGCAAATTTTTTTTTCAAGGAAACGTTTAATGTAAGAAGTGGACGCTCTAAATTATTTTTTTATATTTATATTTTATCAGTTTCTAATTTTTAGATAGGAACAGATAAAATATAAATGTAGAAAAAGGAAGGAGTATCAATTTCTAATAATAAACCTTCCTTTGAAAAACTTTGCTTTGCAAGAAAAGATCACTGGAGTCCACAAAAATTTTTTAAACTTGTTTTTAATTTAATATTTTTAAATTAACTATCACAATTAATATAAATACATTATCACAAATACATTATTATTCTTATTTGTATATTTTATCAGTGTAAATGTGTAAATTTTATTTTTTTATTGTATCAGAATGAATGTTTTGTTTTGCTACCTTTAAGTAAACTATTACTTTTTTTAAATAATCTTTTATTTTCAAATTTTTGATATGCTCGCGTACCGTACATAGAGTTATCACGCCTCCTCCCCCCTGGGCGGACGCGTACCACAGTTTGAGAATCCCTGCCTTAAGCAGATCTTTAAATAGCGTGTGTCATGCTTTTCTTATTTATACTTTTTCATCCTCGTACAAGTTTCCATTTTTTCTTATATTGGAAAACAAAACATGCAGTATATTGAAATGACAACTAATATATTAAAAGAATAGTAAATTGTTTTTTTTTTTAAATATAAATCTTGATTTTGTATTTTTATATCCCAAAAATAATATCAAAGGAATTTAATATTTTTTTTATAAATGTTGATCAATGTTTCTATTAAAATAAATATTTCTAAATAACTTCAAATAATTTATTCGATAAAATCAATATTTGATTCGAACTCCTTTTTCATTTTATTCGCTAGGCTGCATTGCTTTTTATTATTTTTTTCATTGTAAATTAAGTTACTGAGAACACATACATATGACAAAAAAGTAGTTATCGAGGTTAAATAAATTTAGGACAGGAAAATAATTCTGTTTATGAATAATGTAAAAGTAATACGTGAAATGAAAAGCAAAGGTAGGTTTTTTTTTTCAATCTTGCATTACTGATATCTCGTGACTGTATGTAAGTTATTGGAAAAGTAGAATCAAGCAAAACTAGGGCAGAAAAATGCTCTAGCCTAAGAAAAAAAAAGAGTAGTAAATGGAATAAAGTAGACAAAAAACCGAAATGTTAAACGTTACGAGTGAAAATATTTAAATCTAAGCTAATTTGCCTTAGCTAATTTATTACGGTCAATAACAAAAGCATGATACTTTTAAAAAAAAGACCAATAATTTAATAAAGACTTTTATTTATAACTAAGGCAATAAACATTTACAATGCTTATAATTTTTCCTCTTGATTTAACTCAATTTTTAAAGGAAACGTATTAATGTGCTTAACGATTTTGATGCAAAAGATTTTTTATGTGATAGTATGTGTGTGTGTATAAAAATAAAACTTTTAATATGTTTAATGCATTGAAAAATAATAAAAGATTTTTTTTATACACATATTACTTTTCAGTAACTAAACATTTTGTTCTAAATTCTTATTGAATCTTTTTTTAGAGGGGTGGAGGGATGTTAATAAATTAAAAAAAAGTTTTAAAAAAGAAGAGTTAAATATAATTAACTATATTAAAGATCTCTCTTAAAAATTAGTTGTACCGGTAAAAAATAAACAATTTTGTAAATTTTATTTATAAACTAACAATCATAATCAAAATAAATTAAGTAAACAATAAAACAGTGTAAATTTTTTTTGAAGATTAATAAAAGCAAATAAATCTCTGATCTTCTAAATAAATATGAAGAAATTAATTTAATAATAGAAATGGCACAAATAGAAGCATCAATAAGATAAAATACTTCCAAGTTTAAAATTTCTTCAAATTTAATAACCCCGAAAACTGAAATAACACACACACACACAGTATTTAACCATTTTAAAAAATGTTAACTTTTCAAGAAAACAAAACTTATTACTGGTAAACAATACAGAATTAAGGTTTTCATCCTATTTAAGTGGGTTAAACTTAACAGAAATGATTACCTTTTATTTCAAGACAATCTCACAATATAAAAAAGAAATGAGAGAATAAAATTTCTCAAAGAACATTTAAAGAATAGAAAGAGAATAAGACACATAATAAAACGATTCTCATAGCGCATCGGTTTTTCATTTTTCAATTCTTTCTTTCTTAGAATAACGCGTCTGAAAATCTTGATCGATCTCAACTTAATGCCAGCCACTTTGAGTGATCGATTTCACATCGTGACGAGTTTATTATTGTAGCACATTTCAGGTAGGACCTTTCCTTCTATCATGGAAATACTCTCGTCTATGTATTATTTTACTGGGTTACTACAGGGGCTTTTTATTTTCGTTCGAGTTAACATGGTAACGAA
Source organism: Trichonephila clavipes (assembly GCA_019973935.1). Taxonomy (NCBI): domain Eukaryota; kingdom Metazoa; phylum Arthropoda; class Arachnida; order Araneae; family Nephilidae; genus Trichonephila; species Trichonephila clavipes. The sequence goes on along the minus strand of BMAU01019602.1, from coordinate 641,410 downwards.
ATGACAGTGTTTCTATTACGTCTGGGTTGAAACTGCCAATATAGTTCGAGGTTACTTTTTTTCTCGGATGTTTCTAGGGTTATATAAAGATGTTAAAAAGTGAAGTGGCGTGTTTTAGTATTATAAAGCAGTCTTCCCTAAATGTTGAAGAACAGGGGCCCTGTTTGAAATACTTTTTTTTCAAACAGAAAAATTCCAATAAATTTTTTTTATCATAGCTTGACTTTAATGGTGCATAAAGACACCCATGTTCTTTTTTATTATACTAATTTCTTTTTTAATAAATATATTTTTTACGGTACAATTTATGTTCTTTTCCCTTGTTGTAATGAAAAATAGAGAGAATCTGAACTTTTTTTTATAAAAGTGAAGAATTTTGCAGCCACAGAATGTTTTTATTCGTATTATGAATGTTTAGATCTGGAAAAGTGTTAAAGAGAAACGAGTATAATCTAGGTATTCTATTTAAGTCATTTAAATAATTCTAAGAGAAGTAATTTGAACTTTATAAAAAATTAAATAAAAGTTTAGGTCAGATTTTTTTAAAATAAATTTCCTTATGCCATTTAAATTTCTCTATTTTTTGAAAAGATAGCTAAATCTTCTCAGTTAAAGTTTGGAAAAAAAGCAAACTGAAGTATTCGAACAATTAAGAGATATTTATCGTTTTAAAGGAAGCAAAAGTAACTTCAGAATATGTGAGAGATTTTATAACAATGTTTCTTTTTTCACAATTTCCTTTAAAATTTAAAAACAAATCCAAAATGAAATTAGACGAAAATTCTTCGAAGAGATAGAAATTAAATTAATGGCAAGGAAACTTTTTCAAACAAGAGTATCTTTTTTTGAGGTCCTCCTAACAAATGCAAGACTTTTCCTGAATTATTTCAAACTCCTATTTATGTATTTTTGCACGGAAGTTATATTGCATTAGAGTAGTCTCAAAAGTAAATTAATAAGTAAAAATGAAATGGAATAATGCAAGGAAGTTACACTTAGATACTGTGTAGCAGGTTGGGCACCATAAATTCTCCATACAACTTTTTTTTTAAATTTATGGGTTTAGCTTTTATAATAAAATTATAATAAATCTAAATCAAATTTAAGCATAGAAAAAATGCTTTCTTGCAGAATTTTGAAAGATATTACACTGTATAGGAAGAAATATTGTAAGAAATGATTGTATATTTTACCTATTTCTTACAGAGTGGTTTTAAGAGAGATATAATTGATACAAGACTTTTCTATATTTCTTCAACTAGTCCTTTTAATATATAAATTATATATTTATTCATATAAAAATTTCCATTAAAAAGTTATTATTGAAGAAAATTTTAAATTAAAATTCTAAATATTTCATTTAAGGTTTTTAAATATCCCATTTCTGAATTGTGCATGAATTAATTTTGCGACTTATCAATGAAACATCGTAATTCCTCTCAAATCGTAAATGATTTCAATTTCTTAACTTTCTGGTTTTTAATCCTAAAATATATGGGCGAATTGAAAATATTTGTCTTTAAGGTATCCGACTAGGTTCGAAGATAAATTTTTCAAAAATTGATTTTCTGAATTATTTTATTGTTTCAAAGAACATAAATAGGCTTAAAAAGTCATAACTATTAAATAACTAACATGTATCGTCATTCTTTTTTTTGAAAAAAAATTATTTTTAGGAAAATTTAGTAAAATTTTTTAAGTTAAGAAAAACGTGATAAATAAAAGTAAATTGCACATTACGCAATTATAACGTCACTGATATACTTCTTGATCCCTCTGAAGTGTCACAAACTGCAGGATAAAAAAATAGTTTAAGAAATAAATATTTTATCAGCATTTAAATTTGATGGTCATGATTTTTCGTCAAAATTACTGCATGTTATAAGCTAAAAATGGCAGTAAAATGTGATTAAATGTAGCTGTCTTAAAACCTGCGGTTTGTTATACTCTGAAGAGCGTATAGCATATATGCTATAAATTTCATTGCATTTAATTGGATTATTTAGAAGATATCCCATTTTTCGTGCACAAATTATCATGAAAAGTTCATTCTTCAAAAAAAGAATTAAAAAAATATTTTTATTAGTTAAAGTAAATGCTATAAAAAAACTTAAAAAACTCTCTTGTTTTGTGTCTTAGTCCTTCTTCCACAATAATTTATTTCTTTTTCCCCTAATGACCCAAACATCAAACATCAAATACCTAAAAAGCACTTTTTCAACCTAGTCGGATACCTTAGACTACAAAAATTTTGAAACAAAGTATTTGAAATAAAACTTGGATAATTTTAAACCATTTAATTAAATTTTCAGAACTGCAATGAAAAATAAAAATATTTTTGAGATTATTTTCTTACCAACAGTATCTAAAAGACATTTCATGCGTTTACTAAGAAAATAAATGTCACTTCAGAATTCCTTTCCGAACCACTAAGACTGACCGCTGGCTATTCCAAACGGAAAGACTTGGATACAGTTGAGTGAAGACAGCAAGCATACCTTCCTGTAGAAGCTTTCAACCGAAACTTGTTCACGTTTGCGTGAACGAGATGAAGAAGAAAGTTTCTACATAAAGAATGAACATTGCAAAACGGTTTTACTCAAGAGTGAACATTCTTCCAGATGAATTTGTAAGTGCTATTTTAAAAGCCGGAAATGAAATGAAGAATGATTGAAATCCATTTATTCACAAATATGAGTTAAGGAGTTATTTAATCTTTGTGTGTGTGATGAAGTTATTAATGCATCTAACATCTTTAAAAAATTACAGCCAAATCACTCCTTTACTGGATACAGTTATATTCAAGGAATTTTATATTTCATAAATTTTATGTATTCACTGTGTGTGTGTGACTCTCTCTTGGCAAATTTTATAAAATTCTGTAATTAAGATTATATATATTATCATTGTGTATGTTTGGGAAGTCCTTTTATTTTTCAATAAATTTTATATCAATATTTAAGGATTTAAATATATATATATATAGACTTAATAATACGTTATCATAATTCTAATTTTACTTTTATGCGGTACTGATAATACTCTTTTGTATTTGGCAGGAAACATTAACTTGTTGCTGTGCTCATGAAGTAAGTTTTATCTTCTAGTTTTATTACATCGATTTTAACTCTATACTAGTAAGTACTTGTATGCTATTAAATTTTATCGTGATATATTATTTTATTTGTAATAATTACATCTCTCTTAATATACATTTCTCTTATATTTCTTCCTCTCACTATGGCCCAGTGTAAAGGCAAATTACAGGGGAAGGTTGACTAGTGACAAAATTTTGTTTAAATCTGCAATCTTGGCTCCTAAGGCCAAGAAATTGCTATTGTACTCCTGTGGTTAACTTTTCTTACTTTTTAGACTGGTTATATTTAGGTTTATAATATTAAATTGTTTACTATAGCGAGATTAATTTAGTAAATGTTTTAAAATCACTCGTTTTTTAAACTTTTTTCATTAAATCAATGCTATACGTAAGTAATTAAATAAAATATTTTTGTAAAATAAAATCAATTTTTTAATTTTTGAATTTAATAAAATTACATTACATGTTATTAGATTACAAGTTTTGCATCTATCCTTTTAATCTTTCGAAATTTAAAAATTCATATGAAACACAATCGAACACATATATACGAAAATATTTTCGTTAAAATCATACTTCTTTTCTTTTGTGTATAATTTTTTGCCAATAATATTTACAAGGAATCATGTAATTTCTGAATCTCTATATAAAATTAACAATGTGTAAATTAAATCATTTGACAATATATTTTAAAATATAGAAGAAAAAAATACATAGAGTGAGTGTTTATAAACATCGTACTTGAAGCAACACAAAGGCAAATGGAGATGGAACTCGTAATTTCAAACAGTGGTCAAATGAGGAGGATGACACCTGAGCCGATATTTTACTCTCCTAACTTTGGCATCACCCCCTACATGAGGACGTTTGAGCTTCGACTATGCCCTGTACATAGCTTGTCTTCAGTGGTACCAGGCTCGAACTCATGGCACACCAGCCAAGAGTCCGTGAAATTGACCACAAGGCTACCACAAGATCAAGGAATTATCGATGCAATGGTATCAGGACTTGAACTCGGGACTCGACAACGCCGGCCTACGACTCCGTGGCAATGACCACTGGGCTACCGCGACTACAAAAATATATAAATAAAAGACTGAATTATGAATACTAATATACGTAATGTACAACTTCTGACAATAAAGTTCGGTGAATAGTCCAGTAACATTAACGTAGATGAAATATTAACAAACTTTACCTTACTGTCCCTCGAAATAGTCACCCCCCCCATAACTATGCACCGCTGAGATCTGCTATATATGTCCTGGAAACTTTGCAAGAAGTCTTCTTTTGAGATAAAGTTCAAAAGCCTCGTCACGTTTCGTTGGATGTTAGAAATATCGTCAAATCTCTTTTCTTTCGAAGCGAGTCGTGGGAACAGGAAAAAGTCAAGAAGATTGAGATCGGGAGAGAATGATGGATGTTCAATTTTGTACCCCCTTTTTTCCAAGAACTTTTTGACTATATTCGCCTGTGTGAGGGCGAGTATTGTAGTGAACAGTAGCGCACACAGGAATTTTTCGAGGGGGAGATCCGGGGTTGAAAGTTCACCATTCTTGTATCATGCTCCTTTTGATTTTGTCGATTTTCGGGAACAAAACACAGTAAAAAGTTAATTATTGAATAAATAATTAGCATTAATTAATAAAATTAATCATTAATAACAAATACTTAATTAAACTTTACGTACTATATACTTAGAATTATAATCAATCGGAAAAAAATCAAGGGATTTGGGGGGGCCGGACCCCCAGCCTCCCCCCTTGTGTGCGCCACTGGTCGTGAACAAGAACCATGAACTTTGTAGTGTGTGTCTACTGGGGTCATACCCGGCGTAGACGCTTCATGAAACGGGTCAAAATTTCTATGTACCTTGCAGCATCATCATCCAGCTATCATGCGCACAGTTAATCGACGATTTTTTGTTATTAATTTACTCACTTTCTCAATGGTTTCGTCATTGACGGAGGTCACCGGTCTTTCGCTATGGGGGTTGTCAGAAACACTTTCCCGGGCTTCTAGAAAAGGGGCAAACCACTCGTACACACACTTCATGGACAGTGCTTGATCTTCATAAACACGTACCAGCATCGAATGAATTTCTGTCGGTGTATTTTGCCAAGCTTAAAACAAAACTTTAAATTGATCTTTGGTTCGTTCGATTTTCTGTTCTCAGTTAAGAATCAACGTACGAAACAAGCACTTTGTAAAATAAGTCTTACATAGAACACAAACGACGCTCAACTGTAGAACGATGGGAGCACATAGTCAACACCTGCCTCTTCGCATGTGCAGCGTCTTGTTTCAAGTGTTGTCAGATCGGCCGTTCTGACTTCATTCACCGAACTTTATTATCAGAGGTTGTATATATTTTTTACTTGCCATCTTTTTTTATCGAGATAGATTTGCATTAAGTGATTCCGAAATCTATTCATTTAACTCTTTATTCGAGAGGTCAAGATCGAACTTGAAGTTATAATTTTTCGGTCTTAGATTTAACTCAAGGCTCATTCTTTAGACGGATCTGATGCAAGTTAAATTTGTCGAGGTTCAATTTTTTCACGTTGCCGTTCTGCAGAAGTTTGGAAAAGTGAGCTGCTAGCTTCTCCTCACTTGATGGAGGTTCAAAAGTATAAGGTTCATCACCAGTAGTCCCCATACTTTCAAAATGTAAAGCTAATGAAAAAATCAAACCAAAAACTATTAATTCTCATCACATTTCTCTCTTGACAAAATGAAAGGAATGCAATCTTCAGCAAGATAATAAACTCTGAATTATTTTTAATCAAAGAGGACAAAAATTCAAGCCATTGGAAAAAAGTAGAATAAAAAACTATTTAAAATAAAATGGCTACTTTTGATGAGGAGATGTAAGAGCAGGAATACAGGCTTAAATTTCAGCTTGGGTAACATAAAAGTCTTTATGTTCATTAAAACTAATCATTTTTATTTAGATTTTGACTGGTGTTCTAATTTAATTAAATATCTTAAAAATGAAAACTTGATCTGATAATTCATTAGTTTACAGATTAAGTAAATAAAAAGAAACTCAAAAATATTAGAATAACCCCCCAAAAAGACATCAAATGTATAACATCTGTAAAAATCAACTTGGTAAAGTAAACAATGAGATTTTAAACTGTTAATGATTTTTGACAAAAGATGTCTTCCTTAAAATTAAAATAACTATTTTGAGAAAAGCATGGAACACAATATATTACCAAAATATTTTAAATTTACTTAAAAAATAATTCAGCTTCTATACTTTTTGTTTTTTTCTTTAAGGAACTAAAATTATTCTCTGTTTTCTAATTTCCATGGTAATGTAGAATAATTATACATCCAGTGGCGCACACAAGAATTTTTCAAGGGTGTGTGTATCCAGGATCGAAAGTCCACTATTCTCGTAGCATACTCTAGTACACCGCCCAACATATTCCTTTGATTTTGTCGATTTTAGGGAACAAAAAACAGTAAAAAATTTATTATTGAATAAATAATAAGCATTAATTAATAAAATTAATTAATAATTTCAAATCTTTAATGAATGTTTACGTACTATATACATAGAATTGTAATCAATCGAAAAAAATCAAGAGCTTTGGGGGGCGTCCGGATCCAAATAAACAATTAATATTTCTAATTTATTTTTTAAATTAATTATATAAAAAAAAGTTTTTCTATAAATGAAACGAAATTCAGATAATTTCTTACACAAAATGTTAGTTCTAGTATGATTTTTCAAATAAATTTAAGACTTTGTATCAAATCTAAAAAGTATTTGTTACTGTCTAAAATGCGTTTCAACTTAAAATTTACGATTCACTTGGAGTTCCTTTTAAACATCTCTACGGCTGTCTCACTGCATGACCTCAAAGGATTTGTTCCATCATGTTTTCTCTAATTACAATAATTGGATTACAACCGTTTCCATTAATATTAATTTCTTTAATAACATCCCACGGTGTAGAGGCGTCGATGGATATGACGAGCGCAGGCCACGCTGAACGTCCCGGGAAATTCCCCAAAATTAAAATTAAAAAAATAAAGAAGCGGGTAAACCAAAACAGGGGTTGCGTGGTAATGAGTTGAAGCGATGCAATTTACCGTCTCTTCTATAACGAGCCATTAAGAAAATCTTTTAGGGGCTTTCTTCGGGAAAGGGAAGGGGCTTGGGCCCTTTGCCAAGTAAGTCAAAGTACTTCTTGGGGCGACTGCAATGCGGCCCCACCAATCGATCCCTTCCATCCTTTCCCGCGGAAAGTCACGTGACTCTCAGTCTACTTTCTTCAGATCGATTAGGTGCTCGACTGGGGGACCAGAGGTGATATCCCCGACCCCCGTCCCAAGTCTGGTTCAAGGGGGGTCTCCTCTTATCGCTCGGTCAAGCGGGGTTGTCGGACGAGAAACAGTGCTCCTTCTTCTCTAGTTGATGGATGTTTGCGTTGTTGTCATTCTTTGTTTTGGGTTGGGATGGTACAGGTCGGAAGATTTGAGAAAAAGAGTCTTTTTATTTTATGATTAATATTTCGTACACTCTTTTTTTATCGAATGAATTAACATTTTAATATTAAAAAGAGCATTTTAAAGAAAAATTAATATATTTTTATTATGACATTTTCTGTTAATTCATGCTTGAGTTGTCTTTCCTTTGTTTTCCCCCTTGGGAATGTTAGAGTATTCTTAAAAAGAATTATCATAATTTTGCCTGTTTTTTCTCGGTTTAATAGGAATTAAAAAAAGAAAATTATTTTAAAAGGAAAAGTATTCGCATCAGTTTATTTTTAAACTTTTATTTACATGTAAAAAAATTACCAAATGTTATTTAACTTAAAAACAAATACTATATTATTGTTAAAATAATAATGCCATCCTTGATATTATTTTAATTACATTATATGGGAAGCAAAATTAAAACAATAATTCACAATTTCGTTGTGAAAGCTTATTAGGCAAGATTGAATAAAAATCTTATACAGACTCTTTAAACCATGCTAATTCAATTCCTAAATTGTTCAAAAGTTATTTAATTATTGGAAAGAGGGAGGAGATGAATTGCTATTTTCCAAAAGATATAGAATTTGTTATTCTTAGCACTCGCGTAGCTAATTCTGAGTGGGCCCTGTATCAAAATTCCTTCAATGCCCTTTTTTGGGAATCAGAACCCTGTTAGTGGGACTGTAGTTACACATGTTGGAGCCTCTGCAGCTTGGGGCCCATATCATTGATAAGGAAGCAGCTACGCCCCTGATGCTCAGTAATCAAATGAAGTTTGGGAGTTTGCCTTACTTTTTCATGACATTCCTAAATCATCTAATTATGTGACTTATAGATTTTTCATAACTATAATTCTTCGTTAAGTTTTTTTAAAGATATCTCAATGTAACTGAAAACTGAATATTCATGATTGATATTAAAATAAAAAGCGACTCACACACAGGATTAAAAAGAAAACTAAACAAATAATTCCCCCTACTTGGTAAACAAAGAAAAATTTTATTTTAGTTATTTTTTATTAAATAATTACAATTAATATGAATAAATAAACACACACACACACACACGACAGAATCACAATAATAAGTGGCAAAATACCTTTTAAATTAACATTAGAAACTTATTAACCACATTAACATTTGTAATTACATTTTTAATATAAAAGTTGAATATAATTTGTAAGAATTTATCATAAAACCAGGGTAAAAGGAATGCTGACGTTCAAGTAGTATGGGATTATTTAGGTTAAGTTAAATCTTCCTCACAAATTTAGTAAAAGCAATTTTATCCAATGGTGTTGTCATCTAGAGGAATAATATGGACTGAGAGAGAGAGAGAGAGAGAGAAATATATTTCTTAAAGTATAATTAATTAATTAAATTTAATGAATGAATTAATGTTTGAAAAAATTGTATTAACATGGAGTGTCATCCACTTCAAATTTTAAAAAAATGTACTTGAACTAGAGCAGATACATAAGAAGTATTTTATTAACGATTGAAAATTTGAACAAGATATACATATATATAGAAAGAGTGTGAATAATAGAAATTGAAAAAGAATGGACTTCTTTGTAACCAATTTTTAATTGTGGAGAACAATCTTAAGTAGTATGACAGAACAATTACAGAAAAAAACATGATAATTGTGAAAATTTTCTGAATCAATTATTTTTACCACTATTGGTTCATGTTTACAAAACAAATTTTTCGCCTTCATTTAGACAAAAACTAAATGCCTTCAAGCTCGTAAATTTATTTTTAAGAATACTCTTGTATCAAAAACTTCATCCTTGCTTTAAAATAATTTTTAAAAAATATTAATTTTTATTAAAGCCATTTTCTTAAAAAATCTTATTCATAATATTTTTCAAGAAAATAAATTTTAAAAATGCATTCTTTCTTTATTGATCTATATTTTACTTCGTTTTTACAACTGCCTCATTTATTCATCATACATTACATGCAAAATCGTCATCATTATTAAAACTCATAATTGTCCTTTGTTTTACATTCTGTTTCAGACAATGTAAATGTTTCGTTTTAAATTGTCGAGTTAAATTTTGTTGTTAAATTTTAAATTCAGTTAAACGTACTTTTCTTTATTTAGCTGCTATAGTAAATGTAACAATATCAGCTAAATGAAACGGGGGAGAGGGGATTTCTAAATGTGATATAATATATATATCTATTGAGATATTAATGTCTTGGAATTTTTTTGTAGCGTGATTGGTTAAGCAAGCATGAGTGTGGATTTTTGGTCTCATATTCCAAAGTTCTTCGATCAGAGGGGATGGTGGTTTCAAAGCCCTTATGTTAATGTAGAGTGGATATCGAGCAGTAGTCTTCAAACTGTTCCATAGAACCCTGGGGCTTCACGTGGTATATCCAGGTAAAAAAAAATTTATATAAGTGTAAGGAAAATGGATTCACATTCTATATAGATTTCGTATGACCACATGAGTATCTAAAGCACTGTTTCCTGCGTTAGCAAATACTGCTTTAGATACTAGCTCTATATATTTAGATTTTAATACATTCTCTTAAAAATGGAATGGGATTCCAATATATCCCATTCCAATTTTCCAGATCACTTACATAGAGAATGGCACGCCGGTTACAGGGTATTAACGTTGCATTATAAGGCAACACGAGAGCAATTATCGATGAACCTCCTAATTTTGAACAGGGTTCTACACTCTCTTACCTTCCACATCACGCCAACGTGAGGTTTTTGAGCCACGACAGAATTAATGAGCATCAGCCGTTCTGCACGATGGATCTTCGGTATTACTAATGCTCGAACTCCTAACACACCAGCCACGAGTTAGTAACCATGACGACTAGGTGCTAAGCGAACCATTGAATCGAATAGAAATAGCAGTTAAAAATGTTCAAAAACAACATTGATGTAAGTTTTAATTCACTGCTAACAGTCACGCTTTTATTTTTGTATTTATTGGGCATTTCTCCTTTTGTTTTCTTGAATAAATATACATTTATGTCAAAAATTAAATAAAATATTTCAAATATGATTTCACATTCTGAATTGATTATTTGAAATCAGATTCACAAATCTGAAATTTAGGATAACAGTTTGTAAGCACTAAAAATATGAAAAAAAGTTCTTTTATATTCTCAAGTCAGAAACAGATTTAAGGTGGCATGCTTACAGATAAAAGTTAATGAAATAGACACTCTTTTTACAATGTATACGTATTCGTATATGTATTCCTAGTAATTCGTATATGTATTCTTAGTAATGATTTCATCATAAATGTAAATCTTTATATTTTCGCTTAATTTTCTTTTTTAATAATTTATCAAACAATTTTCAAAATAAGAGAATTTTAAAATTTGTCAAGATCTGTCTGAGATATATTACTTGGAAAAAAATAAACTACAAATAGAATCTTTAAGACACAGATACATTTTTCATATAAAAATTCATGTGCTATGCTTATAAAAGTTATAAAAAGAACTTTCCTTACTTGTGAATTCTTTTATCGCATTAAAAAGTAGAAAATAAAACAAAGCAAATTAACACATTCTTATTAATATAATTGTATCCAGTTCGAGACATTATATATTTCTGTAATTACTTTGTTTTACAAATAATATTGCTTCAACGTATTTATTACATTTATTGCCTAAAAAAATTTGATTAGATATAAATATGTTTTATACATAATTATGCTGCTTTTAGGATAACCGTAAAAAAAATTACAGTCGTACCTCCATATTGTGAACCTCTACATTGCAAATTTTTCTATATATCGAACTTTTTCCTGGAATCAAGAATATTTCACGATTTTTTTTGTAAAATAACCTCCCTATAGCGAAGAGCGTTTTCTATAAAAAGAACTTTTTTTCTTGCGATTCAATTTTTGTATCCCTATTTTTAAGTAGTATTTCTTGATGTTTCAAATTATTCTTTCTTTCAACACATTTTATGGTGGTCATAAATCTTGAACTGGTTTTTATTAAGTGCCTAATTCGCCAAGAGCAATAGAATTCTGGGCATTTCGTCGAAGATATGCAACCTTTATCCCCCACTGTCCAGTTCACTAGAAACACCTTCGATATTCCCTTTCACACTCAGTGGAGTTGTGTCGTGTCTCAGTGTCCTTGAACTGGTCTCCGTTCATTTATAGTGTTGATAAGTCATACTGGTAACTTTGTTTCTTGTGGCATAAAAATATCAAAACGTATATTCTTAAGGATCAAAGGAAAAATTTAATTTTTCAGGAAGTGAATAAAAGCGTCAAGAAACTTTAATTGCAGTTTTTCTTTCTTTCTTTCTTTCTTTTGTTTGATGGGTAAGATATATAAAATAAATAGATATTAATTTACAAAAAGGTGTGAATAATTACTTACTTAAAAGGTAGCGTTTATGAGTTTAAAATTTTTTTTAAGTGGTTTATAAAGAAAATTGAAAGATGAATCTCTATATAATGAATTTTCCATGTAACGAACTTTTTTCGGGATTTAGTGACTTCATTATATAGAGGTCCGACTGTATTTTAAACAATTATGTGACAGTATAACGGAAGTTATCAACAGATGCCACTGCTTTTTCAATACAAAAGTTGTACGCGTAACTTTGGACTTAATAAAGTTATATGTATCATTATATCTTGGGCTTGTATTGCTGTAATAGTTGACTTTAAAGTTTAAGTTATAAGCCAAATAAGCTAACAGAGAAGAAATCTTTTTAAGCGACCATAATTAAAAATGTCATGTAAAACCGCAGTAGCTGACCAAACATAGAATGTTTTCATTACCAAAAACTTTGCAACAGCAAACAGTGCATCTTGGTTTGTTAATTACCTTAATTTCTACGCTCTTCTGAGTAATTCCATAATATATATAAAAGCCATGTTTTTCTCAATACCAAGAGAAAGGCATTGTTAAAGCACGAATAATAAGACAAATTTTTAATATAAAAACTTGTCTTATTATTCGGTTTCAAAGGAAAACTTTTGAAAGGCTTGGTTCATTCAGTAATGGCAATAATTTTTCCTAATGGTGAAGAGAAGGGGGAAAAAGGGGGAAAAAGAGAATTTTATTAGAAAAACACTAATCGTTGTCCCTATTCATCTTATGAAAGGCGATATACGTTAAGCTAATAAAATATTTAATACAAATGTTGCTTTCCATTTAAATATTAAAATATAAGGGTGAAAGGTGAGTATAAATTATACTGAAAGTGCTATATGCTTCCCAAAAGCCGAAAAAGAAAAATTCTAGAAATATATATTTCTAAGAACTAATTTTATTAGCATTTAAGATACGAGAAAATGGTCTACCTATAGAATGCGTTTGTAAAATATATTTATAATTTTTACAATTTCGGAGAACAATTTATAAGAAAATTTAATCTAGGAATTTAAAATGAAAATGGAAATACTTTATTCAAAAAAAGAAGGGAGATTCTAAAAAAAAAAAAAAAAAATTAATTAAGAAATTTAAATAAATTGTTACTTTTTTAGAAGTAATATATTCACAAGCAAATATATATAATAATTCGATACTAAAACTAAAATGTCGCGAGAAAATAAAATTTTTTAGGTAACATTGTAATTCTAAAATACTAAATAAATAATCACTATTTAAACAATACTTTTATTTTATGAGTTACCTTTCGTTAGGATTTAATCTCTAATCTACAGACTAAAATGTATCGAGTTACGACTCTGGCATCAAGTTTCCATGGTTCTGAGAGAATGAAAAATATCAATATAGAGTGAAAAGAAACAAAATCGGAGATTAAATTTGATTTGATTTGTGCAAACGCCGATTCTAGAGGATGTGCCGATGATAAGCACTGTTGCAGTCTTCATATTATCAGGTGACGAGTACGATACCTGAGCTGCGTTTTACTCTCATAACGGTTTATGTGAGGATGTTGGACTCTCATTATCCTCTACTATTCCAAAAGATAGTTCTTCGGATGAATTAGACTTGAACCTCCCTAAATATCGTCGGTCCCGAAGCTGGATTTTAATAAATGAGCTAAATTGACATCGAAAATATTAATGCAGGCCAAAGATGTTGCATATATAGAGCTTAATCTCCCTTGCAATTGTTTTCGACAGCGTTTGTTATACTACGAGGGAATTTAGTCTCGTTTGGTTAATCTAAGATACACTTCCGATGCTTCTTGATTTATAGTTACCCTCTTTCATTTATGCAATTGTAAATCATTTCGACTTTCTTTTCTCTCCAACACTAATATCCGCGATTATACTTCCTACCTCCTCTGCGGGAAATATAATTTAATTCAATCTATTCATACTAAGCCGGGGATCACCATTCATCAGCGCCGCGACGCTCAGTAAATCATTTCAAAGCTTAAACGAGAATAACTTTAGCGGCGTTATCTTCCAGCGGTTTCGGCTCGTAGACGTTAAAATTGACATAATGTGTGACTAATGAGATTCGCACAAATGTGTCTGCAATAATCCTGAGTTATAGTTTTAATATCTATAAACTGTGCTGTGGAAAAAGGAAGCTGTGCGTTTATTTCGCCCAAGAATTCACAACAACTGGCACACCTAAAACTAGAAAGTTTTCTTTTTATGAAGCTAATTTTGAATTTACGAATTTTGACGTTTCGCAGTTTGAAAGTCCAGAGATTTTAAATTATCTACTGTCTCAGAAAGATGTTTAGTGGATTTATGTTCTTAATTTATTCAAACTGTGTCTAGATCCTGGAATCGAAATCTTGATTTTTCTCATGGAATTTTGGATACAATATGTTATTCCCATCTAAAAGGCTAAAAATGCAATCCTGCTAGCTGAGAAGTATGTCTTTTAGAAATAAATTATGTTCACTAAATTTAGGTATATAAAGGATTATTTTAGTATTTTGTACTGTTTGTTATCTCCTGTTTCACTTTTCACGGGGAATCGTTAAAGTTTATAAAATAAATGTTTCATATAACAGGAATTCATTTAAAACATGCTAAGGGAAAATATGAAATTCAGTTAAAAACATGGAGAAATAAATAAAAAAATTCAACAAAATTCTGAAATAAATTTTTTTAAAAATTCCGCTGTAAGCTCATTTTTTAAATATTTTAATAAATATATGATATTCATCAAAACTTAAATTGATTAACTTCTCACTCATTTATTTTGAGGTTTTTATTAATGCATTTTTTCCTTTTGAACTTTTTTTTTGACTTTTTTCTGTTGGACTTTTCTTTACTAGCCAATTGCAAAGGAGAAAGGTTGATACTCTTAGACTAATTTTACCTTAATTCAGTCATAGGTCTAAAATTGCCATTTGACTTGCTAGGCTCCATTTTTAGTTTTGTTTTATTGTATTTTTCCCTACCTTATAAATATTAATTTCAGAGTTTTGTAAGATTTTTGATTTATTCCTTCATATTTTTAAATTTTTCACCTATTTATGCATGAATTCTTTAAATATTGAAATCGAAAATAAATATATTGTTGTTGTTTTCGCACTTTAATTTTTTTGAGAAATTTGTGGAATATTTTATCGATTCTTTAACATAAACATAATAATTAACAAAAAACTACAGTTTTTGTTTTAAATAAAAATTCTTTACTTCTTATTTTTAATAGAGATCTATGGGTAATGACTTATTGCAATTAATTTCAAATGTAAGTAAAGCTTACTTATTTGGTATGAAAATAAACAAGTTTAAAAATTTTTCTTTTTACTATAAGTATATGCATAGTGAAAACAAGATGAATACGTTTTACTAAAACCAAATAGATTTTTTTTAATATCACAGTGTTTCTTTTACACTTTTCTTCATGCAAAAGTATTACAAAAATGTCAAATAATAATTATAAATTTGTATTAAGAATTATTTTCACAGGTCTTAAAGAAATGTAGATGATCGATGAAATTTAATGATAACAATGAACACCTGACTTTGCGTTCTTTATTTAAATGTTTCTTTTATTATGCTTTTTCAATATTATAAATTTTCCCAATTAGTTTTTTTTTTTTATAAATACGTTTGAATCAACCAAAATATAGTTTAAAGAAATTTTCATTTTAACTCTAAATGAGCATCATTTTGTTAAAATTTAAAGTAAAATTAAAATTTTTAAATTACCTATTACTAAATTATATTTGATTATTCTTAATTTATAATAATATTAATTAACTGGGATATATTTAATACTTTTATTTTATATTTATAAATTAGGACTTATTCTAACGATATAAGTTTAAATTCAAATGGAAGACAAGAGATATAAATAACCCAAAATGAAGCTCATCACATAATTTAAGATTTCAATTAACTGAATATACAATATATTATTCTTTAAAGAAATGTATTACATAGTTTCGTGTTATTAAATTATTCCTTTCATCAGTAGCTTTTAGGAGCAGATTTCTCTCTCTTTCTTATTTTAACTTCAATATAAGCATGTGATTCATTAAATTTTTTTTATTACAAATTAAATTTTAAATTGAAAATGACAGACTTTTCTCCCTTAATTTAAATGTTTAATAATCAGAGGAGGAGGGGGATCTTCAAAATATTTGCAATCTGTTTTTGTATAACTGTGGTAAATTTAGCTGTAATAAGAATTCACATTTTTCTTCGTTATATGTATAGTAAATGTCATAATATAATACAAATATTTGACTGAAGATGAATATGTAAGTGAAGACAAGTTAATTATTATTTTTTTATTTTTTAAAATATAAAAGGTTATTATAATTTTTTTGAATTACATTGAAGTGGCATTTACTTTGAAATGTTATCATGCATTTTAAGATACAATTCAAATTTTCAATCAATTTGTAATAAGAAATAAATGTTTTTCTTTAAAGCGAACATTTTTACAAGTATAATCTACACGGTTTTGGAAACATAATTTGGTAAATATAAAGTATAACAAAATGAATGCCTTGTGTGAATTTAAAAATAAAATATCTGAAATAGGGATTTAAAAGTGTGTGTTATTCTTCTTTATCCAGACTTCGTTAAAGTAAAAAACATGTATAATAAAAATATATTCTGAATAGCTGAATTTCTCAGAGTTAAAGCCTAAATAATGTAGTAAAATTTTTGAAGATCTTTCTAAAAAAATATGTGCATTAAAATTTCATTACAATTAAAGAAATACACATTCCTAGTACTGAAAAAACACTTTAAAATGCTACGTTAAGAGAATATATAAGAGTTTAACTTAAAATTTTCTAAAAAATGTTGAAAAAAAAGCAAGAGACTAGAATAATATTTGTGCCTTTTAATATGTTATTATATAGTAATGTTTATAGTAGATGTCTGAGAGATAAAGTCAACTTCATCCAAAAATACATTAAATACATAATATACATATTTCAAGGTGAAGTAAAAATAAAATTTGAAAGTACGTGCATTTGTTAATTATAGAATTTTAAGGGATTCAATTTAGAATTTTTCTGTAAAAGATTCAAAGAATTATTTTGCTTTATTTTCTTCTGTTAGAAATATATTCGAAGTTTCCCTTATTAATTCAATGATATTATGTCACGTCCTTTTTCGTTTGTCATACACATTAGTATACAACGAGGATTTAATTGATTGACATCAAACACGATACATGAGATAAAACAAAGCAGAGAAAACGATAAAGTTGAGAACCTCATTGCTTAATAAACAGAAATAACTAAAACATTTTTTTGGTCTAAAACAATTTTATCAGAATCAATTAGATCTTCATTGTAACGAAGAAAAATCAAATTTTGAAAACTTAAAATTGAACTCTCTGAAAACTATATCATTCACTTCTTTAAAAATCCTGTAATTTTAATTTATTCAAACAATGGATTGCTCATATTTTTAACAAAGTATAATCAATTCCTTTTAGTAGACTTTTCAAATGTTTCTTATCAAACAATCTCATTTTAGTACTTTAGTTTTTTGGTTCATTTTAGTGATAAACCTGTTTTTTTCTTTCAAAATACAAATAAAGATAATAATTGTATACCATTTTAAAGCATTCATTTAGTATGTACTTGTTATGCTTTTATTAAGCATGCTTTTAGTTAAAATACTTCAAGTGAAGGATTTATCTCGACAAAATAAGCACCTTACGAACATTTTCATATGCATCTACTCTGAAGAGTCGTTGTATTATGACTCCTCTCATCAGGGTGAGAGATCTCATAAGGAATGAAGTTCGCCGGAAGACATAACGATGGCGCGGTGCATGCGTGGTTGATGCAGAAGTATATAAAATGCCCACATGTACTGTCTTTTCACAGAGTGGTTAGCGATATAATGGGAAAGATAGCTGACTTAATAGATTTCGATTAAGGTCAAACCGTAAGGGCTCAAAGGCCTGGATTTTCACCTGAGGTTTTCAAAAACGGTCCGTTTGGTTGGATGCTCACGGACAACCGTTGTGAATATTTATCGAACTTGGTATATGGATAATGAAACGACAAACCGCTCATTGGCAGTCTTTCAGTATATGGTGCATTGATTCAAGAGAAGAGTGGATACTGTTATGCATTGTTCTCTACGACTGATGGATTGAAACGAAAAATATTAAGCACCGAGTGATTGATTGAATATTAACGTCACACTGTTCAGCTACAAGATGGCTTTTGGCAACGGACCACGTAATTTTGAACCATGGTCCAATTTTGAACTGGCACCCCCTCTCCTAACTAGCACACCACACAAACGGGATGACGTTTCAGCTCTCGACAGATTTAACGTGCATCGCTGCCCTACACGGCGGGTCTTTGGTGGTACAGGGCTCGATCTCGTGACAAGACAAGCCATGATCTGATACCTATACCACTCAGCTACCGCAGCCAACATATTAAGCGCCGAAGTTACTACAGTAGTGATTCAGTTACTACACTGTAGTGTATACTCTCTGCTACGTATACACACTACGTATACACTGCCTACGCAACGCAGGAACATGGGTATTGGACTATAGAAAAATGGAAGAAAGTCCCCTGTCTAACGAATCACTTTTCTAGTCAATCACATCGGCGAGCGAGTGGTAATGCGCCGATTTCCAACGGAAACCTAGTTGCATGGTTGGACAGGTACATGGCACTGAAGGCGATATTATGATGAGAGCAATGTTTTCATGGGACAGTGACTGAATATCAACGTCACACTATTTAGCTGCTAGAGAGCTTTTGGCAACGAACCTCGTAATTTTGGACCATATTCAAGTTACGAAGATGCTACCTGAGCTGGAACCCCTCTCTTATCTTCCACACCACACCAATGAGAGGACGTTTGAGCCTCGATGTATTTAACGTGCATCAGACCCCTCTCCACAGCGGGTCTTCAGCGGTACTATACTCGAACTCATAACACGTCAGCCGCAAGTCTGTCACCTTGACCCCTTGGCTACAACGGCCTTCAAAGTTTTCATGGGGTACATACGGACTCATCATCTTCATAGAGCAATTTCTGATACATACCTATGCTCTATTTAAACACAATAGAATGCAAGTGCATCCCTTCATGGGAACAAAGTTTCTGGCGTGAATGTGAATACTTTTACTATCAGGATAATGTATGGAGCTAGAAGAATTAAACTCTCTTTTTTTCCAATGGGGCTGCAAATTGGTGTTTTATTGGTATTGGTACCATATAGGCGAAACCAATTGCTGTAAGTAATTTTGACGCCCAGTTTCCTTCACAGAGGGAGGCACCTGAGCTCTGACGATGCGAACTTGTTCTAGGAATTGAATTTTACTGAGAGCACCCAAGACGGCACTCAAAGGGTTTTTTACACGCCGTATAATCATACAACATGGACTCTATCGATTTTCTGCATCATGAGAATCCACCGACTTGGGCTGGGGTCACACCCGCTATCTTAGGCGTACAAGGCTAGCGACAAACCATCGACGTCACCCAGCCAGCATTCTCAAAGAGGGGTTTTGTGGAACATTCCGATGAATTTCGAGTCATATCTTGGCCTCCAAATTCACCTGACCTGAATCATATAGAGCAGTGCTCCGCAACCTTTTTATCGCTGCGGACCGGTCAACGTTTGATAATTTTACCACGGCCCGCTGAGGGTAGGACACGTTGATTGTTTATATTTTAGATTGTTTTGATTCAACAATTTTAATTTAGTTACATTTAAATATGCCTCCAGAATAAAATATAGTTACACCAAAAATGAATAAAAGTGATTTAACGTGGAATATAAAGTGATTTCCGTGGAAAAATGCGCAATGCCGAGACAAATGCACCTCATTAAATAAAATGGCAATAGTTTAATCTTCTTAAGGCGGCCCAGCACCATTTGATCCACGGACCGGGGGTTGCGGATCACTGATATAGAGCATTTGTAGTTCCCCTGAAAAACCGAATTTGTGCTGTCATTCTACCACTTCGCAATGTGGTTGAACATAAATGTGTATGAGTACTTAGTACCAAATACCTTAGACAGTGGTCTCCAACCTGCCCAAGAAACTTTAAATTATTTCCATTTTATTTATTGCGGTATATTTTTCTTGGGTTTGGACTACTTTTTATGAAAATCACTTTATATTCCTTGTTAAAAATCACTTTACATTCATTTTAGGTGTAGCTATATTTTGAAGGCACGTTTAAATACAATTAAAATAAAATTATTAAATCAAAACAATATAAAATACACTCTGTCGCAAAAAATATATGCACCCAGAAGAAATTGAGCTACATTCACGAAATTTGGTATGCATGTAGTGTATATGAAAATAAACAAATGATTAAAAATTCAGAACAAAATATCATTTTATTAAGCGGTTACAGCTTGCAAAAGGTTAAAAATCAGTAAGTAGTAAAGCCACCTCTGGCAGCTATACAAGCCGAAATTCGGCGTGGCATCGATTCAATTAGATCACTTATGACCCCCTGTGGAAGATCCTGCCATAGTCTTTGCATCTGCGCAGTTAATTCTCCTGTATCTCAGGACGGCTGCAGTTGCCTTCCCAGCGCGTCCAGACATGCTATATTGGCGAAAGATCTGGTGACCTGGCAGGCCATGGTAGGACGTCATATCCTTGAAGACATTGTTGGGAGAGTCGTGCAGTATGTGGACGAGCATTATCCTGTTGATAAATGGCACCTGGGCGACTTGATAGCATGGGTAGCACAATCGGCGTTAAAATATCGTCCACGTATCTGCGAGCTGTCAAAGTGCCTTGAAGGACCACTAAAGATGATCGTGTGTCCCAAGAAATTGCTTCCCACACTGTCACACCTTGTGAAATTGCTGTATGCCGCTCGACAATAAATGCCGGATCGGACCGCTGGCCGGTGCGCCTCCAGACACGTGTGCGGTGGTCATCATCACTGAGACTGAATCGGGATTCATCACTGAAGATGACACGTCTCCAGTCTGTCACACTCCAAGTTGCCCGAGGTCGGCAAAAATCCAGTCGACACTGCCTATGATGTGGGGTCAGTGGTAAGCGTCTTAGCGGACGTCGGCTCCTCAAGCCAACTTCGGTCAGTCGTCTCCTTATGGTTTCTCTTGATGGCACTGGATGTCTGGAAGGAGGTAAGTGGCGTTGAATCGATGCTAGCGACGTTGTTGGTGCCGAAGTGGCCACTCTTCTGATTGCACGATCCTCGCGATCATTTGTGTTCCTGGGACGTCCTGACCCTCCGCGACGGTACACTCTACCTTCTGTGATCCACTGTTGCCAACACCGAGCAACTACCATATCGCTCCGACCGAGGTGGCGGCCGATACGTCTATTCGACCAACCTGCTTCTCTGAGGCCTATTATACGGCCCCTATCAAAGTCCGTCAGCTGCTCGTACTGCCGCCGGTTACGTCTTAGAGGCATCCTAAGTCTCAATATCGTCTATCAAAGTCATCAGATTCCTTTGATAGCCGTACGGCGCTCGTACTCATGCTTTTAAACTCTCCCAGTTGCGCAACTAATATGTGCATAGCACACTTAGCCTTGTCTCATTGCCTTCGAAATTTTAATCATTTGCATATCTCTTACCAGACTACATTCTTGCCGAGTTTCGTGATTGTAGCTTGATTTCTTCTGGGTGCATATATATTTTTTTGCGACAGAGTGTATAAACAATCAACGTCCTCCCCCCTAAGCGGGCCGAGGTACAATTATCCAACGTTGACCGATCCGTGGCGATAAAAAGGTTGGGGAACACTGCCTTAGACTACATATCAGCACATAGTTGAGTCAATGGAAAAATGTTGTCCTACATCATATTAAACAAGTGGTAATAATATGTAGGCTCTTTAATGTACATATGCATAATCGATAAATTAATTTATTTCAAATTTTTTAAAAGACATTGTTCTGAAATTATAATTTAATGACGGATGACGAACATTATTTTTGTGAACACTGTTTCAATATGCATTCGTATTTTTAAGGCAAAATTTTAAAAAAGGACTAGCATTTTACACATTGAAAGATAAAATGTCGGTTTTACTAAAATAAAAATAATTTAACTAAAATAAATTCAAAATAAATTATTCAGTTAAATATTTTTATTATTAATTTTATGTTACATTTTAGCCCGTTATTTGTAGTTAAAATCATTCAAGATTCATTAACTCTTTTGCGTTTTGCAAAAATTTATTCTATAAAAAAGTATCATGTTCGTTTTTTTAATATTTTATGTACGTAAATTCTTTTACTTTAATCGGTGTTTAATAAAATCTAATTTTAACTTGCTCACACAAACTGAATATACCTTAAAATTTTTAGAAATTTAAATAGATTCAGCACAAACGAAATCTCTTTATGTAAAATGGTTTTTAAAATTCAAATCTTTAACACGACAAGTAAAAACATACATCTTTACTTTTTAAACTGATAAAATTCACTTCTCAAAATAAAGAGTTTATCGTAAGAATAATATATAATAAAATTTCTTTCCATCATGAACTCTAATCTTTAACAAAATAGCTTCCCTGAAGATTTATCCCAAATACTTTAAAAGCAGCAGTAAAATAACAGTAATAAAAAAAAACTACATTTCAATGATAAACGGTGTCCATTTTAGCGGTTGCCCATACTTTATCCAGCGGAGCCGTTACCTTAAATCTTAAAAAATAGCAGATAAAAAAGTTGAAGTTTACAGAATCGGTGTGGAGGGTGTGGCCGAAAATTGATCTTTTCTCCACGGGGTGACAAGATTCGAATTCGGCGAAGGGCCCTCTTCACTGATTAAAGTCGTTAAACATGAATGCCGGCCGGTTTTATCCCCTCTTAGAGTCATAACTCTAACATTGTTGACATACACTCCAATATTTACCGGTACGCTTGGAAAACAAGCCATTTGTGTTATGAAATATTAAATATTTGAGTACACTCTTTGTACTTAAATTTTTAATAAAGTTAGGTTGTTTAAAAGCGGGATCCCCGAATCTCTCTAATGATCAAGAATTAAGAAAAAGCAGACTACTTGCGGAAGAAGATTGAATGCCTGTCGTAAAATGTGCTAATAAAGAGACGGATTATGGCGGAGACGCCGAAAATAATAATTTGACATACGGTAATAAAAAATACGTTTTTATAATGATTCAATACGCTGGATGAATGAGATAAACGTCTCCACCATACCTTTAAAAAATCCAAATAAAACTCTTTTTTTATTATATTAAATCAAAAGTTGAGTGAAGGAATCTATATATGCAATATAAGAAGCACATAGAAACAGCATGCAATGTTTTCTATTTATATTGGATTTAATAAGTTTTAAGTTATTTAAAACTTAATTTTTTTGAGGCTGTTGCTGATTATGGAAGTGAACTTTACTAACGGAAACGTGGGAGTTTAATTTTGGAATCGAGTCTTGATTTCCCCCTAGTCTTTCAAACGAAATAATGGAAATTGTATAGGATAAATTTAACCAAATTCTAAAATTCTTATGTGGTGTGGACTTCCAAAAGAGATTCCATCTTCTCTATTTGGTCGAGATTACACAACTGTGAGAAATATTATTATTAATAATTACTTTTGAGTCAATTCAAACCTATTTTAAGGAAATTCAGAACATATAAATATTGGATATAAGGAAAGTACATAGTTATTGGATAAGCGCATAAAAAATATAACACTTTATTACTCAGTCATGAAGGGATGTAAGAAATATCATGGATGTAAGAAATATATGAGATGTAATACGAAGTTAAGCCTAACAGTGGATGTAATTATGTAATAAATTTATTGCAAAGGGGGTGAACTATTAACCCACCAGGAAGAAAATAATCATATTTTTCCTGTACATTTAGATTTGTAAATAGATAATTTACGTAAAGTAAAGCTGCTTCAAAAGTGCTTTTATATGGACAGCATTAATTATAAGGAATTAAAGTATTTAAATAATTAAAAAATTGCATTTTATATGATAAAAACATCCTTTTCGTTTTTTTTTATAAATTGAATTTCTATACTTTTGTTTAAAAAAATTGCTATTTCAGTTATTGTTTACTTATATAGTGTAATTACTTATATAGTGCAAGCAAAAATTGGGATTGAAAAAAATAAAGATGTATCTGGGGAATTCTTTCATAAATTTTCAGGGAATTTTCAAAATAAAGTCTCAAAAACACAAGGAAAAACATTGACTAAGCTAATAATAAAATATATTTTTTTTCTATTCATTTTAAAATGCTTGAATGAAAAATACGATAATCGTAAAGCTTTTTTCCCCCTTTAAGTACTTTTGACGAATATCAAAAATCAAAGGTAATGTTGAGTACAGTATGGTAGTA
Organism: Trichonephila clavipes; assembly: GCA_019973935.1. Lineage (NCBI taxonomy): Eukaryota > Metazoa > Arthropoda > Arachnida > Araneae > Nephilidae > Trichonephila > Trichonephila clavipes. The sequence continues at coordinate 617,101 of BMAU01019602.1, read as the reverse complement.
AGATTAATTTATATATATATATATATATATATATATAGAAATCAGATGGACTGAAGTTTCTCTCTATTAAGCGAAGGATAAAAAGTAATGAGAGAGAAAACATAAATTTTATGTTTTTAAATATCAAGTTTCACAAAGAAATCCTTTAAATTAAAATATTAATTTAGAAATTACCAACAACAATTTTTTAAAAGCTTGTAAATGAGATGTATATATTACACTATTAAAATGGACATTAAAATTTGGCATGATAATTATAAACGTAGAAAATCTTTCGCTTCAAACGTTCCCTTTTCTCTTAAAACATGCACTATATTTTACTTTGGATTAATTAGCATAAATTACTTTAAATAAAACTGATGCATCCTCTTTTTAGAGAAAATTATTATTCTAATTAAACATACCGAACCACAGAAACTGAAAGCGAATTAAAAAAATTTATAGAAGTGTATTGCTTTAATTTTATTTTCATGTCCCTTTTCTAGTTACTTTCTTTATGATGATATGCACCGTTATTGCATGCCATTACACGGTCTGCATTTTAGATCAAGTAGGGAACACATTTTCAAAAAACTGGCAGCGAGATCTTAGGAACAGGCTGAGTTTTTCCGCATTTCAGGCAAATTTCATTGCATGTAAAGTTTTGCTTAAGAACAAAACAACAAAAACGTATATCACAAGGGATCAAGTTAACTCCATAAAAAGGCTGCAGTGGCATTAAACTTTACTGAGCGCATACTGTTGTAAATGATCATGAAATATAATTCCTACTTTTTTCTACACTGTTGATTACATTACGAGACACTTTTTCACGTTCACCGTATAAACGCATTTAAAAATTGTACACGAAAAAGCTGTATAATTGTGGTTGGAAGAATTCTGTAAATATACCTTCTCCATACATTATCATTAAAAGCCATTCTAGACTTCAATAAAACGTCGAAATCCAGAAATAGTATATCAATTTTTCCTCAAGTTAAATGTCGCGAGAAAGGTTTATCATGGAGAGGAAAGAATAATTAAAAGAATGAAATATTCATTTAAAAGTGTATTATCAGCTTAGAATTATATTAGTATTCGTTTATAGTATGAAGAGAAAAAGCAAATCTCGAATATTTTTTCGATAGTAGACTTGTTTAAAATTATTTTATTGCTAAAGAACATTCACTTCAAGGGAATAAAAACCTATTTAGAAAACTTATCACTCAAGCATTCTAAAAAGGAAGGTTTTTTTGTAGTTATTTTTAAGAGCCATATAAAAAAAATAGTGGCATCACAATTGTTTAAAAACTCTTTTACATTTGCTTCGACTTACAAAGTACTATTCAACATAAATTTATAATATAAAAATACTCAATTCTTGAGTTTTGCTTTAATCATTTTATCAAGTAAGAGTTATATTAACATCACACCATAAAGTAACACGGGCAGAATGCTCAAGGGAACCGAGCTCATTAGAAGAGGGTTTAGAGCTACAAACCGATACCCAGGGATACACACACAACCAACCAAACGTCCAGTATTTGAGCTGGGACCCCAATTCGAACTTCCACACAACGCCTACAGGAGAATTTTGACCTTTGACAGATTTAACGTGCATCACCTTCTACACGGCGGGTTTTCTGTTGTACTAGGGCTCAAACTCGTGATACGTTGGCCACGAGTCCATGACTATGACCTCTAGGCTTCCACAGACAGTTCATTTTATCAAAATCATTGCGATAAATTTTACTTCGAACTTAAAATTCTTATACGTGAGAATATTGTCATAGTTTTAAGTGGTTTTATGGACTACATTTAAAAAGTTGCCTAGCATCGTTAAATGTCATTTTTCCGTATAAGACATATATTATCTGTACCCTGACTTTTAATCAGGTAGACGACGTAAACACTCTAATTTTTGATTATTATCATGTTTAGCAAAATTGGTATCGAAAATTCCCTTTGTAGCAAAACTTTATTCGATTTAATTATTATTTACTTCTTAACCGGAAGGACTTTAGTCACGCATGCATTCGTTTCCGTAGCAATTGTTTTGTAAACAACCGCAAATGCTCGTGATTATACAAAATACAACTCAAATGTTTTTTAAAAATATATTGCCAAATCCATAATTTAGGAAAAAAGTTTTGTTAGCAATAAGTTTCCATCAAACTTTTTAAGTTATTGTCACTAAAGAATTTTTTCATTTTCATTAATTGGATTAGTTTGGAGAAGGTTTTTTTTAATCTCAGTTTTTGACAGCTATATTTAGAGCAAAATATTGAGGAAATTTTTGAAGAGAAATTTATAACCAAATGCATATTTATTTTACCTAAATTAAGAAAGTTGCCATGGGGATACACATAGGGATCCAAGAAAACATACTGTTTAGTTCATATAGTTTTTAAAATACAGACACACTCTGCTTTAATGAAAAGTTCTATATATAGCTCAAATATCACGTGCTCAAATAACTCACAAACACGCAAAGAAAATTTGCTAGATGTTCATATACATATATATATATATGAATATGTTTAAAAAAAGCAAGTGTTATCTTCCTAATACAGTGCTTCTCAAACTTTCAATGTTCGTGACCCACTATTCAATCATAATTTGCATCGCGCCCCCTCCATACAATAGCGATGTATTAAATTCAATAATACTATATTTTGAAGCTAAACCTGCTATACGACTTTAACCTCTTAAGCCTCCTCCCAACGTATATAAACGTCTCGCTCAGCCAGTCTGTTAATTGCCCCAGACGTATATATACGTCTTTAGGAAGTTATATCTTTTCTGTGAACTGCTATCCATAAAATTATTCAGAAGACTTTGGAAAATGATCTTGACAGTGTTTGCAAAGGATTCACTTATTTCAGAGGATTTGCTTATTTATAACTTTTCTACCCCCTCAATACACCCCATTTATCTACATGCTAAACGGTGGCGTTGGGGAGCGTAGTTTTTAATCGGTACTTAAGGGATTATAATTCTAAACCGTACAAATTATCAAGATAAGTATTAATGTTGGCATATAATTTTATACATGACAAATCCATGGGGTCACTGGTAATTATTAAACTTGTTCTTGACTTAGTATTGTTAAGTTAATTATAAAATAGATTGTGCAGTACTTGATACATTTATAAGTGTATTATAGTGTAAATGAGTATTTTACCTTTTATTATGCCAGAATGTATTTGCTTACCTTCAGTAAGTTAATAAGTTTTTAAATAATCTTTTGTTTTCGACTTTTCAATATGCTCGCGCCCCCTTGTATTGTTATCACGACCCCCAAGGGGGGGGGGCACGTGCCCCACAGTTTGAGAAACACTGTCCTAATAAGATAAAGTTATTGTATACTCTAAGAAAAACATTATTTATACCTAAAATTATCAAGATTTTTTTAAAAATGAAATTTCAATAACTCCTTGGGACAAAATAAACTTTAACTCTTTTAACAGGTTTGCCCATACACAGAATGGGCTACCAAAAGGTGGGGCTACAACCGGTTTGTCCGTTTGCTGTACGGGCACTGACATTTTCTTCTTTCTACCTTTGATTTGCTTATATTTTTAAGAGATGCAGCTTGTCCATGGAACTGAAATACTTCTCATCCAGAATTTCCTTTGTGGTGAAGGAGGGAGTTTTTTTTTTATTGAAGGCAGTTAAAAATATTCGTTAAAGAACTGGGATTGGCAAGGCAGGGTATAATTTATTTCTTGAAAAGAAATGAAAATGGAAAGATAACCCCAAAAAGACTGATATTATCTCTGTCCCCAATACAATGCAAGACTTACTATTACACCATGATTCAAATTGCATGTGCATAGATACACATATGCATACACACACAAAATCCTCAACCATTTGAAAAAGATGGCAGGAAATTAAAGTTTTTGTATGTATGAGATCAATTATTTTAAGATATATATGTGAAAAATTCTTTATAGTATGTAGAGTGTACTTATGAAAAGCAAACATTTAGAAGGTTTTGTGTTCCCCAATTATAAAATAAAAAAAATAGTGTGAAAACTTTAAAATTTAAAATCAAAATTCTTCCATTTTTACATTCTATTAAGTATTTTGCTTAACTATATGCAATAAAAAGTGTGTCCTTTTATGGAACATTTTTTGGGGAAAAATTGACCACTTTAAAAAAATGTGGTTCCTATATTTCTTTCGAGGAAAAGAAAAAAAATGTACAATTAATGTTAACAATATAATAACTTAATGCCCACTCTATTAAACCTATTTTTATCTTCCTAAGTATGAGCCTTAAAGTAAAAAAAAATAGGGGGATTCATTTTTCTTCTATGTAGTTCACGAACACGAATAGTCGATTCCATTTGTGATTAACCCGTCCAGCTTTCATTCTGGTTTATGAACTAATTTCCTGGATTGTCATGTTTGCACATATTGATAGTGAAAGTTACAAAGTGTCGAATGAAAGATGTCCTGTCGTATTTACGAATTGATTACATAACGACAATTATGTTGGAGTGTTACGTGCACTAAAAAAGATTGGATAGTTCAAGGATATGAGTGAATTTAGCGACGATAAATATCACATTGAGTTACTCCAAATTTCAATGGATTGAGCTATAATATTATCGTTTTGTTTAAAATAAATAAGAGTTGAAAAATTACATAATATATTTATGAAAACAGCATGCATAACAATGTTTTTTTTGGATATTTATTCATAATAAAGATAAAATTGATAAATATAAGAGTTAAACGTGTATTTATATGATATGTGTTTATGCTTTTAATAATTAACTAATAGGAAGAAATCAGTTTTTACGGTATTATTGATGTTATTTTCATCTTAATGTAGAAGACAGAGATGTGCTTTCAAAGATAAACTACATATTATAATCACAACGTTATATTCATTCTGTAGAAATATTTGTTTTTAAAATATTTTTTGAAGCCTTTAAAGGGTTGAAATAAACAATTTTAACCCTCATTGATGTATTATACGAATGTGGGGGGGTATTCATATAATACATCATAATAATTCATATAATACACGTATTATATGAATCTATATCTTTATAAAAATGCAAAAAACACTGAAATAAAGTAAAAAAAAAAATGCTATTAAAAATTATAAAATTTTTCTAAGCATTATGATGCCACCATTTTTATTCTCAAACTATGTTATCTTTACTTGGTTGGTTGTTTGGTACTCTTTGAGGGAGGCCTCTAATTAAGTTTGATACTGTCGTTAACAGACATTATTTCCATTATTGTTGTTAATTGTGGTTCAAGGTTACAAGGTCCTTCGCCAATAGCTCTCGTTTTGTTTCTATGTATGATGTTATTTAATAACTAATCATTGGAAAAGGAATTTTACTCTATTGCCCGTTCCAAGAATACTATATCAGGTTTTATATTACGGAATTGGAATAAATTCGAAAATCTATTACCGGTGCTGTTTGTATTTAATGTTACTTTTCTTAGCTTTTCTTATGGAACATTTTAGATACCTTTTTCAGCCCCCAATTTCTTGGTTAATGTCTCGATTTATTTCATTTCGTTCAATATCTTTTAACATTAATCATCATTATTTGTTATTGTTTCAATAAAACATAAAAAAGGGCGCAAAGAATTTATAGTCAATTAGGGGATTTAATGGTACATGGTATTTTTTCTCTAAAAGACAAATGATAAATTTCAAGAACAGAAAATGTTTTATTTAAATTAAAATCCAATTGTTCCTTTTGTTTAACATCCTTTTTGTATCTAATTTTCCATACTTTTTGAAAAATTCGAATTTTAAGGGAAGAGTCTAGAAAAGATTGTATTGCTTCTCAAAACAATGATAGCGTACATTAGTAGCTTTGTTCTATTTTGTAAATTTTGATTCATTAATAAAGAAATTGATTTTAATAATTGCAATAAACTATGTCAAATAGATTTAAAATTACACGAATAAAAATAGTTTTATGGCGAAAGTTTCTACGAAATATATTCCAGAATGTATCATTTTTCATCAAAAGTAACAACGAAGCTCTTCTGAAAACAAGTGCATGGAACTTTAAATTAAGCAAAACCTCAAAAGAAACTTTTTTTTGTCATTAGTAAAACCAAACCCGCAATGAGAAAAATCTCATTTACTTTGACTTTTGCAACAGTATGATTATTTCTGCAGCATTAAAAAATAAGTTTCCTGAAAGTGGATTTTGGAAAGGTACCAAGCGAAACCATTAATGTCTTGAGCCCATTAGGAACAGAGACAAAAGAAAGAAAAAAATGAAACGAAAACACTCTTGAATATGAATGCTTAATACAGCATAAAATAACTGAAGTAGGTCACATCGATATCGTGGTGCGAAGAGGTTTTGATAGACTGGGATTTCCGAAATATTGGAAATATGGATACGAAAACTGGTTTTCAAATAGTTTCACCGGAAACTTGTAAAACGGAGACTTCCTTAGAACGGATATCGAAAAGATATTTAAATTCTGACTTTTCTGGATATGTAGTTCTTTCTCCGATTATGGATTTTTATGGATATAATTAAGAAGTATGCCGTAAATGAAGTTTCTATAAGGGTGTCTGTGACTACGTTCGGAACCCTGGTTTTGAAAAACGCATGAATGAATAGTTTTTCATATCTAGCACTAATCGAGTTAGAATACACATATAAAATTGTTTTAAGAATATTATAAGAAAAAAAATATTTAAATGCAATTTTTTGGCATAAAAGAAGAAGAAAGAAAGATATATTTTCAAAAAACTATATCTTTTTCTGAAAAATATTTCTATAATAATATTTTGTCTATAGGCAGGGTGTCTGAAAAAGATTGTACCTATTTTTAAAAAAATTTCTAGTTCCTCTGAGGTACTATTAAATGTTTTATTATACCAGAAGTTAGGCAATATATCAAATTTTTTTTGTACCAAAGTTGTACCTTTAAAATTTCAATATGGGCACAATTCGTGACTTGGTAGATATCTAAGCACTACTTCATTTCCATTTATACTCACACCAACATGTCAGAATGTACCCTTTTTCTTTATTTTGTTCTAGGTACCCAGTGTATATAGAGAGTGGTGAAAATTGACCTGAAAGCTACTAGAGATACTCCAAGGAAGGATTGCCGAACTCTATCAACTGTTTCCTCCGAATGAGGTAGTCCGGTGCCTTTGCTTTTGCAAAAAAAAAAAAAAAAAAAAAAAAAAAAAAAAAGGCAACCTGTCTCCATTGGTTGTGTATGCCAACGTTTAATTGAGTTCTTGTCCGGTGGATCGGCTCCAAATTGTCGAAAGTTGCTTTGAATTGTGATAGCAGACATGCTTTTGCGTATTCCACAACACAAAACGCCTTCTGTGGTTTGGTGGGTGTCATGTTGACAATTTAGTGCAAACAGGAAAGGCGGACATTTCAAAATTTGAAGTATCTAGTAGATTTTAGGCCAATTTTCACCACTCTACATACTGGGTACCTAGAAAAAAATTAAGAAAAATTTACATTCTTTTTCTGCCGTTACAAGAGATATGTTGGTGCGAGTATGGATGGAAATAGAATATCGCCTAGATATCTGCCGTGTCACGAAGAGCGCTCATATTGAATTTTTATAGGGTTCATCCTTGGTACAAAAAAACCCAACTTTGATATATTACCTAACTTCTAGTATAATAGAACATTCCAACGGTACCTCAGAAAAACTAGAGAAAAATTTTAAGAAAGGTACAAACTTTTTCGAACACCCTGTATAGTTAAGACTTCTATGCATAGCCTGATTTAGGATTTTCGAAATATATAATTTAGAAGGGGATTTATATTCCTATTTTAATATATTAGAGAGAGAGAGAGAGAGAGAATTTTTTTAAACAAAAGCACCAGTTATTTCAATTGAACGTAACTGAAAATAATGTGAATTTTTCAAAAATCCTACTTCAGGCTCTATATAGGAGTCCTAACTATATATCGGCAAAATATTATTGTTATAGAAGTATTTTTCATTAAAGGAAAATATTTCGAAAACATTTTTTGCCAGAAAATTGCTTTTAAATAATTTTTTCTTGTAATAATATTCTTAAAAAATTTGCATGTGTATATTCTGTGTGTTCAACTGACAAAATATCTAAAAACTTATTTATTTATATGCGTTTTCAAAATTACGGTTCCGAATGCAGTTTGTCACCGCAAACAATGCATGAAGCTATAATGAACTGCTATCATTATTTTTATAAGTTAAAGCCTGTTTTAAAATTAGTATCATTCTTATTTTAAAATTTTGAAACTATGAAGCAAGATAAATATTTTTATCTCGTCTAATAATTCGTATGAAGTCCAAGAGAGACGAAATCAACTAAGAACGTTTCTACTAAACCATTGAAATTGTGGATAAGATATTTCATTTGTTTTTGATAGATTTAAAGAACTATTTAAAAAAATTAAAGTTTTCTTATTTGTTATGTTTTTTATGCTTAATTTTGCTTACTAAAACTTAAACTATTAAGCGTTTTAAGATTCTTTTCATGGATTTTAAAATAAGTAATATACTTTAGTCTTTGGATCATTTTGGGATGACTCAGAAAAAATGCTCAGAAAACATCGAATTGTTTTTGAGTGCTTATTGAAACTTCTCCCAGAAAAGTGCTGATATTTAACTATAATTTTGATTCCGGAAAATCTCTTAAGTAAAACGTATTTGTAAAACAGAACCCAACTGTTTAAATCTATCAATTGAAACAGTTAAACATTAGCTATAAAATTTGAAATTTTAAAGACAATTTGATAAACCATTTATTTAACTATTTCGATGTTTTAATATTTTTTGTGTATTTATTTTGTAGAATTTTTTTTAAAAAAAGTATTTAATAAAAGAAGTTCTTATCGCTCCAAAAGCAATACAAACACTTTAAAACATGAATTCCTTGCATTGAAATATATTTTCCAATGTAGGTTTAAAGAAAAAAAAATTCTTTACATTTTCTATAAAATTTGAATTCGTAAAATATATTATTTAAGAAATATTATTAGATATATTGTTCAAAAGAACTCGAAATAATGTATTGAAATTGTATAAACTGTAAATATTAATTTCTTTTTATTAAAAAAAGTTTTCAAAATTTCTTTATTAATTAAAATTTATTTCATAATAACTGTTTACACAAGAAGTTTTAGATTTATACAATTGACTTCGAGTTTGCAATAAAATTTTCTCATTTACATAGGTCAAAATATTATTAATACTCACTTCCCGTTTTATAATATATTGATATTTTTTAGGAAATAGTTATTGTGCGAATTGTAATGCAGAGATCCTTCTTAATACAACTTATTTAAGAAAGAAGAACTTTTACCCAACTAAGTAAGGGGGTATTTGAATATTTAGTATTTTACTCCCAAAATCTTAGAAAATACTTAAAAAATCACTGATCGTTTAAAATTTTAAGTAATTAAAATAAGTTAAAATTCTTTTGTTTTTTTCGATACTGAAGACATTTTAAAAATACGTACAATCATTTTAAAAGAGATTTTTTTTAAATAAAATATTTTTTTAACTAATGCTTATGAAAAAAGAATATAAAAAAAGGGTTTTCTAAATGGTAATACTGGAATTTGATAATTATTATATTGGCATGAAATTTAAAATCTTGTGAAATGCGCATGACTTTAAGAAAACATTTATTGCTTACGAGATATAAATACATTATAAAAAATAAAGTTTTTATAGTTATTTATAAGGATCATATGTATCATACAAATCGAAATTAAATTGAAGTATTTTCCACAAATTCAAATAATCATGGCTTTTAATCGTATGTTATAAGTAGCATAAAGCTTCCTACAATAACCAGGTTTCATCATTCTTATATTGAAAAATAGAAACGTGATTAAACTCTAATCTTAATATTTTTACTATGTGGTTATATTTCATTTTAGAATATCAGGCTTGAACATTCATTTTGTTCTAGAAGTCAGGAAAATTGCTCACGAAACAAAAAATTGTATTAAAAAATAAAACTTGTTATTTATTATAAATATATAGACTACAGAAAAATTTGTTTTTCTCTAGTTTTAGAATACATATACTTAGAACGATAAATAAAAGTTTATCGTTATTCGTATTATATTCATTATGTATAATATATGTTGCGAAAAAATAAAAGATAGTGTAAAAGGTTTATCGATATCTTGCATTTTACAAAATTATAAAAAATTAAAATGAGAGCAAATAAGAAGTGAATAGTTAATTTATTTTATCAGTATTAAAAACTCTTAATTACATATATGAAATTATAATTACTCTAACAGTCAGTATCATGTTCAATTTCTCCCATTCAATGAATTTTTCAGCCTTCTATTCTAAGCCGCACCCGATTTTCAGTAGCATTAACACTGGGAAAAAAGTGCGGCTTAGATTTGAGTATAAGGTAGAAAACAAATATATCTTTTATCGAACTCATTCCTTTTGGGGGAAGGGGTGAAATTTAAAAAATCTGAAGAATTTAATTTCTCATTTTCCATTATTCAGCGGCATAGAAGGAAAAAAAAGTATAAAGGCTAATTTTAAAATGTAGAATAAAGAGATTATTATTATTATCTTGAGATTTTCTGGTTATATAAAATGCTTTTTGAACCAATTTTGTCAGTTAATGCACTTTCATTACTGTATATATATATAAAATTAATAGTTTTAAAAAATTAAATTATTTAAAAAATGGTCAAAATGTTCATTTTGACTTCCCCCTTCATTCAACCAGGTTAATTTGAACCACATTAATGTCAGAATGGAAAACCACTATCAAGTTCTACAAATACAAGGACTTTCGGTTTTAATTTATAAAGTTTCTATTTAAAGTACAATTTACTGCATCAAAAAGATGACATTTAGTGCTAACAAATCGATCATTTATGTTGTTAGTCGTTATTTTAGTTCAAGCATGTTCAACGTATTTAGTTTATTGATCTTTAAACGCTGATTATGTTTATTTTTAGAACAAATCAATAATAATAAGCCATTTATGTATTCGAGTTGAATGCTACAGATTACTATTGATTAAGAGAAACGTTTTGTGAAAAGATTGTCTCATAGACCGTAGAACTCACCTGGTTTACCTGGTTTATACCTTTCTTCCTTGCAACAAGAGGTGTGATTAGTTCCAGTGGCGTGAGGACGTTAATGGCACTCGTGACGGTTTTGTCCGCTTCTAACATTTTTATAGGAAAGTGTATGTACTATTGTATGTTCATGAACTTTTGTACATTTTGGCACATATACTTAAAATTTTTTCTCTTTCAAAAATTCTAAATGCCAGTGTATTTAAGCTCCGAAAATAGGCAAAAATAGTTTTTCCTTCTTCAGTTATATTTTAAATACCAAAGTTCAAAATGTAGTGAAAACAAGCTTTCTACTTTTCTTCCTCAGTTTCGTGTTTATTAAAGTTATTTTAATCCTTTGATAGGTTTTATATTGATAGCTTTAGGCTTTCGTGAAAATATGTTACAGACAAGGCACTGAAATTGTTTTTCATCAAAAATGTAAATTAATAATTGACGATAAGTTTTTATAAATTTTCTAAAGGTAATTTACGATTATTATTATTATTATTTTAATTTTTAAAACTTTTCAAGAAGCTACTAAATTTATTAAGATTGAAAATTCTCTTCAACATTTTTTCTAGAGGTTGAAATTTTTAGGTATGTTTTAAAAAATAAAAAGAAAAGCGAATATATCTGATGACTTAATAGAAATGACGAATAAAAATAGTGCAAGAGTTTATATATTTTTGAAACTACTTTACATTAGAAAAATGATTACTTATATTTATCAAATTTGATAACATAATTCAAGGCGCTCGAAACTTTTAAAAATAGTTTATATTAAAGTTTTCAAAATATGATTTAATTATTTTGATCAGCAGCAAAATTTAATTTAAAACATTCTAAATAGATACGTATTATTCGAATTTTTAAAAATAGAAGCTAATTAAAAATAAATCTCAAAAAGTATTTTTTTTATGTGAGAAAAAAAATAAGGAATTATCAAAAATTATTTTAATCTCATATCAACTGAGCCAAAGCATTACTTTTTTGATTATCTTTGCCATTACTTCTCTAATTTTTTATATGATCTTAAGCTAAAAATAGTTTGATAGTATATATATAATTTTACATTAAATCTCATATTTAAAAAAAAATAAAATCGCTGATTTGAAAAAATACAAATTTCATTCTTCGTTTCTTTTTTCTTCACCGCCAAATCACAAAATTGAACACTATTAATTCCCTTTCAACAAATTCCATTACCACACGACACAAGAATCACAGATACACATCCGATCACTTTTCGAACTAGAGCACGATCACTAAATCTGTCCCGTTCTGTCTTCATTCCAAAAAATCACAAGAAACATCATTCACTAAAAGCCGCGGACGTAAAAGAAATTCTCTCCTACATAGAATAAGATACGGAAAAAACGTTCCATCGTTTGTGTCACACACCCCTGGTCTGCATGACCATAAAAACGGTCTTCCATGCAAAAAAAGGGGGAGAGAATGCCGGAGGGGTTGTCCCTCATTCGAAATCCGATCGGTCACGTTGTTGATAGAGACGTTGTCATAGCAATCTGGCATTCGTTCAGCGCGTCGTTGGTTCGCACATCCGAACGTGAGAGAGAGTGAGTGAAAGATTTAGACGTGGTCACATGATCGTTTCTTGTCCCATCTCAACTTTTATAATGTCTTTTGTTTTATCTCTTCTTTCCCGCCCTCACCGTCATGTCTGAGTCGGAATTCATCTGGACCCAACTGACTTGAAAGTTTGATCACGCCTTTCATGAGATTCGGAGCAGGTGGGAATTTCAAACAAGAGTCATTTCGAATAGAACCCACAGTTTTACCCTCTCCCCCTCTCTTTTTTTGAGTTTATTTTAAGAATGATTGAGCTCAAAGCGGCGGGTGGTTAGTAGTAATGACAGGGAAAAGTTTTCATTCGGACTTTTTTCTGCTGAGTGTTCAAAAACAGATGATTGAGAAATGGGAAATTGCAGAACTGCTTTTGTGTTCTGTGAGTATTGAGAAATGACATCAATATGTAACATAATCATAACATGAATCACACGAGAATAAAATCACATACAGTATAGTTCCGTGTATAAGTCAAGAGATTTGGAACTTTTCTTTTAAAGCTAGAGTATGGAGATCAGCGAAACTCGGAAAAGATGTAGTTTAGGAAAAACGTTTTTCTTAGCCTTTTCCGTTAATCATGCACAAGCGATTTTAATCTTTTAGACATTTCGGTGTTTTGATTGAAACTTTTATTCTGAAAGAAAAAATAAAGTCACGTGAATCCTCTAAATCAGGATCGGAATTCGAATTTTTGAATGTGGTTCGTAAAATTTGCAGTCACTCATTGGGATGTTCTGAAAGCATATGATCATCATGCAGCGAGTTTTTGCACCAGGTATGAGACAAAAGTCGGTAATTAATTACCATAATGAAATTCCTCTTCCCGCTTATTTTCCATTCAAGCAGGGGAAAAAATGCGCAGAAAGTTTGATGAGCACATTGTAAAAAATAATAAATGAGTGGAAAAAGTACGTCAGCTTCAGAGAAGACAACCAATAATAAAATTACTGTCGTTGCGCTCCTGGCGTTTTACTTTAAACTATTTTGGGTGGAAACTATTCTAACATTTGAAAGTATTTTCTCTCTAATGGCGGCTTGTTTAAAAATCATAGTGCATTGAAATTTTTTCACAATTCAATTAATATGCAGGTTTTGAATTTTGGATAAGTTTCTGAAGAAAAAATGCACTTTCGGCTTATAAAGGGTGTTTTTTTTTAGAGGCATAGAACTTTAAATTGCAATAAAACAACGATGTATTATTCGATTGACATGAATTTTTTTATTCGAAAGATAATCTTGTGGCATTACATTTTAAATATGATTTCTGGCATAGGACTGCCACGGCAGGCTCGGATGTAGTCCAATCTGGACGTCCAATTTTCGATGACTTTTTCCAACATTTGTGGCCGTATATCGGCAATAACACGGCGAATGTTGTCTTCCAAATGGTCAAGCGTTTGTGGCTTATCCGCATAGACCAATGACTTTACATAGCCCCACAGAAAATAGTCTAGCGGTGTTAAATCACAAGATCTTGGAGGCCAATTTACAGGTCCAAAACGTGAAATTAGGCGGTCACCAAACGTGTCTTTCAATAAATCGATTGTGGCACGAGCTGTGTAACATGTTGCGCCGTCTTGTTGGAACCACAGCTCCTGGATATCATGATTGTTCAATTCAGGAATGAAAAAGTTAGTAATCATGGCTCTATACCGATCACCATTGACTGTAACGTTGTGGCCTCCATCGTTTTTGAAGAAGTACGGACCAATGATTCCACCAGCCCATAAGGCGCACCAAACAGTCAGCTTTTCTGGATGTAACGGTGTTTCAACATACACTTGTGGATTAGCTTCACTCCAAATGCGGCAGTTTTGTTTGTTGACGTAGCCGTTCAACCAGAAGTGCGCTTCATCGCTAAACAAAATTCGCTTAAGAAAATCGGGAACAACGGCAATCTGGTTTTGGGCCCATTCGACGAATCTACGCCTTGCTTGATGATCGTTTTGATGAATTGCCAAACCAAACTGAGAATAAATCACTTGACAGCTGTTAAATCGGTCGCCATCTTGGAAAGTAATGCCAACTTAAACTTCTATACCTGGAAAAAAAACACTCTTTACATGGATCGGATTATATTCGAAAATATACACTAGATCAGTGGTTCGTTTGTTCGCCGTGGTTCCCTTTTATGCATCAGCCTTATAACGTGGAGATTTTGGATTAATATTCTTGATCGAAATACATGTTCTTGTAGAATTTTTTCACTGTGGACCATTTAATGATCTAGTATATGATAACACATCTTTCAATTTTTCCACGAGACCTTTCAGAGTCCGTAAATAGGGGAAATTTTAATTATTAAATGAGAGACCGCGAACCCTTTAAAAAGACGCTGGTGATCCCCGAGGGCCAGCGGACTACAGTTTAAGAACCGTAGTGCTAGATAAAGCACAAAAGTTGTATTTATCAACTGAGGTAGAGTAACTTCTTGCAGGATTTATTTTTACCAGCTGTTATCGAACCTTAAAGAGAGTTGATTGAGAAAAGGTAAACTTAATTACTTTTGTATTTCACAGAAACTATTATGCTAGATTGGGTTGTATTAATTATGATACAGGTACGGCTGCGATAAAATCAAAATTAATTATAACTCATTGTTGCCTTATGAGATGATAATGAACTCGAAAAACACCCCCATCAGAATAGCATTAATATTTTGTAAGAGCTGTGTGATATTGCATTGAAATGAAATGAAATAAAAATGACATTGGTCTAGCTATGATAAAATGAAAATTAATTATTGTGAGATTAAAGAGTAACAATAAGTTATTAGGAAATTGTGACAGGAATTCTGACATCAAAAAGTAGGGAAATTGTCATAACTATTTTACATCTCACATAAGAAATAAAAATATGTCAAGTCATAACATAAGAAAATAATAATAAATTATGACTAAACTCAAAAATTCGAATTTAAAATCGATAAAAAAAATTTAAAACGCTGAAAGAAAATGTTTATCAACTTTGAAATTTAATCAATTTGAAATAGTATAAAACTGCACTACAAAATATGAACGATATGAATAGTGTCATAAATGTTAAACTACAATTAGAAAGAAACGTAGCTGAACTTTATTAAGGTATCTGACTTCATTCGGAACCGTAATTTTAAAAAGCGTACAAAAGAATATTTTTTTAATACTTAGGGCCACTTAGATTAGAATACACGTATAAAGTTGCTTTCAGAATATTATTAGAATTAAAAATTTTTTAAAGGTCATATTTTAGCAAAAAATGAACATAGAATTACCTATTTTCAAAACATTCTCCTTTTATAGAAAAGGCTTTTATGATAATAATATTTTACCTATAAATAGCTCAGACCTCTGTACAGAGTCTGAGCTATGATTTTGGAAATATATAACTTGGAATTGGATTTATTCATATTTTATTACATCATAGGGGAGAAATTTTAACAAAAAGACACCGATAGTAATTTCAATTGATGATAACCCAGAAAATAGTGGGAATCTTTCAAATATCCTAGTTCAGGCCCTGTGGAGCTTAACTATATATAAACAAAATATTATCACCGTAAAAGCACTTTTCATATTAGGGGATTGTTTTGAAAATAGGTAATTCTAAGTTAAATTCTTTCTAAAATAGTGATTTTAAATGATTTTCTTGAAACAATTTTATACATGTATTCTAATATAAGTGACATTAAATATTAAA
The DNA here is from genome assembly GCA_019973935.1 of Trichonephila clavipes. NCBI lineage: Eukaryota > Metazoa > Arthropoda > Arachnida > Araneae > Nephilidae > Trichonephila > Trichonephila clavipes. The sequence continues at coordinate 600,782 of BMAU01019602.1, read as the reverse complement.
AAAGTATTCGTTTGTACGCTTTTGCGAAATCACGGTTCCGAACGCAGTCGGATACCTTACAAAGAAAAATGCCATACAAACGAGAATGACAAGACAAATTTCAGCATTTGCTCGGTATTTTAAGAGAATAAAATTGAATCAAGTAAACTGCAATATGGAAATACTATACGCAGATGTGGATGAGTGATTTAAAATCATAAGTGTATTAAAATTTTTTTTTTATTAAATGCTTAAAATACGGAAATGAAAATTGCAATGCAGCTTTTCAATTTCGCATAATACTTGAAAGCTGCATTAAAACCTTAATACACTGCTGGACAATTGCTAAGGACGGATCACAAATTGCTATGTAGCATAACATTAAGCGAGACATGAGGCCTAGTAGGATAAAATATAGTTGCCACACTGTTCAGACATTAGAATAAAGAATATTTATTGTTCTGGAAAGTACAAAAGCTGTGAAACATCTGAAAGAGAAAAAAATGTTCATTTGATCTGCGTACGGAGAAATGGAACAATGCATCTAAAAGTCAGCAGGCACCTTAAAGAAAGGTATCAGTACGGGATATGTCCACCGTGGAGTGTGATGCAACATTCCACACGTCGTACCATACTTTGCACAACATTATCCAGCAGCTGTTAAGGCAATTTATCCCATTCCTCTGTGAGTGCACGGATGAGGGTGTTCCTGTTTGTCAGAGGATAGTTTCGACCAGCAACTTGCCTCCCCAAAGCATCTCACACATTTTCAATGGGGTTTAGATCTGGAGAACGCGCTGGCC